>JANFOG010000014.1:600000-1138861 GCA_024336345.1 Mariannaea sp. PMI_226
GCTTGGCCTTCATTTCCTGCTGGAACGTGGAGCCAGTTTCGCTTAGGAGGTGAGTAATAGCTGTCAAACCGTAAGTTAACTGAATCAGAAAAGGGGGTACACATGATTGGTCTCACAAGCAATGATTTCGTCACTACTTTCTCGAGTTCGTTGGCTCGAGCCTACTATCCCATTCTTCTCCGCCGCCGTCTGTCCATTGGTTTTCTCCTCAACATTGTCGGCGCCGATGCCAAAGTCCATTGGCCTCAAACCCACGCGGTTCGCAATGTTAGGATCGGCACCGACCTCGAGCAGTTGCGAAATGATGCTTCTGTTCCCTATGCGAGCGGCAATGTTGAGAGCCGTATCGCCTGAGCTGTCCTGCGCGTTGACAATTTCCGTCATGAAACGGGCAATGCCCATCTTGGGGAGGTTCTGCTGTGAACTACTTGGACCGTTGCCATTTACTTGCGCCTGCTGGCTGTTGGGAACACTTCCTTGTCGCACAACCCACTCCAACAAGCTCTCGAGGTAGTATCGACTAGCGGCATTGCGTCCCTTGACTGCGCTCGTAACAGCAATGTGGTGGAGTACCGTTCGTCCTTTTTGGTCGCGAGCCTCGACTGTGCCACCGAGCACTTCTAGAAGGTCAGGGAAAGAGCCATGATCCATAGAATTGGTCACCACGCAGGCGCGCATAAGAGCTGTCTCTCCAGAGGCGTTCACACGATAGGGAGATGCCCCAGCAGCGATGAGGGCGCGGAGCAGGGGCATGCGGGAGAGGGTAGCAGCCCAGTGAAGTGCCGTATGGCTTTGAAAGTCAATGGGCATGTCAAGTTCCAGAGGAGTCAGAGTGCGAAGCATGTCGTGCTTAGACGTGTCAGCAGAGGCCGAGTCCATAAACAGGCCCATCAACATAGCACGTTTAATCTCCACGTCAGGGGACATTTCATAAGGCAGAGGAGCCAAGGGACCGCTGCAGTCGTCGGGAGGGGATCGATCCTGGAGGGAATTCTGTGTGTAGATGAAGGACTCGTTGGGCTCGGTAGGTGATCCAGGAAAGGCAGTGGCATACAGGTCCATATTTTGGCCGTAACCACCGAAGCTATCGGCAGGTGTCATGGTGACTCGCTGACGTTTGCGAGGAGGTTCGGGTTCGGGCATCTGGACAGCATTTTGCTGCGTAGAATAAGCTGAGTCTACGCCTTGACCAAAGTCAGAGGCGAAGCTTTGCTGTGAGTTACCTGGGAAGTCATCGCCAGTTTGACCATTCTGGACCGAGGGTTGACGGCTGAAACTTGGCGCCCTCGTAGGCCCATTGCGGCTTCGGGGTCCGGGGGAATCGAAGCGGGCCTTGCTGATGGCGGCGACGGCGTGTGAAGCGGTGCTGGAAATGTTTTTGAAGAAGGTACCGGACAGGCCGTTGGGTTTCCCGTCTGTACTTGAGCTGTACATACGCTTCCTTTGGGCGGCCATTGCTTGCTCCTTGGTAGGGGTGTTGAAATCACCCCGGCCAGCAACACCTCCGTCCTGTCCCATATCATAGGTCAAGAGAGGCCTTAGCAACTCCTCAACACCATATTGCCGGCAAACTTGTACACCTCGCTCAAATTGAATCCATGTGCCCTGATACTTTCCATATCCGCCCTGGACCTTTTCGTGCTCGCCGGTTTGGATTTCCTTTTCGAGAATCTTTGTGCGCTTGCCCTTATCGACACCGGCGACCTTAAGGATCTGGGTAGCATTGAGCCATGAATCGTTACGACGGCGCATTACTGCTACATTGTTGACCTCCATTTCATACACATCGACGCCGGAATACGATGCCTAGAGGTTTGCCAAGAAGCAAAGGTTAGTCATTGAGGGTGCTCTTTGGAAGAGTTGTGGGTTTTTTTCCCGACAAAAGGTCGAAAACAAACGTGGGAATCATAGTAAAGAAGCCTGCGTACCGAGTAGATCTGGGGGCCATCGGGTCCTCCATTGTAGCCGCGATGGAAGGAGGCGGACAAACCGGCTTGGGATTGTTGGCTCATGGAGAAGGACTGCTGGGAGGATTGCGATGCCGAGGGCATCTTGTGGGTTGAAAGAACGGAATCTTTGAGGGGAGGATCGAGTATCGAGTATTGTTTATGGTTGTAGTCTGGAATAGATTTGAAGACCCAAGAGGGTTCAAAGAGAGTATCGAATTCAGGAAGAGTTGATGGAGTAGGTTAATGGTAGGAATCGAGCGCGCAATATGCATCAAGCGTCCAATGAGAGACGGGAAATGAAGTCAGGAGAGAACGAGAGGGAGGGTTCAGAAGGAAGAAGGCGCTCTCATAGGAGTCGCAAGGCGAGACAGGAATCAACCATGCGTCCGATCGAGTCGAGTCGAGGGCTGAGGTTTTGGAGAGACGGATAATGAGGGCGGAGATGCGGCCGATTTGAGTGGGTTGCGCAAAAACTGGTGGTGGAAGCCAGAGCTGGAGATGGACTAATGGAGGTTTCTATGGCATCCAGCGAAATGAGCTTGTGCTAGGATGTGTGCTCGAGGGACGACCTGTCCGCTTGTGCAATGTACCTTTGAGGTATTCTATGGCGTGGAAAATGGTGTGTGGGGAACCCGAGGTATACCTAGCCCTGGCACTGGAGGGTGGGTTGTTGGATGAATTATAGGGCGCTGAGGTGCTGTGATGAGGGTGCCGTGGGGGAGATACTTCAGCGAGCAGCTCCACTGAAGAGAGGTGCTGGAGCAACGAGCTCAATTGAGAGACAGTGTGAGGGTAAAGAGCGTTAGGTTTTTTCAGGTTTCATGCATCAACCCTAACACGAGAAAGAGACCTTGAGCGTGAGTGCAGAAAAAAAAGGCAGCCGTGAGAAATTGTGCAAGGCCCGAACAAATGGCATGTACTCGGAAGCTATCGCAAATGTCTTGCATCTGAACACGCACGTTTAAGTGGGAATGCGTTCAATTAATCCAGACGTGTCGGTTTCGTGATTTCGTGTCTCTTCATCAACCGTGTCATGGTCAGCGCGCACCGCGTTAATTTCGAGCTCAAAAGACGTGACGCAAACCCCGCCTGGCCCCGCGTCTCTCCTCTCCTCCTCTCTCCGTGTGAAGAACTCCATACTAAAGAACTCCGTAGCGAAGGTTTGTTGTCGACACACCCGGATAAACTAGTTCCGGTCCAATCCTCTTTTTCCATGCTTGCTGCGTTGTCGGGTCACCTCAGCTGCGGCCGATGCTGTTCTGTTTACTAATTATTAGCCGGAACGTCTCAAAGCATTGGCTGTCGGGACACTATGAGTGTTTCCGTAAAAAACCAAACAAAGGCCTTTTTTTCCCAGTATGCGCACGCTGTTGCACTATTGAGCCCTCGTAGCCACTGATTTATTCAATGGCTTTGCCGTGTCGAAACGTCTTGATGCAGCCCGTTGGCGGGACCTCAATTGGCCTTCCGCTTAGTTCGCCAAAGCCAGACTATCCTGCTTTGTGTTGCCGAGTCACATAGCAAGTTATGGATGTATCTGGTCGCGAGCCATGTTACAACTGATTAGTTGCCTGTTCAGGTTTATCCATGCCTGGCAACCTTCAGCTTAGGTACTTGCAAAATGTTACTAGCGCATACCGTAATATTCCCATCCAGTAGCGACTGTGTAAAGCTAGCTTCTAAAAGTATTCATTCTTAGTATAATGGCTTTATCCATTTCATAACTCACAAGTTGGATGGCCAAAGCGCCTGGTGAATAATGTTGAAATTAGTCCTGGAGGGCTCATATACTCTTGCACAACCTATCCTAACTTTTTAGACGCAATCCAAAATTATGCCGCATGAAATCTAAGACGCCAACTACGTATTTATTCTGCTATAACTCATGGATTCTAGCATCAACTTGAGTTGATTTATCTAAAGTTACTTATATAATCATTTGCCTCCAGCTTAATGAATTGAGCTCCTTGGTGATAAGTATGTATACTAGATACGACAGTATTCGGAAAGGGTAAAAGATGTGAACGCTTGTGACGATAGCCTGTCGAAATCGCGACTCAATTTCTTAGCTACATATTTCAAATCCACTCCAATACAAAGGGGAAAGCAAAGTAAATGACTCCGTTCGCACTCCTGCATTAACCATTTCATGTTTCTTTCATTCCCACTACAAATCTTATTGGTGTGACCAATACCAAAGGGTGTCACCGTGTAGAGCTTGTCCCCGCTTCCACAAAACTAACACACAATGTGATATCTGGCGCGTTGTATGAAAAAATAAGCATCATCTGCTCCTCATTCTTACTTTAGCAGGGGTTTTTCCTAGTAAGACTCTAGCCTACTTTTCACCAAGGTTATAAACCACTAGTTATATTATTTTTATTTTCTTGAGCAGCGTACAATTGGGCAACGTTAGGGGCAAACTCTTTCTTTAAAAGCTTAGCTTTGACCCTTGATATTTGAGAGCAAATAGGCTTATATTCCGTCTTATAGTTATGCGGTATGTACAGGTCCAATCAAAAAAAAACTCATTCTCATATCACAGCATTTTAATAGTAGCGGGAAGCATTTGGATAGTCCTCATGTAACATCCATTAGATCCCTGAACTTGCCCACTGGTTAACAATACTCCATATCGTGTTACCTCATCTCCTTGAAAAAAAAATCCATACTTGGGGAAATGCATTGATACAGTTGATCAGCATTTGCTACCATCATCGCAATTTTGATCGCAGTTATACTTTCCGGCGAGATCACTGTTTGCTCCATAGATGTCGTATCCCTGGAACCATCCGTTGAACAGCTCATGCATATAGTTCAAGTTCTGGGGGTCACCATGTTTTCGACCTTCGGTGCAAGGATAATCCTCAGTCAGGCCCTTTCCACCATTGAGACCAGTGTCATCGCTTGCGGTAAACCATCCGTTGTATGCTCCAAAGGCGTGGACTGCATTGCCATCTGCCTGGTCCAATGCATCCCGGAGAACTTTGGCTCCGCAGTCAACATTGGCGTTGACCTCGACGCAGGGTGCTCCATTTGGACAGTTGCCTGGGTCGCATTGCATCAATCCAGGAGTTGAGCCACCTGCATCTGCATTGCAGCTAGACTCTTGCATGGCAATAAAAGCCAAGATGGCCGGGTCGATGTTGTACTTCTTGCCAGAGTTCTGGAACTGCTCATCATACTTCTTGCACTTGGCACCAGCGTTTTCGTAGTAATCGGGAAGCGCAATGTGCGAAATGTTGTTGATATCAAGGAAAGGAGGGTTCCAGCCGTTGCCTGTGATTCCGGTGTTTAGCCAGGCTTGGGAGCCGTTGGGACCGCAGGCATTAGCACCGCCCGTTGTCTTCTCGCACGCGCCTTGGGCATTTGGGTTTACACCGGAGGTTGATCCTGAGTTTGTTTCGGCAGGAGGGTTTGATTGCTCAGTAGTTGTGGAAGGAGGATCTGGTTGGGAGTTAGTCGGCGTACCACCAGGTCCCCAGGGATGAATGTTTGGGAATGTTGTACCGTCTGCAGGAGGAGGAGTTCCCACTGGAGTTGCCACTGGTGGAGTTGCCATGGGAGTTCCTATCGGAGTTCCTATCGGGGTTCCTGCTGGCGGTACAGATTGTCCTCCGTTGGAACCTGGGTGGACTATGTTCATCTCTCCTCCTGGGCCAAAAATTGGAATTATCGATGCCCGGGGATCAAGTTGGTTTCCCTGGGCAGCGGCTAGGGTTGCGCAAGCAACTAGAAGGTAGCGGGAAGAGACAGTCATTGTGCGGTTTGGTAGTCGTCGGGGTGAATGGGGAGCCAATCGATAGGAAAGAAGATGCGCAACGCAAAGGCATTTATACCGGCCGACCCATTTGTCGTCACTACCGCCAAGAACAAGTTACTATGTTCAGATTAGATGGAATAGGGCGTAGTTGGTCAAACATAGTGCGGATGGGTTAGTGCAAGGGTCTTTACAACAGTTAAATTACACTCCGTAATTACTTGGCATCTCACTCCGGACTGGGGGTGGAATCTAGTTGAAGGATTCTTGAAGGCCTCCTCACCTCTTTCGGGCGGTGTGGCGTGGTATCTTCCCCGGTATGTTGAGCCGGAATAAGGAGAAGCTCTCGGGGACCATACACGCACCCCTTGATGCTCACCCCTCCGCCTGCCTGTCTTTAGATGAGCAGCACAAACGGCATAATACATTGAATGCAGATTAAGTTATGCGTTTGGCCAGGTCTTGGTACCTGGCACTTGTAAATGAGATGATTAACCACGTGTTGTGGCATTACGAACCGCTGCTCCTTCATCTAATCGACGCAGGAACAGGCCGCTTACTGTGGTACTTATACTACCTCCGAACGACAAGGTATGATGAGGTGCAGATCGGCTGCAAAACTGGAGCGTGGGCACCACCTGGCTCCTTCATTGGTAGCATTCCAATGAACTACCCAATCTAGTAGGTACTCATTCGATAGGCGAATAGGAATTTGATACTATTCCTTTCGGGGTCCTAAGGCAAGTGGAGAGTATCCAACAAGGACGCTAGCAAATCAGATATTCCAAAAAGCATGAGGTACTTAATGCTTCACTATATTTTACCCATACACAGGGTACTGGCAATATCCCCGGCTACAACTCAAGAGAATACCCTCATCACATGACTCTAAGAACTGCTCTGAATCGACCTTTGCTATTTGCCGCAAGCCATTATCTAATGTCACTCGTTGGCCAGCTGGTGTGATATGGAGCCTGGTACAGACCGCGAAAGGGATGTACAGTATGTAACTGACCCTCATCAGTGTGGACTCGAACACTTTTGGGCGCTGTAACTAAATAAAGAAGTGGGGACAGCCACTTATTACTAAGACAGGATGTTTCTCGTTCAGGAAAATTTTGGTATACCGATGGCCAAAGTCCCAATGCTCCTCAGCACTAATGTTTAGGGAACCAGTTGTAAATGATGGGCGATACCCCAGCCAGCGCAAACAAATTCTGACCAGTCGCTAGTCCTTGGTAGCACCGCCAGGACCTGACCCTGATCTGTAAGTGGCCGGACTTTTGCTCTACATCCCTCGATAAAGCATCATAACACCACTGCGGTGGACGGCAGGGTATTGCGTAGTACCTTGACTTTGTGACGGAGATGAAGAGAAACAAACCCATGCAAGATAAAGCTTGGAAGTTGCGAGACTGTCAGATTTTAAGCTGAACATGGATTTATTATCATTAGATGCTATCAGATAAAATCTACGTATAAACCGGGCTCTTTGGTATTCTGTACAGAAGCAGCAGCTCAAGTAGCTCTGTTACAGTCCTCTTCCTTGAATTATTGAGATTTCTCCTCCGCGGCGATGTTTCTTGTCCAGGACACTCATCATTTCTTTGCTTGCTTGCTACTGTGTACGTAGGATTTTTTTCCCCCTTAGCTTATTAGTCGATAATTTGTCAACTGCCTAATTCGTAAGCCAGTCCAGCACAGTATGTAGCTGTATTTTGTGGGTGGTGTCAAGGAGTTTTTAGTGGAAGATCTGCCTGCGCATTTCTGCGACAAATATACTCCGGGCATGATGTGACGCCAAGGAGCAAGGAGCTCAGTCCTGGTGGACGATCTGCCGGCTTGTTTTGGGACAAACAGACTGAGCTTGTCTGGGGAGCATTTAGCACGTGTGTCAGCATTAGGCCATAAACAAAGTACCAGTTGATCGACCTTTGGAACTAATATGCCTGTAATATGTAATCACCTCCGACATCACATAAGTCTCCGGACGGAAGTACTATGCACGTATGGACCTTCGGCGGACCTTCGGGCGCGTAGCTTAGGGCGTGCTGCCGTGAAATTCAGCCATGAGCTTTAATAAACTTGGGGTTACGGGTTGACCGAAACTGGCAGAGTCCCGAAACGTCTCGGAACATCGCTTAGTATATAGGAAACACACTTGAGTCTTGCCACAGACCACAACTCGTTAAATTGTCACAATTGTGAGCAATGCCGATCAGATCAATCTCTTTCTTCGGGGTCCAATGGTTGGAGTTGCGTTACAACAGGACCTATTAGGATTTTACTACGGAGAGTCGCCGAGAACACACAAGCACGAAAAATTACATGTCTGAGGAATGCTAGGGTACGTTTCATGATAGGATCCAACGGAAAGGGCAATGAGACCGTCACCTACAAAGGACCAAGACTTGCAAATGCAGGTAGTTTCGTAGGTGGGTTGGGCTTTGTCATCTTCCTTAGCCACTAATAGTTGCTCTGCAAATAGTTGCAGGTAGATATTTCTATTCCTGAATCTAGTAAAGAGCCTGCCAATCACAGCTGAAGTTTTGATGCCAATACCACTAATCTGTATGTCATTGACAAGTTGCGCATACGTGCCTGAGTTCATCCTCAACACCCGGGGTTTTCCCGTGGTTGTATGCATCGGAAGAGACAGGCACCACAAAATATTGAATGACAGCTTGATGACATGACATGACATGACATGACGGGTCTCGATCTCAAGTTTCTGACCTCAACGATTGGCTTGTCATTCATTCAATTGACTTCAGCCCATGCGAATTTCTGTCTCCCATCTTTGAGGCGCGCCGCCTCCCTCTCCGCCACACTTTCGTAGCGACCTCTCTGATATCGCCATGCCGCGTCCCAACAATCCTCTCCCACAATTTCTCCCGCCGCTCCATCTCTACCGACACCTCCTGCGCGAATGCTCCTACCTTCCCCCGACATGGAGGCAAACCATTAGTGACGTCGTTCGCAAGCGATACCGTAGGCATCGGAAACATGACCCAAAGGGAGTGGACCCGGACACGCAGCTTGTTCATGCAAAGCAAGCTCTCGGCAATCTCAGGCTGATGAACGAGGGACACAAGGATGTGGCTCTAAAGCTCTTGCGGAAAGCCTATGGGAGAACGGGGCCCCGCCGACGGAAGCTGATGAGCAACCTTGTGCTTCCGGATAGCCCGACCAACTCAGACGCTCTTGACAAGCTGCTTATCAAAAGCAACACACCGACGCCCACGCCGGAAGAGTCACCCAAACCGACTCAAAATTCTCAATCGAAACGTGCCTCCAAAGCGTCCAAAGCGTCCAAAAATGCATTTCACACAAAGTGGGACAAGGAAAAGCTTCGTCAGTTCGCACGATCTCAACACAACCAAGAGAAATTGAACAGCAACATATGGCTTCATGGGGATCTCAAAGTCAACGATGAGCGTCAATATGTTCCCAAGAGCGATATCTGGGGCAACCGCCCCTGCCAGGCTCTTGTGATTACAAAAGTCGGCAAGTTTTGGCGTAAAGTGGTACCGAAGGTTATGCCTCCCCTGGAGAAGCACGAGTGGAATCAAATCAGTCTACTGAGCGCCGGTGGACAGGCTCAGTTCAAGGAGTGGATGGTGCCCAAGCGTCGACAGCCGGCAGTGCAGGTCGCGACAGAGAGGCATTCTAACGGGCTGGGCTGGGACTGGGAAAGTTACGCGGATTTTCGTGCCAACTATATCAACCGAGGGACGTCACCCAAGATGGCTCTACGGACGGGACAGCGACAGACCGGGCCATACCAACAAGACGTATCGAAGAAGGAGCTTAGCTCCCGATGGTACAGACGAGCATATACGAGACTATGGCAAATCACTCCAACGGTAGACCAGGATCCTCACACCCTGAAAAAGCAGATTACTTGGGGTACGCCGGGGAAACTTTCAGTGCCAGCGAGAAAGTCACAAATGGAGTTCCTTTCCGGCAGCAACGAAAAGAAGACATCTGAAACATAACGAGAAACCAATCCTTAGCGGTCTATTGAGCTGCGTGCCAATAAAATCAGACAGTAACGCCTCCAACGACTAGGTGTCAAGCCGCAACCCCCCCTCCAATCCTCCGAACGGAAGTCACTTAATCCACCAAATTGGCCAACTTCTTCAAACCCTCACCATCGACACGCATTCCCACCCACTCGTTGAGAGCCTCGGCGCCAATGCTCTCGTAGAACTTGATGCTTGGCTCGTTCCACTTGAGCACCACCCACTCGAGTCGGCCGCCATCCATGGCCACGACCTGCTTCGCCAGCATACTCAGCAGCTTCTTGCCGTAGCCTCTGCCCCGCTCCGTCGACCGCACGAACAGATCCTCGAGATAGATACCAGGCCTTGACCGCCAGGTGCTGTAGTTGTAAAAGTACAGCGCCATGCCCGCCGCGACACCCTCGGGAGTGAAGAGCAGGAGGCAACGGGCTGGTCGAGATGGTGATGTGGGCTCGGTGTTGGGGATGGTGGGGTCTGAGTCGGCGGTGTCGGAGGGTGCGAAAGCGATGGTGTTCTCGATAGTCTCGACGGTGGCCTTGACGGCGTCAGGCTCCTTCTCGTAATCGGCGAGTTCCTGAATCAATTGCAGGATAATGGGAGCGTCTGGATGCCCGCAACGAGGAGTGTTAGCAACATGCTCACCGAGTAAAGTTCATGGGGGTTTTTTTTTTAAGGCAATGGTACAAACTCACCCTCCCGGCGTGCATGTCGAATTGTCGCCATAGTGTAACAGGGGTTATATTTTGGCCCTTCTTGTAGTCACTGTAAAATATAGAGTGCGAGAGATATCCTCAACTCAATTGGGAGAATTGATAGTTTTCCAATGTCAAAAAAGAACATACAAAGAGGGAGGAATTTACGTCAGTTTATGAAGTCCTGGTCTTCTGATCATGAGTGGAGACAGGCTTCTACTGTACAATCCACTTGTACATGTTAGTTTGTCAAGGGCGCGCACTATTGTGCGGACGGGAACAAGAAGTGGGGATCGTTTTTGGCGGGTTGGCGGGGTTCTAGTGAAAATCAGCTAGATCCAGGGCAAGCTTGCTTCCCTCGTTTCTAGGTGTGTCGAGATGTTCTCCAGACAGATCTGTGTTTCTTGGTGCTGTGCATCCCTACGTAATGTATCCACAGATTCGGAGGATGTTCTTAAGATTGTTAGTTCCGTCGCGATCTATTTACCCTGCTGGGAGCTAGAGCCCTTTTATCCCTTTCGCAGTGCTAAGGCAACATTTGAGTACTCAACTGGGATATCAGCCAATTAGATTGTTATAACATTAATAAAAATACCTAAGTTTACGTGAGAAGTAGGCTGCAATGAAAGCACTCACGATCTGCACAATTACCTTGCATGACCACAATCAGCAATGTGGCGACAGGTATTATCTGCGTTGATCCGTACTTCTTGGGTCATCATCGGCCGCAAGGGTGAAATGGGGACCGATACAGCCATGTTGCGTTAGCACTGCGAAAGGGATATAAGTAGTAGGTTACCAAGATGAAGTTTTTTTTGTCCCACTGGGTTTTCTATGCAGTCATTGATCGCACTGATGAACTCCCTAACCCTAACTTATCCTAGATCCGAAGATGTGCACGAAGCGGGTGGTTGGCCCTAGAGCTTGCGTGAAAAACATCAATTACATATTACGGCATCAATTTGCATATCTAACTGTTGCTTCGAACAACTGCAACTAGAGAACAGAGTGCATCGCCATGACATAAATTTGAAGAGTACCGACAGCTTGACTCATTGCCTTGCGTAGGCGAGGCCGCTGAGGCTGAGGCTGGTGGATTTTGATACTCTATTCTCTCAGTATCATTAGCCGAGGCCCCTTGTCCACGGCAACCGTAGCGCGTTTTTGCCCACCTGAACAGACCACTAATGCAATATTCAATCTTCCATTGCGTGGTATTCACAGCCGCGCTGTTACGACTCAGTTTATTGATTCAAGTCAAACATCTTGGTGCTTTAATTCAGTGCTATCAAATTGAGACCGAAATAAAGTTGTTTGAGAGAATCAATCTGTGAACCCCGTGCTGATATGAGGCGTGTGTCTGGAGACCACATGGCATTGAATTAGCTTAATCAGAAAACAAATTTGTTCATATTGGAAGAGATCATATCATCGAAGCATTTTCTAAGTTTCACTGATAAAGAAAAGGTCAATTGTCTCTTGTAGCTCATAGCTGTGATATGCGCATGAAGTTCCTGCGTTCCTCCTTGAAATCAAAAGCATACTTAAACATTGATATCATTCACAGCTTTGGTGAATGCTAGGAGAGTATGTATGTAGATTTTGGAGGGTGATAGCAAGTCTCCCGAAACGGAAAATTATTCAGCCAAGGCTCCTTCAATTGCAGATGTCAAAGCTTGTTTTAGTCCAAGGGCGGAACGGTTAGAGCCAACAAGTATCATAAAGGAGAGAGATAAACAACTCTTTTTTCTTTCTGGTCCCCCCCCCCCCCCCCCCCCCCTTGTTTTGGGCTCGAAAAGAGAAAAGGTGCTGTATTCAGAGGACTTGTCTCTCTATCATCTGTACAGTGTGTGCAACTGCAGACGATTGGGCGCACAGGCGACAAACGAACCCACCGAAGCAGATTTGTCGTTCGGCTCGCAGAGGCACCTTGTGCAAAAACCATCCAGATCCCGAAATGCCCTTGCAACCGAACGCCACCACTATGCCCCTTCTTTTATTACACTTTTCTCTCTTCTGGTCTGATTGGTGCACAGTTGTGCTGAGAGGTGGTGATGGGTAGCGTGTTTTCTCCGGTGTGGTGACCGCTTTTTTCATTGAGATGTCCCTTGAATTGAGGGAGGCGTGTTTTTTTTATTGAGGTGTCCCCTGAGGGGTGTTTTTTTTCGATTGAGGTGTCCTGTTGAGGGGTATTTTTTTCATTGAGGTGTCCCCCGAGGGTGTTTTTTCGATTGAGGTGTCCCTTGCATCACAACGTCCTTCTCATGACTACGTTAATTTTGGATTGAGGCGTGTCCTGGTTAGGCTTAGCCTCGACATCCTGCTATTCAGCTTCTCACGGAGATACACGGACGCCGATTATAGATAAGGTATTTAACAAGAGGTCCCTCATTTGTGATGAGCTTCAACACGTCAGCTGCACGACTTAAGAACCGCCAAGAAGCATGGAATTTCCTCTCTTTTCTTTGGACAAGTCTGCGAATGATGCTACCTCATACACGGCCCCTCCGTGTACTGAAGTTATACAGTCGAACCAGTTTTGCACTGCGCCAAGTGGACAATGGCAGCTTACATCATCGCAACAATCAGAAAGCTTAGGTGACGAATTTTACATCAGGCCCTCATTTCTAGATCTACCAAGAGGTTAGGACTTTTTCACAGATTCTACCCATTACTAATTGACTGAACCGGCCAAATTCGTCAATGTTTTAAAGGAGTTGAGTTGCTAATGTCTCCCTTAAACTACCTACAGGCAAAAGGCGCTGTGGTGCAGGGAGTCGTATTGCCACTGTGCTCCCTGTTCACGACATGTTCTCCATGGAGTCTGGGAACGAGAGGCTAGGTCAGCCATCTAGCCAGAGCTACTTTAATCCGGACCCTGGATTCCCTGAATCTATCTCCTGTGTTGGCGAACGTTCCTCAATTTGGGAAGATTTCCCCTCTGCGAACCCAACGACAGCCAGTGACAGGATAGATCCTGAAGCAAAACAGATGAGTCGGACAAGGCTTGGGACCAATTGTGACATGAATGAACAGTACATTCCTACAGGAGTGAGCACACTGGAAATGAGGGGCGAGAAACCCCAAAAATTCTTGCTGGCATGTCCATTTTTCAGGAAAGATGTGCAAAAGTACAGGAATTGTATGAAATTTATGCTGCATCGTGTGAAAGATGTCAAACAGCATCTTCAGCGGCACCATATGAAACCCGACTTCTATTGCGCGCGCTGCTTCAAGGTATTCGCCACGTCACAGGCTAGAGATCAGCATTCCCGTGACATCCAATGCCCATGCAAGGAGGGGCCTAAATTCGACGGCATCTCGGAACAACAGCAAAAGCGGCTCTCTAGAAACAGCAACCGTGGGCGCGATATCGATGTGCAGTGGTTTGAGATGTGGGATATCATATTCCCCGGTCACGCCCGGCCTCGAACGTGTTATTTGGGTGATTATGGGGAAGAGTTCGTCTCGCATTTGAGGAGCTTCTGGACCAAGGAGAAGTCTGATATCTGGCGTATCGCCCTCGAAGGTAATGCCAGCGAGTTCGACCCCGATTTTTGCGACAGAGTCATGAATGTGATGTTTGCTCGTTTTGAGTTGGAAATGTCGAGTTCAGATCACGATAAAAACGAGCAGCCACGACAAGCTAAGAGGGCCTGCGTACGACGTCACTTAAAGCCAGCGACTGGAGGCGAGAACAAGGTGGACGAGGAGCCGTGGCTCAAAGGGGACAGTGGAAATATCTCCCCACAACTAGAGCTGCACGTGCCAAAGAGAAATTAAACTGGAATATTTTGGATTCCCCCAATGGCTTCGGGATGAATATCAAAGCGAGGAGTAGAAAGGGAAAAGGATTATTTATATGGGAAAGGATATACGCAACCGATTACATTTATATCTCCTTTATTTTTCCGCTCATCATTCCTAGGTTGTAATATGCCGAACACTTCTAGTTCAAGTGATCTAGACGCTGATTTTATTTGTTCATGGTGCACTCTCGCATCTCTGTTCCTCTTGTTGCGTGGCTGTGTTGGTTTCTATATCTCCCACTTAGCACGATGAGCTCTGATGAACCATACACCTTTAAATGGATAGATGAGCTAGTTTAAATACCCAACCCGGAAAATTTGCAAGCTAACCCTCACCGTCCATTCGCTCCATTTTTGCAGCTTTCGTGTACTTCAACCCACTTGGCCTTTAGCTTTTAGCGCACCTGTTCTTGGAATTTATCATCACACAAGAAGCCATCATGCTGAAAAGGTCTGAGAGAAAAGTGATATTTATACTGGAAACAATGGATTATACTTCGCTCAAGAGTCTGGTCGTACGTGCTAGACATGCTCAGTAGCACACAAATATCCAGATCATTATCAATGTGAGCAAATACCGCTACCAGTAATCTGGCTCATTGGGTACAACACCAAAGGCTGCCCCTTGCTAATTGTGAGACTCAAAGTTCCGCTGCTACTAATAGTCATCGACTTGCAAGTCAAAATGTCGACAACGACCTGATTTGCCGCGAAGCCCGTCACAGACTGACTCAGAGTGAGGCTCTTGTCTGAAGCCGAGGAGCCCAACTTACTTAAAACCGAGATGATTTGGTTTCCGTCGAAGCCCTTTCTCATGACGATGGTCGAGCTGTCAGTGTACGGCAGCCAGGCCTGGTACGTGATATAGGAGGTGCTCTTGTAGATTGCTTGGTTGCGGACCTGGTTCAGCGCTGCGATGTGAGAATACCATTCTGTTGTGGTATCGAAGCCGGACAGCCAGATTGCAGCGCGGCCGGTTTGGTCGTCTCCCTTGTAGAACTGCTCCTGTCCCTGAAAGACTATGGGAATGCCGTCTTGAAGAATGGTAAAGGCGATAGCGTTTTTGTTGAGGGCATTGTCTGTAGTGATGGTGGGAAAGCGGTTCTGGTCGTGGTTCTCCATAAATGTGCCCAAGAGGCTGGAGTTGGTGGTTTGGGTCTTGACTGTATTCATCCCAGCCGCAAGTTCACTGAAATCGCCGGTGGTGGACCCGAAAGTACGAACAAGCCAGTAGTACATGGGATAATTTAGAACACCGCTCATCACTTGTTGGAAAGGATATGTGTAAGCAGGGTCACCTTGGAAAACTTCTCCAAGATTGTAAACCCCGGAAGCTTTCTCGAAAGGAGTGTGGAACGATTTCTCAACGTGCTTGGCGCTGTCAATTCGAAGGCCATCGATGAAGTAGGTGGTGACAAGCTTGCCGATCCAGTCGAACCAGATAGACCGGACATCGTCATTTTCAGTACGTAGGTCAGGTAGACTGATGGTGTTGTCGCCTTCCCAACATGTTTGTATGTTGGTTGAATACTCGTCGCTGTAGTCGATCAGACAGAAGTCATGGAAGTATGAAGACTGTTACCAAAAAGTCAGCGTGTGATCTTGAAGTTTGCAACTACCAGATGTTGCACACACATTTGGGAAAGCATCGTATATGCTATAGTTGACGCAGTTGCCACAGCCTTGGTAACCCATATGGTTTGCCACAACATCTACCATGAGATACTAATAGCTGGTATTAGCATTCTTACTGTCCGGAGTCACAACATCTGCGTGCCATACCATTCCCCTATCGTGAAGGGCGTCTGATAACCGCTTCAAATCATCTGCTGCACCAAAGTGCGAATTGATGCTCCAGATCTTCTGGGCCCAGTAGCCATGGTACGCTTGCCTATATAAGTAGTGTAAACTATGCAGCCTCTGGTAACTGCCAAGTGGAGCTGAAGCCTGCTCACCCTATACCTTGATTACCAGGTACTTCGATGTTTGCCACGACGGGAGAGATCCAGATAGCGGTGAAGCCCATCCCCTGGATGTAATCAAGATGGTTGATAATACCGGCAAATGATCCTCCACAGTATTGTGCTGCGGAAGAATCGCATGGGGCGGCATTGTTTCCATCAGATCGAGCAAACCGATCAGTCAGCACTTGGTAAATGCTTTGCTTTGACCATTCGTCTGCTGATAGACAAAAGACGGATGAGATCGCAGCGGCGACCTGAATACCCAACGTGAACTTCATCCTGAGGAAGCCGTCGGTGTGAAGTGGCTGGAGTTTGGCGAAGTTTGGCGAATATCGTAACTTGACATCAGACTTTAAACATAACTCGTAACAAGTATTGAAGTCCTGGTTATTGAATAGGTTAAATGGTTTCCCCAGATGGCGTTATGTCTGCAATAGGTTTTCGTGGGGTCCTGGTTCACACCCTCTTCGCCTTGCTTAGGAGAAGACGAATGTTCCGGGGGTATCCTGGTTGTTTCTGGTTTCACCGAGAGTCGGCGCGATTAGACACCCACTTCATCGCTGTTGAGACGGAAGTTGGGGGAGCGATCTGTCGCGCATAAATGGTTCATACACACTTTTGCAAACGCATGATTCCCAGGCTTTGAAATACAGGTGTGGGACGTTTTGGTCTGATCTGCATGTGAGGGATGGCGTTCCTTGGATTTGCACTAGTGGATGGCAGATGATCAAAAGTGAAGTTCTGGATCCTGGGGGGCGTATAGTGCGGAGAAGCCACTGACATCGAATGACATGGCACCCGATGAGAGTAGGGAAGACGTTGGCTTACGTCTATAATATATTAATTTATTGGTCCTCAATTGTGCATGAACCTCTTTTTACCCCGATTCCTCTCTCTCTTTTGATTCTTTAGGTGTTCTGACGAGAAGCTCGAGCGACATGTAGCTCAGCAATTGAGGTCAGAATCTGAGTTTGAATACAATGGGCTATATTATAGGCTATATTGTAACACGTATTAGTATTCTCCGATGTCCTAGATGGTATTTGCTGAACAGACTATTAAATATGTGCGATCTCTGTTATTGATCTGCCGTCTCATGTCGTTGAATATAACATTAGACTCAATGGAATACACGAGAGTTACGTGCTGCAAGGAATTCAGAGCTTCTTCTTACTGAGATTTCCAGCGTCAGCGTTCCAGTTCACACTCCCATTCAAATCCTCCCTTAGCAAAGAAATATATCCTCTTCGTCCAGTCCCCATTCTACCCAATCCTCACAATTCTCCTCACTGCCCAACGCCATAGGATATCCGTTATGATCAATTTCTTTGCTGAGAATCAATGCCGATCCTACAACCTTGTAATGCCCAACTTTATCTGTCTTGCGCAGAATGAACGGTGACTTTGTTCCAAATATCACACAGCAGATATCTCCTTCTTGCACAACCCCGGGCGCTAGACCGTAATACCCACGATTTGTTACCAAGAACCTTTTGTTGTGTACATCCTCCATTTTTGATGTATGGAAGGCTTCGGCATCCCCGTAGGAAACGTCTTCACGGGAAAGATTACGTGATAGAAGCCGCATGTACGCCGACTGGCGCGTCTCCCATTCCGTAAATACTCCACGGTAGACCCCGCAACGGAAGATTGTGACAAAGGCTTTGAGAGGGGAGGACAAGTAAGGCAACGGGTTGGGCAATGTCGATACGGTCTCCCAGAGCGAGGCAACATCCTCAGATGTCGTGGAACTCTGATCAAATTTTGCAGAGGTGAACGCGACAGTATCTAATAGTATCGCTCGCACTTCTAAAGTGGTTTGATCGCTTGACACCATTATTTTTGGGGACGATACTTGAGAGACGATGCATCTGCTGAAACGACTGTAATTGTTGAGGGTACCCGAGTAGCTCGAATAGAGACGGATATTCCATCGCGGTATCCAAGAAGCAAATTCAGACGCGAGTGTACTGTCATCGTTGTGAAGAAAATGCAAGATGTCCAGATCCTGGCTTATCCTCAAGTATTCACAAGCAAAGTCGCGATAAATATGCATATCTGGCACCATGTAACTCGGCTTCAAGGTAGGAACCCATTCGTTGCCGCTTGGGAGACCTAAAAGAGCGTAGATTCTGTCTCTGGGATCAGTAAAGTCAAGCCATCTGGCACAATCCAAGCGCTCGAGAAATTTGAGTGGTTGAATTGCACCCTCAAGTCGAAAAGTAACCGCCTCCCGGTTTCGTCGAGTATAGAACCCCTCTAAATGGAGATCTGACAGCCACAGTTTTTTGGATATTCGGAAGCATAAGTGCCCGGTGAATGCCCCAGATATACGTTTGCACTATTTTCAGCCAGTCGATAGCGGTGTTGGCCCATAGAACCAGTGTTTGGGTGCCAAGTGCCGCTTCCTGGACCACCCAGCCTCTTCCAAACCAAGGCTTTTGTAGCAGAACATTGAATGATTCCCATCCGCCGTGCGAGAGAAGCGGGTCACTGTCGCTGGGAAACGGGAAACTCCTTGGGCGCCATGAGAAATCAGCCCGTCCAAAGACATCTTGCGTCATAGAATCGACCTTTGACACAAGATCTGCCACAATAGGCGCATGGACTCGGTCAGATATGCCCATGCAGATGAGCGTACAAATCGACGTCTTGTATATTTGCCCCATCATAGATACTTGATGCCCGCGCTCTTCAGCATCTGTCTGGTTGATGCAAATCAAGTCTACCCAAAGGGTCCGTGGTTTGTTTACAAGTCGGACCTGGTGCAGGGCTTCCAACAGATTTTCTGTAATGTAGAAGGCATTCCCATCGCAAGTAATTGGCCTGTTCTTGGCTGATGATCCCCAAACATAGGAAATTGCCTCGAAAGGTGGAAATTCCTCTAGTCTGGCAGTGTATAGGTTGCAGACAAGAGGATCGGTGTCTGAACTTGCCGGCTGGAGCACTAGGTATCGAGCGAAGCCACCAACTGGGAGCGATTTATACTCATATTTGTGTCCCTGTTGTGGATTTTCTGCCAGGGTTCCGAGACGAATTTGCTGTTCCGACATGGTGAGATGGGGATTCTTATTTGGGCAGTCAAGAATCTCTTGTGAAAACAATGCAGAGTAATAAGCTGAGGTGGTTTCATGGGGGATTTCTGCCTGGAGCTGCAATCTGACCAAGATCACAACTCAATGATAATTGTGACTTCATTATGTCAGCATTCCTCCTCAGTATCCCTGCCTTCTTTAGCAGGTTAGGTTGGTCGAGTTGGGGGCTGAGGACATTCTGTGGGTAGAATTCTGATTGATCAGTCGCCATTGAATTACTGAGGCGTTACGTCTGATCATCTGTCAAGCGTAAATCGAAACAAATCAATTAGTCTTGAAGGGTGAGCCAGCTAGTAGACTAAATTAGATCTCCCATTTGCCCTAAGCTTCTGTGAAATGGGTATCTCTGATTTTATGAATCGCCATTTATGGTGTCCGAGTTGCCAGCAACTTTGGAGTCAAATGACGTCCTGTATCCCTTCATAATTTCAAAGGGACCTAGGCTTTCGAATCAAGACAGGGTAACACCGAAGGTACGAAATGCCTCTTTGAATGAGAAGTTTAATTGTAGAGCATTTCCCTGTAGGCTCATCAACTTCTTTTTTATTTCTGCCTGCTTTTCTTCTATCTTATGAAGTTCCAGTAGCCGCTGTCACCCAATCCCGAGCTCAGTGTACTGGTCTGTCTAGTTTTAACTTCAAAATGGGAAAATATACTTTAAGTTATGATTTCTTAATGTAGGCAACTGATAAAATATTTCTGAATACCTTCAATGTGGTGTACGCAATTGGTCTTGCCTGTATTCTACAGATCTGGGTTACAGGAAGCATAAAAAAGATACCACAGAGCCATTATGCAGTCTCGTCGAATGGGATTTGTAGATTGCTTTGGACTTTTTGAAGATTTCCAATTAGCCAGGGCGCCAATCGATGAACGCAACCCCGTTGGAACTGGCCCTGGTGGCCTGTTCTTCGTCAGTGCCGTCTCTTTTGTCAGACGCTGCGAGTATCATCTGGCTTCACAGGAAGTTACAGATAATTGTGAGCTGGCTGCTCGGCATATGGCAGGCCACCGTTATCGGTCTTCTGTGAGTTCCAAAGTACATGTGTGGCCTTGAACTTCTCAAGAAGTGTTGAATCGTCTGCTGCTGTTTTTGAGGTCCCAAGAATTTCCTGTGCCTTGGCCCGTAGGTCGTCATCGGTCGGGAAATGAAGGCTTTCCATACATTGATCAATGTATAGGTTGAGACCGTGCTCAAGCTCACGAGAGCTGAATACTGAAGCAGGAGGGCTATAATGCCCCGTATAGAGAGCCTGAGCATACTGATTAGCTGTCTTGTAGCTCACATTATATGTTCGATAATCGACAGCCACAGGAACGTCCTCGGTGAACTCGATCAGCTTTCCACTCTTTGGTTTTACGTAAGGTGGGCGAAAGCCAATGCCACCTTCCGATATCCTCCACGGCCGAGGTGCAACAACGGGTGGTAGACCAGGTCCTTCATCTGCGGGAGCAAGGCCCATGTCACGCTTAAAGCGAGCGAGCCACTCCGCGTTGTCGGCGGCCGTTTGATTCCATGGGTCGTCGTCGTCGTAAATAATCCAGCGAGCTTGGTTTTGTAGTTCTTCATCGGTCGGAATCTACATGATCTCAGTAAGTACTGACCCTTCAATCTAAGAACAGCGATAAAGAGATAATATCAAAGGGATACACCGCTCTGTACTTACATGCTGACGAGGATTGTTCGGGCTCAGAGAGCTGCGTACAAATCGGGTGAGTTCTGTCTCCAATCTCCGGTAGCAATTCGCATCGGTTAAGAAATGTTTTGATGGGCGCATAACATTGGCTCTAGACGCAGGCTGACTTTGGGGGAGATGGTATGTCGACCTGTCTAGAAAAGAGCCAGGTTGAGGGCTATCTGTAGTCGATGTGGTCCCGCCGAAGATGTAGTCGCCGGTTAGGCTCCAATGCATTGGTAAGAGAGGATCTAGGTCTATCATTTCGTCGCTAAAACCGTTGGCCGAAGAATGGTCAGTCTGAAGGGGCAAGTGTTGTGCAACTTCCTTTGAAGAGAAGCCACTATTCATAGCAAGTAATATTTCGGGATTGCTTTGGGAATTGGAAACATCTTGGTTCCAAAGGTTTCCAGTACCATCGTTGACAAGGTATGTTTGAGATTGCGTGTATGAGTCCAATACAGCCATCTCAGAAAAGTTTGTAAGTTGAATCCGATCGTCTAAGGTAGACGGTTTATTGTGAATATCAACATGCAGAGCAGTATTGGAATCCATCAATCCAGGGGAGAGGTGGTACGGTGCAAAGTCAGGGTTTCCATATGGTTCATGGTTCTCGGTTAATTCACCGTAGCTAGTGATTTCATTGCAGGCCCGGTATGGGTTTGGGCTGTTGCGCTCGAAATGTATGAGATCTAGAGTGACTGTCAACGTGCGGGAACGTTGCATATTTAGTGGAGGAATCATCACACTCACAAGGCGGTATAGCATTCTCGACATTCCGCAACACCTCTGCTTCCAGGCCCCAGTCCCCTGCCCAATCAGCCATAGATTTTCCACTGTTAAAGTGGCCAGCTATATGGTCGGCTCGGTCATCCCAAGTTTTTAGCAAGAGTCCGCAAATGCCACAACGAGATCGAATTTCCGGTGTGGTCATCTTCCATTTCGCCATGGACCAGCTCTGGAATTTGACATCATGAACCAGGCGCAGGTGCTGTTGGATATTGTCCTTTCTATAGAATGTCCTCTCACTTTTCGGTTTACTGGCGCAATAGGTGTAGTTGTGCTGGTCCGCATGATCAGGAGGTGGTTCTTTCAGCCCACAGTATACACAGGCCAGGCAACCCGTTTCAGCGCAGAGTTGGGTTGTCCCATTTGGTGAGCATACCCACTGCTCAAGTGACAAGTGTAATGATTTCTCGTGCCTCCGCCAATCATATTTTGTCTTGAAAGTTTCTATGCAAAAGGTGCATTGGAATTTATACACAACGGGTCGTTTATCAGAAAGGGGGACGGTCTTCTGGACTGCTCGACGGCGGCGATGCCTCCCTCTTTTTCTACCAGAACCAAATGAGCCAAATGATCCCTGAGAAGCCCTAGATTTGTGGGAGAAAGCAGAGCCAGATGAGCCGTTGCTAGATTGTGATGTTCCAATGCTGCCGACTGATGAACTACGGCCCACAGAACGCGCAGACCAGTCGTCGATGTGTTGGTGACTGCTTGACGGGTCTTGTATGTTTGCTATGAGATTTGAGGCTGAAATAGCCCTTTCAATGACGTTTATTGGGACAGGCTCGTGTTCTGGCGGAGAATGTTCCCATCTTTCCATCGGTTTCATTTCCCTCATATTGGGCATTTCTTGTCCATAGATGTCGAGGCTCCCGGTATCCCCATGTGGTATTGGCGAGCAGGATCGAGATGTCTGACTTTTCAGCCTGCGGCGCGAGTTTGCCATCCACATCGAGATTTGGGCCTTGCTCAACCCCGTTTGTTGAGCCAACTTTTCCCTGTCCTCATCGTTGGGGTAGGGATAGTGGGCGTTTGACAATAGCCAGCCTTGCAGGATTTGGACCGCCTTCTGTGGAAAGCGTGAGGTCGTTTTATTATCTGAATTCATATCCTGTCAGTTTGCGCTTTGTACAGGGGATGAATTATCTTGCTATTGAGCTTGGCACTGACTCACTGCATAGGTACTTCGGTTTTGACTGATCAATCTTCCCTGTTCTGTCATGTGATTTTGACTATGGTTGGCTCGTCTTACATCGACTAGTACAGCCTTGACTAGGGGCCTGACTAGTCGCTACAATTTAGACCCGCTTTCACCAGAACAGACCAGATCAAGCTGACACTACAGAACCTAGCTAGGTATTTTCAGGCGTCATAATCCGGACACCGTTTGTATCCGGCCCTTCTCAAGAGTCACAATCGGACCAAATAGCTGGTAGTATATTTTCCTACATACGACTATTTTCAACTTGATGGTCTTCCCTGGGTTATCATTCTTGCACTCTCAGCCTTCGTTGCAGTTATTTGTTTACTTGTGTATGATTGAGGAGCTCTTGCGTACACTTCATAGCCCTGGATTTCTCACCAAGATCAGAACTTGCGAAATGCAATAAACTAATGTATCTTTCAGTTGTCATGGCACCAAGAGTGTGAAGTATCGCAGTCCAAATTTAAGCTAACGAGTCACGTATATCACTGATCAAATCAGTCTGTTTTATACTCCTATTATGTCTATGAATTCAAAGAGAGTTTGTTTCTTTACGCCTATTTCTCCAATTTTCGGCATGATTTCGGTATACATAGAGACGTCGTCATCGATCAATCAGTTGCCATAGCGGAAGAAACACCAAGTCAGATTGAAAGGCGTAATTGGAATATAACGGAAAGGTCATGTCCTGAAAGTAAATAGAAAAGTGGCACAATAGTCCCCAACTGCCTTGTCAAAGTTGATAGCATTGAGGCTCGCGGTACGGATCGAGAGAGCCAGAGGTTTACATATTGACTCATTTCTTGACTGGGGACTTGACAGGTTTGCATATTCATGGCAGGTTAATCATCTATGTTTTTAGAGAAAAAAACAACCATTGAAATCGCTCCAATGATGTACTACCTTGTGAGCCTTTCATTTTATTTCACCATATTCAACAATTCTTCTCGGACTATTGATCTCGGATTAGACGAGTCCGACTGTCTCGCCTTCAGCGGCGTTAGAGCTTAATGTTTTTAGTGCCAAATACCCGCGACGCCATGATTCTCGGATTGAAATGATGTAACGTTAGGTTCCTGATCAACTCAACGTGGGACGTGACGTCAAGTATTCGCTCGTATGTTCTGTGGCTTTTTGAACGCCACAACCTTCGAAACCAACCAAACAGGCGGGGGATATCTGCAGCTCTAGGGTATCTCCACGTTTCTCCATCCAGGCAGTGTTTCAAATCAGGAATATGATCTGCCAAGGGAGTACTTATACCCAACACAGCCACGCCGATCATCTCTGAGCAACCTCTTAAACTGTCTCATTTCCTGATGCCTACTGGCGAATGCCTTATTATTTTTCCATCAAATCTCCATTAAATTACCATTAAGTCAGCGTGTCATAATCACCATTTTATTGTATAATCCGCCGCCATGCCTCCATTCTCACGCAAAGGACAAGAAGCACGAGCCGAGCGGGAGGCCGCCCACCAGCATGATGCCCCGCCAGCATACGAGCCCATCGACAGCCACCCGACTGATATTGAGCATTCAAAGGACAAGTCTGGGAAATCTGCACGGCCGACAGTTGATTCACCTTTTAATTTCCCATCGGACATCACTCTTCCTTCTTTCTCTGAAGCTTCAGGTTCAAGCAGCCAGAAGCTTATAGCCGTACCACAGACCACGCCTGATCCATCGGCGCCATTACTCAGGGCTTTTCCACCTACACTCCTTCGATATGGCATCCCCAAAGATACTTGGCTTTCACTTCTCGATACAGTCTCGGCCTTTCTCTCAGCCAAAGTAACCGACCGTGCTCTTCGCCATGCAGTAACCATGGGCCAGCACATGAGCGAAACCCCCAAGGATGTCTTCAAGGGCGTCTACAATCATGTCAAGGACACGGGTAAAAGTATCGGTAACAATGCCAAGCGCGGTAACATTATCGGTGCTGCTTTCAACTTGGTTGGAGGAGCGATATCAATCCCAATACATGCGGCTATGGGCACCGCCCGCACGGCGGTTGGACTGCCTATGAGCGCCGTGCAGGCTGCGACGAAGAGGCCTGAGACTCCACGAGAGAGGGCGAATGCCTATTTCAGGGTCGCAAATAACGACTGGCTCAACAAGCGGGGTTTGCATGCTTCACTCTTGGACTCACAGGAGCTTTCGCAGCTTCTTGCGGTGTCGGTGGTTGAGAAGACAGAGCTGCGGGAGAACCAGGAGGAGAACGCTGAAGTGAAACTGAGGGGCTTGGAGGCGTACATTGCGGCGATGGAGGTAGAGATGCCGGCCACTTTGTCAGTAGGACCAAATTCGCTGTGGGTGGTACTGACGCATGTTGAGCCGACAAGGTCATGATACTGAATAACGAAACAAAGTTGTGCTTTTGCATATGTGACATATGGACTGTGTGGCTTTTATGAGACACCAGCATTTCAATTTATTACTATCCAGATGCGCTTATTATTTTTGGATGAGTTTTGGATCGACGAATATATTGTTTCAATATTGCTATCGCCACTAGAATTTGATTGTCTCTAGTACTCAATTATCCGGTATTATCGCCAGTGCCTGTTCTGAGTGACGGATATTGCCTCTCGGTTTCATGCACCAAAACCAAGAGTTGCTTCTGTATCGAACGATCCGGGAGTGGTAAAGAGCGGTTGACGACTTTATTACTAACTGGAAGAACTTAACCCGCAAGACCCCGCACCTTCATGATTCCTACATCTCCCTCGCTGCATCCTCGGTCACGTCATTCTTCTTATTTACAAATACCCTCAAACTTCAATTCTGCTTTTGATCAGTGGCAGAAGTGTTATTGTCACCACTCGGGTTGACCAAGCATTACCAGAACCTAAAGAATCATGGTCAACGTCGACACCTCACTTCCGTCTGAGACAACTGGCGCGGCAGCCCAGCTCGCTGCCCGCTTTTCAGCCGAGCATCCGCTAAAGCTTTACAGCGGATGGTTCTGTCCATTTGTGCAACGATCTTGGATTACCCTGGTC
The DNA here is from genome assembly GCA_024336345.1 of Mariannaea sp. PMI_226. Classification (NCBI taxonomy): domain Eukaryota; kingdom Fungi; phylum Ascomycota; class Sordariomycetes; order Hypocreales; family Nectriaceae; genus Mariannaea; species Mariannaea sp. PMI_226. The sequence continues at coordinate 625,965 of JANFOG010000014.1, forward strand.
GAAAAAAAGATCCCCTACCAGTATGTGGAAGTCAATCCGTATAAGAAAGAGCCGGAATTCTTGGCCTTGAACCCCAGAGGCCTGGTGCCGACTCTGGCAGTTCCTGTTGGGGCTCAAGGAAAGGAGCAAAAGCCTCTATTCGAAAGCAACATCATCTGCGAGTATCTGGAAGATGCATATGCAGATGAGGAGAAATACGGCCCGCACTTGCTCCCTAAGGACCCATACCAGCGCGCAAGATGCCGTCTCTGGATTGACCACATCAGCACAAGAATTGTCCCAGCGTTTTACAAGCTTATACAGCATACCCAACAAAAGCCATACAGTCTTGGACAAGCGCGCGAAGAGCTTCAGAAGCATATCCAGACCCTCGTTAAGGAGATGGACCCTGAAGGCCCGTTCTTCCTGGGCAACACTTTCAGCCTGGTCGATATCAGCTTGGCTCCTTGGGCCAAGAGACTGTTTTTGATTGACCACTACAAAGAGGGCGGACATGGAATTCCGCGTGATGGGCAGGGAAGCGACGGTGAACTGTGGGAAAGGTGGTGGAAATGGTACAGCGCAACGACCGAGAGACAGAGCGTCAAGGATACATGGAGTTCAGATGAGCGATACATTTTGGCTTACAAGAGGTATGCCGAAGATACAACCAATTCGCTTGTTGGACAGGCGACGAGGGATGGGAAAGCTTTGCCATGAAGGATGTGCTGCTTGATTGAGACGACAGCTTGTTGTTAAGTTGCCCAGTCGTCCAAGAGAAGAGAAATTATGAGCAAAATCTAAATCCAAGTCCCATTGAAGGAAGGCATTTACAGACATGCAACAAATAACGAGGTAAAATCGCACTGTATATGACAACGATTTATGACCACATCTAACAGTGCATATAAATATAGCTACTGTGTGGCCCAGCAATTGACGTCCTGAGGCTGCCGACCGAAGGCTGCAACCGCGGAACCTACAAGTTCAACAATTTCAAACCTACAGCTCCATTCTCTCTCCAACAACAATCCACCACCCTTACCATGTCAAATCAAGGCTCATCGCGGTTCACACCGCAGAATAAGACGACGCATGAACGCCTCTCGACACACACAGTCGGTCTTGTGGCGCTTTCTGACTTTCGCAAGCGCCGCGCCGAAGTCCTCGAGCAGCAGGAGCGCGAAGCCCGCGAGGCTGCGTTCTCAGGCACGTCCACACCGGATCGCTCCGTGACAGGCACTCCTGACATCGCTGGCAGTGACACGGGCTCTGCGCAGGGTCCCGTGAAAAAGAAGAAGAAGAAGCAGGCAAAGAAGCTGCTCTCATTTGACGACGAGGAAGAGGACGACTCTGGACCAGTGACGAAAGCCAAAACAGATTCGAAGAGCGAGACAACGCACGACGACGACAGCGACAGCAAGGGAAAATCCAAGTTTAAAGCGAATGCATCTGTCGGAATTATTCCCAAGTCCAAGACCAAATCAGCCCTGCGAAAAGAGGCCGCCGAGCGAGATGCCTTGCGAGCCGAATACCTTGCCCTGCAGGAAGCCGTCAAAGCCACTGAGATTGCGATCCCGTTTGTTTTCTATGATGGCAGCAATATCCCTGGAGGAATAGTCCGTGTTAAGAAAGGCGACTTCATATGGGTATTTCTAGACAAGAGCAGGAAGGTTGGCGCGGAGCTTGGCGTTGGAGAAAAGACCAATGCCCGGCGAGAATGGGCGCGAGTGGGTGTGGACGACTTGATGCTCGTTCGCGGATCACTGATCATTCCGCATGTAAGTGTTTATTATTCGCGCCCTTCATTGTTCTAGCTTTTGTCTTACTGTCTTTGTAGCATTACGATTTTTACTTCTTCGCCATGAACAAGGCGCTTGGCCCTGGTGGCCAGAGACTCTTCAGCTATAGCGACAAGGCCCCGACAAAGCCCGAATCAACCGTTGCCAACGAGGAGAAGAGCGACGACCCTCTCACCACTTCCGCTTCCAAGGCTGCCGCTGCTCTGGCCTTACCCGACATCAATACCCTTGAGGGCGCAAATGATGACCCGACTTTTACAAAGGTGGTCGACCGGAGGTGGTTTGAGAAGAACAAGCACATTTATCCTGCCAGCCTGTGGCAGGAGTTCGACCCAGAGAAGGATTATGCCACGGAGATCCGAAGGGATGCTGGCGGAAATGCCTTCTTTTTCTCGCAATGAGATATTCGAACCAGGAAATAGCGATATGTCGTACATTCGTCATGAATCGCTTGTCGTTTATGGTTTGCGGTATATCATCTGTTCGTCGGTATTCGTGTTTGTGGATTGGAACTTCATTTCATGCTCAAGTGCATCAGTTGGTTCAACTGAGGAGCATCCAGAAACCCCAAATACCTCCTCCAAGAACCCACCAACCAGGCCAGAAGAGGATGATGAAGAGGATGTTACCACCGCCGAGAATGAAAACAGCGAATTCGTAAAACAGCTTCTTTCGTAACGCCTGAATTCTCCTGGAATTCCAAACCCCGGCAACAGCTTTGCTGGTTATCGTGGCGCCGTGAAAAGCACCAAACTTTGTCGCGACAAGAGCGTTCAAAGCCATAATCTTGCTCGCATAGAGGATGTTGGCACAGGCAATGCTGGCAACGAACCATACTCTGAGACAGACGAAAAGAGAGACTGAACTGAGGATGCTTTGGAAGTGAAGAACAGCTTCCACAGCAGGACCAAGCAATCTGATGATATCAGAGCGGGGGTTACCGGAAATACCCAGCTCCACGGTGGAAGCTGTAAGAAGAGAGACCTTGTCCATCATGATGGGATATTGGGCTGGGTTACTTGGGGTGGCGAGGGCCATCATGAAGTTGAACTTTGTAGAATAAAGAGGAATCATGAATTATTGATGGGAATGGAGCGGTTATCTTCTTCGATGCTCTTCGATCTACAGCGGTTCCAAGAGAAGGCGGTCCCTTCGAATTGAGCAACCCAACGTTTATGTTTATAATAACTCACCACCTACCTCTCAGTAGGCCGCTTCGCTCGAGTCAACTCATGATGGTGACTGACCCCCACCTCCCATATCCACCTTGCCCATCGATTCCCCTCACTTATGGTGCTCTGGCCGTCGAACTCACGGCGCCAATCGCCGACCAGGACTTGCCAATAGCCTTGCTTGCCCCTGCCACTCACTCGACCGTTTGCGTGCGTTTACTTTGTCCGGCAGTGAACGTAGTATGTGAACATGCTTTCATGACACGGCGAGCAAAAGTTGACCCGCCTCTCTCCCCCCACCTACCCGCAAGCCAGGACCCCTCAAACAGCTCTCTTCCTCCACGGGCGGTCCCTTTGGGGGGAAATGGTGGACGGATAGGTGTTCCACTTTGGCTTCTGGTTCCGTCGCCAACGTAAAAACCGACACGTGGGGCCGGTGATTCGCTGATCGGGTTGTGCGAACTGCCATTGATCGTTCTAAGTTCCAAAATAGACCGCGTCGTTGATGAGCCGTGAGAAATGATTGGCGGGTTGGGAGACAGCGCACCTGTTAGTTGGACGTGAGCTGTGAAGCGACACTGGTCGGGAGGCTTCGGACGCGCCGTGTCAATCCGGATGGTGCATCTCGAGTAATGGACCCCCCCATTTCCGACCAAGCCATAGTCGCCGCCATCTCCTTCCCAGCAAAGCTACTGTTCGATTCCTCGTTTGTGGTGTTGCCATAAAAGTCTATAGTCCGGCCGAAGATCACAATATCCGTCAAGTATGTACCTGTGCAATGTCGCGCAGCTGGATTGATCACCCGTGACCTTTGTGACGGGCGTAACCTTGTAGGAAGTAGTTTTTTCGTAGCTGCCAACCCAACTCGGCCAATGGCCACCACCACGTGCATGCAGTAACAAGTCTGACCTTCGTTTTGCATTCCTTTTTTTCGTATTTTGGACCCGAAGATAAATGTACGGAGATGGAAATGGTTCGGCATTGTGGGTATGGGCAAGGCCTGGTGTTTTTGGTTGGGCTTGAGACAACTGCTGCGCAGCATGAGTCGGTTGCGCATGTATTGAACTGTCCGATCATAAGATGCCGGATATGAGCTACAAATGAAATCTTACGGATGGGCAATTTTATAAGCTTTTTCCACTTTCAACAATAGACGTATTGGTCTTTTCTTCCCTTTTCAAATGTGTTGAGAGAATGTGCTATGTATAATAGGTAATTTGCTACCAATATGCTCATACAACCGGCTTTCCCAAGCTCACGGAGTGCATTACACAGGACACTACGTCGTGTCATCTCCAAACCTCTGCTTCAATTGAATGCTTTGAACTATACCCCATTCGGTAATGTGACCAAGAATTGAGGTTCTTGCGAGTATCTCTGTACCTTGTATCCTGGATTTTGATATCGTGGATCGCTCCCCTGGCCGAGTCTGGCCCCCGTGTCTATTTACGTATCCATAATTAGATTTGTTCCGAATGGTTACATATCTATGCAGTATCGAGAAACTCGTCATCATGAGCAAATGGCGATTGCATCTCGTCGATCAGTCATTCCGAGGAGAACCATGCCATTGCAAAGGATCTGGCGGGCACAAGAACAGCGCTACGCGTGCAGGCGGCATTTTTAGAGCGCTTGACGGGTTCCATGACCTTCAAGTGTCTATATCCCGGGCTCAGCTTGTGAGTGAGCTGGACGATATTCCTTCAGGATACTTGTTGGGTCCAGAGTCTTGAGCACTTGATCAACAATATGTGGGGAGAGCGCCAAGGTCAGCGCATATCAATGGCATGAAACGAGCAAGAAGGGAGTAAGAAACCAGCCCTCGACCTCTTATCAAGGAAAACATCGACCTTGCGCAGCATGGAGCACAGTCTGCCTGCCTGCATTGGAAGTATGATCCACTCTCTCCTTCAAAGGAAGTCGTTGGGTAGGAGTCGACATCGTACTTATTGATCAGTTTCCCCAGCATATCTTGTACGAAGATGGCGGATATACCAACAATCTCAGCTAGATAGGTAGAGTTATCAACTGTTGAGGACTTTGTTCTTATTTACAGCGCATGATTTCATGTATTCAGTTGCTGATATTTGCAAGAATACCATCGAGGAACTTGAAAATGCTTTCTTTTCACGTAGACATACCGTCTGCCTGGTTTATTTGATTGCATGAAAGGGGAGAACGGAAACGCAATCAAGAACTGACAACATCAATACCCTTGAAATCTTTGATTACATATTACTCATGGAAACTCAAATAGAGAGGCGTTCAGTCGAAAGCAGCTCATTGCTAGTGCCGATGAATGAATATAGATGATTGAGTAAGAAGATCACAAGTTACTAGGTATAATGACCTACTTGAGTCTTCCTGCATTGCCAGATACAACACTGTTTTATCTGTCCAAACCAAAAAAAAATCCACTGCAGCCTTGCGCATCGATTTTGCAGTTATACTCATGCTGAGCAATTTAAACTATCAGCGAAAGACTAGTTTCAAGGTTCTTAAGGAAGCTATCAAATATATAGTCTGATTCTTTAATGATGATACGACCCAGCATCAGCGCTGAGGCCTCGTGATGGGAATACTTGATTGTCAACAATGCAGTACGGCTCTAATTTCAGTCTGTCTGAGATGCTCAAAGAATAGGCTATCTTGAATATATATATATATATATATATATTGGAAATTATCAAGGCGAGCCACTAACACTCGCGTCGTTTCAAATTTCGATTTCGTGCATCTTGCCGATCAGTGAGACAACTTATGTGCAAGTTTGTTTGGCCTTGGTAGGCGGCCTTGCATGGCGCGCGTGGGCACCTAGAATCCTACGATGGTCAGGTTTTGACGCTATATGTCACAGGTTGCCTTGTCGCTGGGCAAGGCAGAGAGTCTGCTAACCTCACGGAGTTTTGAATGCCTTTCAACTTTCGATCCAATCATAGCCGGATTTTAGTCGCGGTGACGTGACCTGGCATCGATTTGGGCCAACGCAAAATGATAGCGCTTATTGTCTATGAGGCTCAAAAGCTTTGACCCAGAAAGTAGCACGTTGGTCGACTGGGCAAGACATTTCATATCAGCGGCAATAATCAAACGTATCCAACCTAGGTTCACGAACTTACCCTCCTCCCCAAATTTAGTTCCCGGCAAGTTTGTATCGCGGCCACTTGGATATACCTCACAAACAAGAGGGAATGGCTTCCAACATTGCGTACCGACCACCAACTTGGTATCCCCCTGTTGCTACGCCTTGGGAGAACTTTCGTCGTTCCCCCGCTTGCTTCTTAGCACGCTGGCTGTATAAGAAGAGAAGAATCAGACGCCTTATCTCCCCATCACTCGCGTTGACTAAAACGCGAGTCTCAATTGTCTGCATATCAGATACCCACATGACCCAGCCCGATGTTCCCGATGGCGATATTCTTCTACATGCAGGTGATCTTACAAACCGAGGCACATTCGAAGAGCTACAGTCCCAGCTGGACTGGCTAAAGGGGCTTCCACATCGCTACAAAGTGGTCATCGCTGGAAACCATGACCTTCTTTTAGACCCCAGCTATGTCGCCCGCTTTCCAGACCGTATTTACGAAGGAGAGGGCACGTCCCGATCCGATTTGGACTGGGGTGACATCATATACTTAAACAACAGCACGGCGAAACTCGAGTTCCCTGATGGCCATTCACTTAAGGTGTACGGATCGCCATGGACCGAGCAATTCGGGACGTGGGCTTTTCAATACCCTCCCATCCGGCAAGTGTGGGCAGAGAGTATACCACCTGACACTGATATTGTGTTGACTCATGGTCCTCCGAAGGGGCACCTAGATCTAGAAGGCAAAGGATGCCCGCAATTACTGAAAGAACTTTGGCGTATTCGACCACGACTAGTGGTTTTTGGACATATACATGATGGGCACGGCCGGGAAGAGATTGTATATGACGCTGTTGAAGCAGCATATGATAGAGTGATGATGGAAGGTAGAGGTATAGTTACGGTTGGTCTAATGGCCTTTTGGGCGCTGTGGAGCTGGCTTTGGGATGTCTTATGCCTCCCTCGATCTACTTATGATGGTTCAGATAGAACACATCTAATTAATGCTGCGATAGTGGGTGGTCGGCTTACAGGGATACAGCAACCAGCCATTGTGGTTGAGATTTGATATGCATGCTTGATACGCGAACTAGCATATCGAACCTGGCATCAACATACTGGAGCCAAGGTCGATGGGAGGAGGCAGAGAAGCTAGAGGCACAAGTGATGGAGACTCGCAAGACAAAACTAGGCCCGGATCATCTCCATGAGTACCTTTGAGGCCTGAATTTCAGGATTTTCAAACCCTTGATGTTGTTTATTACCGCTGCCTGAGTTCTAGATTGAGATATCTACCTAATCATAATTTTTCAAGCGACAGTGACTTATAAGAGGTGGAATACGAAAGTGGATCGAATGAGTAGTTGGAGAACTTCGCAGGATAATCGAGATGGTTAGAGCATTGAATTGGACGTAAGTGAGAAAGGGTTAGATTGATAAGTCACATCAGATGTGCGTGCATAGTATGAATAGTTGCAGCGTGGCAAGGACCACCATTGAGTCTTTTGCTCTTGATTACTATTTTGTCTTAAACCCATTCCTCTACACCTTAATTTACACTTCTTTTTCATAATCCGCATTATGGTAGTAATAGCACCCTTTATGTTGCTCGTCAATATACTTTATGGTCAAGCTGCTCTCTGAGCTTGCATCGCATTGATTCTATATTGTATCAACGAATACCACTAAAATGTTTGAGCTTTGCATTTATATGGGAATAGAAGCCGGCGTTAGAGCTACTGCTCTAATAATTGTGAGGAGTGAGCTCCATAAAGCAAGTTCTTAAGAAGATCTTTGATGAGAAGGGTGGGAAATACAACCTCACAATCCCCTTTGAGAGTTTCTTTCTCCTAGGGTTTAGGACGATCTTAGTCAAGAGGATTATTAAAGACGTCCAACTCTCTCGGGCAGTAATGAAACTCAGCGATATCCGCCTCCAAAAGCAGTGAATGACTGCCAGCCTCGACAGCTAGTTAGAGACCATGCAACACGCACGTTTGGAATCTTGTTAGATTTGAATGCTTGAAATCGGAAGAGGATTAGCCGCGTAGTGGCTATCTACTAGCACTAGAATGCAGCGTCCAATCAAGAAGGCCGCGAACAAAATGTGCCATAGCACCCAATAACGGAAGAACCCGAACATCTTCGAGGGATATCCTCATGGCGTATTTGTACCCCTCTCTAGGAAATTGGCGTCTCGAATGGATGTGAAGCTGAGGAAATACCACCCCAATTATCTACATCACAAATACATAAAAACTAAAAGGCTAGAATTAGATTAAGAAGATTTATTTCCTTTTTTTTATTTCTTTTTAATTACTACTATTAAGTATATATTACCTATTATAATACTAGTGGGACTATAACCTTATAATATTAATAATATTAAAGATAATATAATTTAAGAGATACTTACTAATAGGGGGTATAAATAATGTTTTTTATGTAGTAATAGTATGTGATTTAAGAGGTCTTATAGAATTATCTATATATTTCTCCCAAATTAACCCATTGTTATCCAACTTTGTTTAGATCGGGATTGTAAATTATAATAGCTTGTGCGTGCGGTAAACCCACGTGATACCATATCGCTACAACCGTCACCTTAGCGCTTGAAACCTTCAAGCTTTAGTCTTGCAATTGAGAAAGAGTGCCCTTTGGGTATACCTAACTACTTGTCTCTGATATATACGTCCTTATGAGTAACAGCTCAACGAGTATATTGACAACAGGCTGAATGATTCGAACGAAGATCCTAAACTAAGGAGTAAAAGGAGAAGGCTTCCGACAGTGACTTATGGAAGCCTTCTTATCTATCGACTAATCTAGCCACCTGTTCTATACATAGCGACATCCCCAATAGCTTCATCATTGGATCAGATGATTGGCGTTTATTTCTTATGAGAAGTTTTGTTGTTGGCGTGGGGAAATGAGTTTGAAGTTCAACCAGTTGAGTTTCATGATGTTGACTAGAAGTTCAATTGGTCGGGCCGATATCTGTAATGTCGGCTCTACGTTTCAGCGCGCCAAGAGTATCTTCCGTGGCCTCTTGCAGGCTCAGCCCGTTCAGGGATTATCTTGTAACAAAGCGAGAGGTAATATCACTAAGATACAATAGACCAAAAAGATCCCGCAATAATCGCAATTATCGCATTATTCTGTTGCATCCTAGTATACTTGGTAGGACAGCGTATGAATACTAGTACTGTTACTATTCTGTTGCCTCATTCCTATATAGAATGGTTTCTCTATCACATATCTCTACAAGAAAATGTTGACGAGATATCTTATATACTGCTGTGTGGTGCAATTCTGGCACGCTGTGCTAGAATTAGTTAATATTTCTGGCTTAGCATCCGGATAGATCTATTGCTTAGGAAGTCACACCACGCTAGCTGTTACAAAAACCACGTCGTCAGCCCAAGCTGCGGTCGTTTCAAACACTAATAGATCCTGGATTGTCCGTCGCTAGCAGTTCTGAAGATACCCACAACTCTGATCCGCCACAGATTCGGTAACCCTAAGTCGATGACGGCCATCCCCGTAGAAATTCACAATGTAGAGGTTGTTTCGCATCGATTAGTCTAACTGTACTGGACTATGGCATGTGAATGAGTCGGAAACGCCAACGGCAAACGCATCAATCAAGACTTCAATAGACGAATACGCTCCTAGTCCGGCCAGAGCTAAAGCACCAAGCACGTAGAGCATGTTGAAAATGTTCACGTACCAAAGATGACCAAATATTCCACGAATCATCCTCTTATAGCCAGAATCATGACGCAAAGTTTGGCCACTTGAAGGATCAAACCCTTCACCTTCCAGCCCAGCATTCTTTTGCAGAGTGTACGCAACATGTAGGAGGGGCGGAAAGCAGTAGGTGAACGGGACGGTGATCACAGCAGCAGCAACTCCAGTAAGGCCTGAGAAATTGGGAATGCCGGCAGCGATTAGGAAAGCAATGCCCCAGTACACTGGAGTGGCGATGACCCAGACATATTTGCCGGCAGTTGATGTCAGGGGCGGAGCCTTGAGAATCTCCACGAAAACGTTGTTGTAGAGCACTAAGATAAACTTGGTTAGACAATCCTGGACAATTAAGGTAACCCCTTCTACCCACCTTTAATCCCAATATTCCCATATAGTGCAGCAGCGATAACCGTGCTAACCATTGCCAGCACATTGCCAGCTGTCTGGACGCCGTATTCCGAGACACCCAGATACGCGGGGTTGACAACATACTGTCCCTGGAATCCATACATGAACAGACCATAAAGCATATAACTACAGACGGGGCGTTAGGACTTGTTTTTAACCAAAGAACGACATCGGTTTCTTACCAACAGTATATAAAAGCCTGTGCAGCCCACATGGCTGTCAGGAAGTCCTTCGGACGCCTCATCTCCGCCATGAACTCGGGGAATATCATGGCACCACCAAAGGCAAAGACAGCTTGCATTGCACCGTTAGTAGAACCCACGAAGCCGCCAACATCCGGTAAGCTGCCCGAGGTCTTCACAGGCGGATAGACACCGTTGGTCGCTTGTACAGAAGAGCCATCACCGATGTTGCTGCCAGCTGCCTGCTTAGCTGCAGCATAGTTCGGATGGTACTTGGCAGCGCCAGCCATCGTGACAAACATGCATAGTAAATTGAGCCAGACTGCAAAGTTGGCTAGCCAACCAAACTTCTGCAGTGTACGGACCTGGCCAACTGCAAAACCAATAATAGCCCAAACTGCGCAGCAGACAATGAAGCAAAGATTAAATTGCACAACTTGCGATAGTGCCTCGCCATTAGAGATGAGGAGCATGCCAACGTTGAGGATGAGCTGGATGCCCTGCAAGATGTTGAGGAGGAAACGTAGCCATGGGCCATAGAGTCGGTAACCGAGGTCACCAAAGGTCTTGACGGGAAATTGATATGAATCGAGCCCCAAAAACATATCCCAAAGCAGGTATCCAGAGTAGCCAGCCATGAGAGCAAAAGCCGTGTAGAGAGCAACACCGGGCCTATTAAATGTGAGTTGGCCGACATCTTTCGCATTTTTTTTTTGCAGCAACCTGACTTACCCCCAGCCCATCGTCGCTACCGCATATGGTATGCCGAATGGTCCCAGAACATCGGTTGTAATCAAATAGAAGACAGCACCTCGCGATGCCGTCCGCACCGCCCTCGAAGCGTTCGCCCACTCGTCGTCAGTTATATGGACCCTCTCCCTCAGGTCACCGCCGATATGGATAGTGGTCTTGTCAGTGCGTCCTGACCCAGGACTGGACTTTGATGGAAAGAGTATCCCAATAATGTCGACCGGGCCGGACGCTTGTATCTGCTCGTTTTCTTCCGAGCGTGTCTTTTTTGCATAGTGGTGGTACTCTTCAAATGTTACCGACCGATCATGGACTGGACGATGCTGCGGCTTTGTGCCTCCAGGCGGGAGAGTCTCCAGTATCTCGATCTCTTCCTTTTCATGCTCCGCTTTGGGCAAGCAAGTGTCTATGGCACCACTCATCTCGTCGTTTCGATGAATCGTGTGTAAAATGAGAATAGAATGCCAACGAAAGATAGAATTGTGCACACAAATTGCACACTGCCTTGATACATCCCAGAAGCACAATGGTTCAGGTGAAAGGGATCTTTTATATGGGTGGGGTGCCCGCACCACCTAACTTCAATGGAAGTAGATCCGGGTTGGCGAGTGGCGCTCGCTGCTCTTGCATTGCGTAGAAGTTGCCATGGAATACGTGACAAGTCCGCTCTAATTGGATTCCATTGCGCAAACCCCTCCTTCCAAGACCGCAAATTTCGTCCACTGACATGAAAGATTATGAACCGGACCGATCATCGCTCTGGGTCCCTGCCGATAGGGGGTTCGGGGCTCTCATGCCGTCTGTGACATCAGCGATGGTTTGACCTAGCTGCGGGCTAAACAAGGGTGGGAACAGTTGAGAGCTACCTGTCGACATGCAAAGGGCAGGCTTGTGTGTCACCAGACCACCGGAGCAGTAATTGCGCCAAGCGGGGAAAGATAGGTGTGACTTCAGCGGACCGATAATTGACCTGGGCTACAGTAGTGTCGCTCTTTCAGCCGTCCGGTGATTGACATAAGCAGCCAGTTTCATTTGGGGCTGGCTCTCCCTTTACCGTGGTGGCGTCTCCTGGAATCATGAATAAGAAGCCTAACTTTTATTCTTTGTAGTAATTGGAAATGGTTTATGGAAGCATGGTTCTCTGAACCTCAAGACGCTCGTGCATGCAGAACGTCGATAGAACGTTGCCTACCGAGAATGAGAATGGCTGCAACTCAGGACTACCTGGCCTTATGAGGTGGCTGCGCTTAGACCAGGGGGTATCACAGCTGGCACAAGAGTCTTCCGTTGCCCGGCTCACAGGGGAGCTTCCCGATCGTTAGCCAATTGTGCATCCCTGGCGTGCGACAGCTTATCTAGTTCACGATGCCCCTCGCGATAGCGGTCTATATTCTATTCAATAGACGACGATGGGAGGCACTCGTACACTGAACGAGAGTACAAGTTGTTCTGTGCCTTGTATATATACATCTTGCATGTCTCAGACTGAGCCGTTGCCATTGACTAACCTGATCCATAGAATCACACAGGGAACGAGCCATATACACTTACAGAAACCCTTAGTATCACAGACTAGAGACTGCATGTCAAATTCTACAGTATATTATATTCACTCTTCTATTCTTAGGGCCGGACCATTATGGAGCCATCCTGCAGGATATCATTGTCTTGAAACTCTCTAAATTTTCTCAGTGATCCATTGGCCCACAGGCTGAGCTATACCTAACCTCGACGTCCTGATTCAAATATCTGCGCTGTACTGCCAGCTGAAGCTGTGTTCTTTGTCGACAAGACAAGCGGAAAACGTGAGGTGCCCGGGCTGGGCGGCTTCTGCCCATCCGTGACTTCTACTGTCCGAGTTACTCAATGAGACCTCGGAACTCCAGTCAATCCGCCCAGATCCTCATCCAACTGCTTGCCATTGAACTCAAGAGGTGTTGCGTGGATTAAAATAAAAGCAATTCTCGCCCACGTCGTATCACTGTGGTTGATCCACTGATGCATGGTTCCCCTTTGCACTACTACATCACCTGGTCGCAGGATCCTCGATTCTCCAGAGTCCAATAAACACTCTAACTCTCCTTCGATAAGGATTCCATAGTCTAAGCTCACAGTACGATGCATAGTCGACTTATCTTGGGGAGGAATATCGACATAGCGCAAGACTGTGCCGCCGTGGCTAACAAGGCCGCTCTGTTCGCTCTTCGAGAACCTCTTCTTATACTGTCTTAGGTCTTCGTGGTCTTTTAGTGGCGCCGGGGAGGAATTGGTCATGTAACCAAGAAAGAAGCCGACAGGTATGTTCTGTGGCGTCTTGAGCCGCCAAAACTCCATCTCTTCGGCAAGGTCAGGCGCAAAGACAGATTGACCTTCGGCGTTGGAGGTTGTAATGAGCCGCCGAACCCTGGGGAGTGGGTTGCTGTATTTCTCTTCGGTAGTTGCCGTCATGATTGTCTCGGAATAGAGTCTAGTATTAAAAACGAGAGAAGTATAGTGAGTGATATTTGGAGAATGTGAATGTGATTCAAGACGGAGCTTCTTCGCTCAGGATTTCCAGCAACCCAGTTGTGCGACTCTTTGGAAGATGGGCGTTGGGACAGGACAGGACAGTTTTCAGCTCAAATACTTTGAATGCGATATGTCTCAACTTATGTCCGGCCCGAATGCGAGTATACCGCGTATGCTCTGAATCATCGGCCCGAACAAACTCAGCTTACGTCTCATTTGTGATGCTAGAAACCGTCGTGGGCTCATTGGTGACATACAAACTTTGAATATAAATACGATCTGAAATTACTGTTTACATGGAGAGTAACCGAAGACAAATATTAAAAACAGAATTCAGAATTCGACAGACCAACTACAATGCCTGACTTTGTCCAATTTCCTCTCACTATCCCGGAAGGAAGCCCGTTTCCTATTTCGAATATCCCATTCGGCATTTTTAGCACCGCACTAGACGTGAGTACCTTCACCACAGCAAGAAGCGCCGTTGTCCCGTGAGCTAACCGACAATCTCTCGTACAAAGGAACGCCATAGACCGGGGGTTGCGGTGGGAAACTTCGTGATTGATCTTCGGGCTTTGTCGGGTAGAGGTCATTTATCAATTGATGCTCCATACGTGGCTTCGCAAATTTTTTCAGAGGTAACGGCAACCTTCAATCTAATACGTGGAATCTGTCATTCCACGACCTTGGCTGACCGCAACAGGGCTCCTTGAACAAGTTCGCTGAACTTTCAGGAGAAGCACGCGCAAAAGTTCGCAGAGACATCCAGAACTTAATTAGGGATGCCACGTCCCCTTTGTATGACCCCCAAGAGCAAGACCGCCTATTGCTCCCGAGCAAGCATGTGGAGCTGCACCTACCCATGAAAGTAGGTGCTTTCACCGATTTTATGTGCTCCTTAGAACATGTGACGAATGTGAGTAAGGATCAAGCCCGAAAGGACACTCCGTGAATACATCCATTCATCCTACAACTATGAACGAGGCTAATGACTTGAAAACTGCCTTCCCAGGGTGGTCGACTTGCCGGAGCTTCTAGTGTCTTGCCAAACTTCTTCCATCTGCCCTTGGGATATAATGGGCGCGCCTCATCAGTTCTTGTTAGCGGCACACCAATTGCGAGGCCTTATGGTATGGTACCTGGAATAGGGTCTAGTGTACCAGAATTCGTCCCGAGCAAGAGGCTAGACTATGAAGTAGAGATGGGTATTTTCATCTCGAAACCGGTCCAGCATGGAGAATTAATCCCGGCATACCGCGCCCGAGATCACATTTTCGGCCTTGTCCTCTTGAACGACTGGAGTGCTCGGGATATCCAAATGTACGAAATGACGCCGCTTGGGCCATTCAATGGCAAGGCGTGCGGAACAAGCATTTCTCCGTGGGTAGTAACGTTGGATGCCTTGGAAGAAGCCGGAGCTTTTATTACGGCTGAAGCTGCTGGGCTTCAGGGAGGAAAGGCAACTTCAGTCAAGTTTCTGACATGTCAGCATGATTTGGATATAGATGTGTCAGCTTCAATATCGCGTATGTTCGAGTCCTTCCTTCCTAACGCACCTGGGCAGTGCTTATTTAAACTAATTCTCTGATGTGGGCCGCAGGAGAGAACGGGAAGTATTCGGCTGCCATCAGCAGAAGCAACATGAAACATCTACACTGGTCACCATTTCAAATGGTTGCCCATCATACATCCGCTGGATGTGGACTGGGTGCTGGGGACCTCTTGGGAACGGGGACATTGTCGTCGTCGCGTGAGCAGGCTAGTCAAGACGCGGGGGAAAGTGGAAATGGCGTGTTTCGCCTCGGATGCTTGTTTGAGTTAACCGAGAACGGCACGAAGCCGGTTGAGCTTGGCGAAAACCTGAGTGTGGCCTGGCTGGAGGATGGCGACGAGATCATACTTGAAGCTTGGGCTGGTCGAGGCAGAAACCGGATTGGGTTTGGACAAGTCACTGGGAGAATCCTCCCAGCTCGTTTAATGGATGTGTGAATGAGCGACCAACTAACAGAAATGTACACGTCTGTTAGGCCAGTTAGATTCCGACGGCGGATGATCCGCGGACGATCTGATAGGTCGTCGAGCCAAATTCATTTAAGTTCTTGCTATTATGCCGCCCCATGCTCCGGCATGAAACAAAGCAGTCACAGCTCGTATGTGATTGATTGTAGTCCTCGTCGACCGTTCTGAGCCTTTGGCCTTGCCAGGTGGTGGGGCATTCGGCCCCGCTGGTCCTCGGGATGCACAGACCCCGCCGCATCACGATGATCGGCCCGAACATTACCATAGTACAAAGCACATGCTGGCAACCTTCAATGCAAGGCAGTCGGTGGATTTTGCCATCGACATGTATCATCCTTTTCACCCTTCAGTCCAGTCCAAATATCTATCGATTCACTGAACTTGCAACTCCGCATTCCCCCGGCTAGTTGTACGACGGTCAAAGCTTATTATAAGGCGTCTGGGGTAAGCTCACCGCGTTAGTAATATGCAGGAGCTCGGGGTAGGAACACCCAAAGAATGAAGCTTCAGCAATACAACCTACAGCTCTTCCTTCATCATTGAGATATTGACCCTATTGCGATTCGACCGCCTATCCAACAACATGGACCGGCCTCAGAAAACAGCCCTGAACCCCATAGTCCAACGGGGACACGCACTGTCCTCCGAAGGCGAGGCCGGAAG
This sequence comes from Mariannaea sp. PMI_226, assembly GCA_024336345.1. Classification (NCBI taxonomy): domain Eukaryota; kingdom Fungi; phylum Ascomycota; class Sordariomycetes; order Hypocreales; family Nectriaceae; genus Mariannaea; species Mariannaea sp. PMI_226. The sequence goes on from JANFOG010000014.1 coordinate 642,286, forward strand.
TCTTCCGCTACTGTCAGAGACAGCTTGCGAGAAATGTCGAAACCAAAAGGTCTCTAAGATGTTCCACTATCCAGTCCTTATCACCTCCAGACTGACTTATTCCTACGCTGCCGCAGCTGAGGTGTAGTCGAGATTTTCCTGCATGCGTCAGGTGCATCAAACAGCAGTTACATTGCTGTTATCCCGCTCCACCAAATCGTAAGTGGTTGGCATCCGTACGTAAACCGCCTCGCCCGAGAAATTCTTCGCGCCGCCGGCAGCGACATGTCGAGCGAAATTCCGCCTTGAGCCCCGGAACCCTCGTGTCGGAAGCCGTCCCATACCCGCAACAAAGTTTGGACCCTCCCCAGCATGGCGGCTCAACTCCGAGAACCCAGGACGCGGCACCCATGGCCATCAACAAGGCCGAGTATTCATTATCTTTCATGGGCAGATACAGTGCTTCGGTGAGTGCCGCCTTCAAACCTGCCTCACTACCGAGCTAAGACAGCCTGGGGCGCTTACATTAGGCATCTCCTAATCTCCCCAATCCCCCTCGCGCGGATGAATCCTACACAGGTGTATTGCGTGGCTCATCAACTCGCGGGGTAGAAACTAATCGTGGCTCTCTACCTTGTCGCGCCATCGGCTTCTCGCTCTTGGAGATATACTTTGAACGGATATACAATGCCCACCTTCTTTTCGACAAATCGAGCTTTTTCGAAGACTACCTGCAAACGAAGTTGCCAGATTTCCTTCTCAAGGCCGTATTTGCTCTAGCGTCATTGTATATCATCCCATCCCCTAAACCACACGAAAACTCCGAAGAACACCGCAAGGCCGACTGACAGTAATTAGATTCCTTCGCGAGGTACCCTCAGACTCGATCCGTTCTAGTGAGTCAACGGAGCTGGCCGCCTTAAGTATGCTCAGTGAGAAAGGCGTGCTGTGGGCTTCGGAAGCAAGCGAGAAAGTCTTACCGCTGGCAATGACACCTTCTTTGTTGACTATACAAACCTTGGAGTGCTTGACGATATTCTGGTTTGCGGTGGGGGACACAACTAAAGCAGATATTCATTCCAGTATGTCTCTATATGAGCGCATTGCCGTCTTGAATATCACGCGCAGCTTCTAGAAAATACGGCTAGCTGACAATTGCGCATTATAAAAGCTCTGGCCTATCGGTCTTGCTGCATTCTTGGCTACAATAAACTTTACGACTCATCGCTTCAAGGATCAGCTTCCAAGGACCAAGAATCTGAACGACGGTGCTTCTGGTCTTGTTGGGCGACGATGTGTCTCGCCGTCCGGCCACTAACATTCGGAATCTCTGCGTGGTTGGACGCGGCCGATCTTCCGCTACCTCGCCCAAGCGAGCAATTTGGTTCAAGCGCAGTTTTGTCTCCTCACCAAAAAATGGATGCGAATTGGAGATGTTCATATTCCCAGGACCCCGGCACGCTTGGTGACATGCGGCCTTCTCTACTAGCGGAGTTGATGAAGTTGCTAGGCGTTTGGTTAGTAGAGCTTTTTGCGTTCTGCAATATACCGAACAGCAGATGATAACAATTGCTACTAAATAGGGCAAAAGTTCAGCTGGTCGCCAGTCAATCATTCACAGATTTGGACGATGTTGAGGTAGCTCGACTTGCAGGTGTGGCGACCCGTATCTACCAATCGAAAAGCTTTCCTCGCCAAATCACATCCGAATCAGAGAATCTGGAGCTTGTCATGTTGCTTCACTCACTGTACCATCTCTGTCAGATTGTTCTGCACTCAAGCCGAGTCCCCTTGTTTTCGGGGCACCAATCGAACCAACACATCCCGCAAGAAGTGGTGAATAGTAGTGCAGAAGCCGTCTTGCAACACGCCAAATGTGAAGCATACCTACTTGGTGACTACCTCGCGAGAGCCCCTGATCTGATGAAGTTATGCCCTGTGGTTGGCTTCGCTGCCTTTGTCGCAGGGTGGGTTTTCGTGTTATGCGCGAAGTCGCAGCAGCACAGAAACATAAGCTTCACAGATATTAATCTAGCAGATTCAAGATGGACAGACTCAATCAAGGAGATTTTGGATACAATTAAAATGTACTTCCAGCCGTTAACACCACTAGTGAGTATCCCCCAACCTGACGTCGTGCTGAGTTGCTCCTGTGAGCTTCTAGAAAAACTAGTGATCTAGGCTTACACATACTGCTGGAAACCTAGGCGGAGCAGTTGCACAGCGGACTATCGGCTGTAAGAAATTCCTCAGGCCCTTCTAAAACCCAGACTGCTGGAAGCCAGCTCCGGTATTCGAGTGCCAATTTGGTCGAGGAAGCAACTCCGTCCGGTTATCCATGTATTCTCGTTACTGCTACCAAATATGTTCCAGTTCCGCCATCCGAACAGAAAGATCAAAGCATCCGTGGCAAGAAACCTGATGCTGATGCCTGCAGCTCCACAATACTGGGAAGTACTGCAGTTGGCTTTACAGGCCATCCGCAACAAACAGTCCTCAACGGGGAAGACCTATCGGCTCCAGATACCGAAAATGAAATGCAGAGTTTAGGATCTTCCCCCGTCAATGATGCAGATTGGTTGGAATTTATACGTGCTGTGGCAGATTGTGACTATCCTGCTGGAAATGACAGCGAATTTCAGCCGTTGTTTTCGTTTCTGTCTTAAGTGTCCTGGCGTTGACGCTTGCTTGACCCTCCCAAAAAAACACATCCTTGAAGGAAATAAGGGCGAGGGTCGGAGCTGACTCAGATAAGATTTCGTCTAAGGGAACAGTCGATAAAACAGATTAACGTATGTTGACGGTGTTCGAGTCTAGCGTGCTGATGCCCCAGGCCATAACCGTTTGCAAACAGACATGAGATCAGGTGTCTGCAATTGCGCCAAATCTACACGTGCTGGCCATGCTAGGACAGAGAGATAAGTAGTCCAGCTATACATCCATGCATACATACAAACTTCAGTCAGTGGTCAACATTGAAGCCCCTGAGATGGACTTGAGTACATCAACGTGAAGGTTATATTGAATTGGTTGGCCAGATTTCATCTTAAACAATATCCAATATGGAAGAAATTGAGTTGGGATTGATCATACCCCTGCAGTTCAGCGTAGTGGTACATGCATGACGGCAATGTTGCCAGTATTCTGCGTTGCATGACAGAGGTGACGGTCAATCCTCGAACAGAATCCGCATGACGTGGTCAGAGTATGAGTCTGGGCGAGACGACGGGAAGCATGAGCCTGAATCAGTTCCTTACTGCTGTATTCATGGAATTGCGGATATTGAAGAAATCTACACAGGTTTGGGCAAACGGCCGACTACGGCCAAGGCACAAGAAGTCGCTTCTTCAAAGCCACAGAGTGGAGGTCAAAAATACGGTCGATGTCGGCCTTCTCACAGTCAAGATCAAAGAAGCGGTAAAGAACGAACTTATGAAACTACTCCTGAAAGATTGCGGAGACGAAGTTGATATTATGGCCGATGGTGTGGTCACAGTAAAGAACTTACAGAGCGGAAGATATTGAACGGCATTAGTCATCGTGAAACGTGAGGAATTGCGCATTGTGTCGAGGCGCAAGAGTGCGGCAATTCAGCTACGGGTTTTCTACCGTATAAACAGGCAATCGCTGGCTGCGATTCAGATCACCACAACACCACAATCATGAACCTCGGTCGCATAATGGAAAAAGGCAATGTATACATCCATTATCTCACTATCAGGGACAACTGCTGCTTGTATTATCCTCTTGTCTTAAACGACTGGTTATAAACTCGACTATCACTCCAAGGACTGCAGAAGCGCGGAGTGTCCTACCACGACCTGTTCATTCGGTTGGAGGTCGGGAAGATGGCTGTGCTGTTTTTGGCTGTCTAGACAATCGTTCTTCGCCCTAAGATTTACGCATTGGAAATATTTTGTGTCACTTGAAACATGATGGTTGTCGTTCGATGTAAACGTGCTGTTATCAGCAGGAATGCGCCTCTTTGAAGCGGGCGCCGCACATGGTGATCGAAGCGTTGTCGATTGAAAGGGCAGATCTACAAGACATCAAAGCCAGCGACAAGCCTGAATCTCTAGTAATCGCTTCTTGGCACATAAAGAGCCAATGCCTCAATGGCATCCATAATTTACACCATATCCCCCGGCGCTCCGGGGCTAACTTCCACCCTCGTCGTCACCATGATCCCCATACTTTCTTCGCTCCCACCTCTCAGCTCGCCCGCCAAAGAGCCTTCTGCGTTGACCTCATTCCGCCGCCAGCTGTTGTACTCGAGCCCGTTGTGAGTGACGATGTGTTCCTCGCTCGAGTTCTGGTTCAGATCTATTATCTCCTTGTTGAGACGCCGTTTCGATCTGGACTCGATGGTCGAGGTAACACCACTACGCATATTATCCAGCGGGTACTGGATATGATTCAGGCTGTGGCTGGGCTCATTGCCACTACTGCCCTTGCTCGAGTTGATCCAGCGACTCTTCAAGAAGAGGGGCTTAATAGCCACTGCGTTAACAGCGATGATGCCTACAATCTATGTATGTTAAGACGTTTTTTTGAAACAGTGGTGATTCAAAGTTTTCACTTACCGTTTCTCGAATGGCCCATATTGTGCTATTGTTGATGCCCTTAATATCGCGAAGGGACATCGCGCAATGTAAGGTTGTGGCGATAATAGTGAAAACTCCTGAGCAAAGGAGCACCCCGGTCGCAACCTTGCGCCCAGTTGTGATTCTGACCGTCCAGAGCAACGGTAGCGGAATAGAGAGGATGATAACGTCGGTTCTAGTTATTGAGCCCATCAGCATCGCCACCCATATACGCACCGAACTTGAGATTCTCACGTCACGTTCATCACAACAATAGTTATGAAGTTGGCTACAGCAAGCGTACAGTTATCTATAAATGGTAAGTAAATGACATGTAGAAAGTATTGAAGAGTCCAGGAGAATCAACTAACCGCCCGGGTACGGTACGACCTGCCAGTTCTTTTGCACCGGCATGCAATGTCCCCAAATCGCGGCCATGACTGCCAGGTAGGCAAGCACACACGCCAAACCTGTCCATTTCACAAACAGTTGCTGTGTCAGACCGAATCTATCGAGAATTGTCAGTGCCTTTGTCATTTTGCGTCTCTGCACGAGAAGGACTCACGTGAGGCGGTTGTAGAGGCAGAGCATGCAGCCTTTGAGTGCCCAGATGCATGTGACGTAGAAATTTATGCCTGCGAGCAAGCATTTTGACCCAATCTCTAATCTCGAAATCTGCTCGCTGGTGAGGGTCTCGCTGATATCATTTGTGATACCAATATGTGTCCCGTATTGTCCTATTTTGAGCAAACATTAGCCACCTCCGGCCATCAGGCCTATTCGGAGAGTCTACCTATGAGATCTAGCATGCAGAACTCGAGCTGTATCCAAGTCAGCGTTTGCATGAAATTTTGCAACTGCCAAGCGTACCGTCCAACAAACTAGAACTAAAATAGCGAAAAAGTCATCACCTTCCCAGCCCTTGAAGCCGACGATTTTCCACCTGGAAAAAAATCGCAGGAGAAGAATCACCACACCGAGGGCGTATTCAATCCACGCCTCTACCTGAAATGGCGTCTCCATTCCGGGTTGTTTTCGTAAGCAGTTAATGATCTGAGACGATAAGGGGGAAAGCAGCGACTAGTCTGACGGGGGTTAACACCAAAGATTCACATCGAACAATTGCAGAAGGGCATTAGGTGACGATCACGTACTCTTTTTGGGGGTATATATGCCGCGAGCGCGTTTGCTAAAGGAGCAAATATTGCATAACGTAGTTATCAGGGAAGCCTTAACAAGCGGCGGCAGGCAGGGTAATCAAACTTGAAGCCGGAGGGGGGAGGGTGGCGCAACCGTTGCATACTCCTGTTCAGCCTCGCAGCCGGCCGGAGGGACAGGCTTTTCCGCCTCTAACTAGCTAAGACTTGGGGCTAAAGATTTCTGTATAATTATATGGGTGGGCTGAAACCGAACGGGCTAAACAAATGGTGTGTAAGGGTCTCTAGTTGTGCCGAAGAATAGGAGAGTTGGTTATTCTGGTAAATGGTCAAAAACCAATGCCTTACCACAGCTCCAGTTTGCAAACACTATCCTGGTACGGCCCGTTCATGATTAGGTGGATTCACAGCACGAATGGCCGATCACCTCGGTGCGGTTGAGCAACTACCCGTTGCCCCATATTGCTAACGGTTAGTAAGACGCATCCTGAGGGAAACTGGCCAGTCTCCTAATGCCGTGTGGTCGGTCCGGTCGCGTGTCCAAGTCGGCCCGTCCATCGGTTTATTCGGCTCTAGAGGCGTCGCTTTCTTGGTCGGAAGATGAATGCGAGGGGTGTGCAAGTCCGTCCCGCCTTTTGGTTTAGGTTTGGATAGGGGTTAGTATTACTCTCTAATGCCCTATCTGTCGCAGGGTTTTACCTTGTATCTAGACATCTAGGAAATAAGAGGTTATTTCTTAGATAAGAGGTTTTTCTATGAAATAAATAGTAGCAAAAAGAAATAAAATAAAGAAAAAGTGTTTTACCGCTTTCGTACCATAGAAATCTCAATTAAAACCAATTCAAGACCACCCAGTAATGAACCACCTATTTGTCTGAGGTTAGTAATGAATCTGGCACAATCTCTCTTTCTACAAAGACTCCATCTCCATTTTCAACCAAGTATGAGAGATCTAGGCAACACCAATATTACATTATTATATTATCTATTTACAGCCGCTGCACTTCAATAACCGCCCAGCCAGCGGCTGCACGTGCCATCCTAGTAACGACTCCAATCATCGCGTCTCTATTTTGATTCCTGGTTTGTGTTTGTTGATTTCGATAGCTCGGCTCACCCAAGGTCGCGCGACCGGGTGAGCCAGTTCCCCTCAGGCATCAACTGTAGGCTCCGTCAGCACTGGCCATCTTGGGAGAGTCAAATGCGGATTTTCCCAAGAGTCTATGGGGGACTTGGTGCCGGGTTGAAACTCTAATGCAGTAAGCGGCACGGCACGCCGTGGAGTTGTTACTTATTAATAATCAGTGATCGACACGAATGGTAGGATTCCAAATAGCGTGTCCTAGAACTCGCAGCTACAGATCTTTGTCAGCAAAATATGCGTGTGAATATTGAGGTTTGGAAATGGTGGATGGTGTATGTTTGTGCGTCATTGGGACGCCAGGATGGAATCTGGGCCCGGCGGAGGCGGTACGCCATCAGCAGGATGATGTAGTCCATAGGGCGCGTAAAGAGGGGAGATGCTGTAAGATAAGCTCGGAGCTCTCTCCCGGAAGATTGGTGTGAACTCAATTGGTCCATTGCGAGCTCCTCCATGGTGCTTACAGCAAATGGGAAAAGAAGCTGATAGATGATGGTTCAGTAAACCAAAAACAAGGTTCACCGTCACATTACAAATGAACATGTATTAACCTCAACACGTGATTCCTGAGCTCCTTCATATATATATAACATGCTTCGCATCATCATCACGTCGTCATCATAAGCACAAGCAATACCAACTCAATCAATATCAGCAGTATAGCCAGTATCAAACTTGCACAACAATAAATATTCTCAATATATTAGTACAATTGATCACGATGGCATCAGTACCAACCCAGGTTTCATACGCTCAAGCAAATGACGCCAAGGTATTTTATCGGCATGCTAGCCCTTCGGGCTCTGCAAAGGGAACAATCCTCCTCCTCCACGGGTTCCCCTCCTCTTCACATCAGTTTCGCAATTTGATCCCGCTGCTGGCCGACCGTGGGTACGAGGTGTTTGCTCCAGATCTGCCGGGTTATGGCTTCACAACAGTCCCGGCGGGATACGTCTATACGTTTAAGAATATCGCAAATACAATCGATGCTTTTGTGGCAGCTCTAAATCTAAAGAAGTTTGCCATTTACATCTTTGATTACGGCGCGCCGACTGGGTTGCAGCTTGCCCTGAAGCATCCTGACAAGGTCGCGGCCATTGTCAGCCAGAATGGCAATGCGTACGAGGAGGGATTAGGAAAAGATTTCTGGGCGCCCATCCAGAAATACTGGAAATCGGGCTCTGAGGAAGACCGAAACGCACTCCGATTTGCGCTGGAGTTGGACATCACCAAGTGGCAGTACACCAATGGGTCACCAAATCCTGACAAGATCCAGCCAGAGAGTTATCATCTGGACGACGCCCTCATGAAGCGGGAAGGAAATAAGGAAATACAGTTGGATCTCTTCTACGATTACCGCACCAATCTCGATCTATATCCTTCTTTCCACGAATACTTCCGCAAATCCCAAGTGCCTGTTCTCGCCATGTGGGGCAAGAATGATGTTATTTTTACCCCTCCTGGCGCAGAGGGTTTTAAAAAGGATGTTAAGAAGCTGGAGTTGAAGTTTGTGGATGCCGGGCACTTTGCTATCGAGACGAATGAGAATGAATTTGCCGACTCCATGCATAGCTTTTTTGAGAAATTCGGAGTGTTCAACTAAGAATATTACCGTTAGATTGGACTATTAAGAATCTGCCTTCAATCGGCTAGATCATATTGAATTGTGTATCAACTTAGTCTACACGTTTACTAATAAGAAAAAAAGAAATCTCACTTATTTAAATTTGTATAGTAAAGTTTTGTGCATCTCAATGTGAATTACGTAGTGGTTTAATTGTTAGCTCCTTGGCCTCCAGGGCCATAACGGAAATTCCAGACCTACGCGTTTCTTCTTCGATTCATCAAAATAATGGAATTCACCACGATGGCTCTTATACTTCAATGACAGAGTGCATCCATAATATAGGTTAAATCCTTTCACGTATTGAATGGGGATGCATAGAATAAATCATCGCAGAACCACCAACGAGCTCACCTCGAATTTGCTGGTAAACCATAGTGAACCACCGTAGGTTCACATCTGATTCGCCAATACACCAAGCATATAAAGGCCACCATCCTTGAGACTAGATGGTCTACTTAGGTACTCTGCTTTCAATACGACTCAGATATTATCATCTACTCACTTGTTTTGAGCAAGTTCCTCCACTTGCATACGCGTCTACCTGTGAGAATTCTTATTTACTCTTGGCGAACCGGGGCGTACTTTTACAAGAACTTGCAAAGGGTGTTGTAAGGAGCTGGCTGTAGGTTGCAGTATATGCACATGTGTGGTGCAATGCTAGCAGGGTATGTTAGAAATGATTGATCCTTTTGGTCCATTGGCGTAGCGGCCACATCACAAGTCTCATTACACTAAATGAATTTAGGTAGTTATGTTGATTATTGCTATTACTATTATCAAGCTTTATGATTCTTAATTGGGCTTAGCTATCCTTGCAAATTAAACACTAGATTCTAAGTTATTACCCTCGATTTCATCGGACGTTTGACTTGGGGCCTCGGACTCCTGCCTAAGTGAAAGGGTGGTTGGCGCCGGGCCTGAGGTTGCTCCTAGGCCCCCGGTGGCTTGTCAATCCTCGAAGCCTCCTTGATAAACTCTGGCAACAGAAACCAAAGGTGACTTGGTTATGATGTTGTATGGCCTACGTGGGCTTTTGCAAAGAGTGAACATTACCTGATGAAATTGCACATATATTATTGGCCAGCCAATTTCTTGCATCTAACTAAGGGGCGTTATATTTGGACCTCTCAGAGATCGGGGCATGCATGCTCCACTGGGAACTTAGACGTTATATACTATAACCGATGTAACCGTGAGGTAGAAAACCATTCAGTGGCTTAATTAGATACGGCGAGTATGATGTATGAAATATGTAACCAAGTTGAGGGATGGGCAATCCAATCCAAAATTGGTAACAGAAGACTACACACAAATACTGGCTAGAATCTAAGCGATAAAACGTACTATCTAAGATAGAACAATTATCCATCGTAAGTGGCTTACTAACAAAAGATTATTTTCAGCCCCCCTGAAACCTACACCTTAGTCTCATACACCATTTATATAAAAATAACGAGGAAGAGTATAACCATCACAAGACCTCCTTCTTTATTCTCTATAATTTTTTAGCAAAAAAAAAAAAAACCCTGCGAGCTTTTGGCAGAAATTGTCGGAAAGGACCTCACTATTCATGGAGCGTCTCGAAAGTACGAAACTGATGTCGGTGCGAGGTTTAGTAGCTGTTATTACGGGAGGAGGAACTGGTAAGTACAGGAGGAGAAATTTATTATGACCCTATTTAGATTGAGGCAGCGTCGTCCTCACACACTGAAAGAGCACTGTGATTATCCAGATCCATTTCGCGTTGTACGTACATATGTCGGTGTTTCTACCGAGTGGTTGAGCGCTTGATGTTATCAAAGATATCAATTAAATGCTAACACCCTTCCCAGGTCTCGGGCGAACAATGGCAAATACTCTTGACATCAACGGTGCTTCTAATATCTTCATTATCGGCCGACGAGAAGACCGGCTTAGAGAAACAGCCGCTTCAGCCATCAATGGCTCGATAATTCCTGTCACCGGAGATATCACGTCTAAGGAGTCCTTGCAAGCCGCCTACGACACGATTGCCTCGCAGACGGACCACGTGGACCTCTTGATCGCGAACAGCGGGACAACTGGGAGACCCTATACAGACCAAGAGCCAAAGTCAGACGGATCCAAGCCCCAACTCTCTGAACTGCGAGATAAACTCTGGTCGCTTCCCATGGAAGAGTTTTCACACGTGTCCAATGTTAACGTTACTGGAACATTTTACACAATCTTAGCATTCTTGCCGCTTCTCGAGGCTGCTAACAAGAAGCGACCTGCTCCTGAACAACACATCCTATCTCCCCCTAGGCCACAAATCATCGTAATTAGCTCTGCTGCCGGATTTATTCGCTTTACACCGGTTAATATGGAATACCATCTCTCAAAAGCAGCCGTGAATTACATGATTAAGCTCCTCGCTACAACCTTCGCTGAGTACAACATTCGCGTGAATGGTATCGCGCCAGGGTTTTACTACAGTGATATGTCGGTAGCTTTTTATAAATCACAGGGTATTCAGGACAAGGGAATCACAGACGGCTCGTTTTCGCGAAATCTTATTCCCATCACGAGAGGCGGTAGCGAGGAGGATATAGCAGGGTTGATACTCTACATGGCTGGCGCCGCCGGAGGAAATCTGAACGGCAGTATTATACTTAGCGATGGTGGCTCGTTGAGTATTTTTCCGTCGACGTATTGAGATGCTCGGTGGCTGTAGTGGTACTTTGGCGTTCATTGCACAATCATATGAGTCAGTAATTATGACAGTTGACGGATCTCCTTGGTAGGGGCTGGCGATGGTTTGGCGCCTAGTATGCTCAATTTCTAAATGGCAAGAAATCAATTGATTTTATCTCAGGAGATTCTTGAAGGAAGTTGGTTTTATATAAATTCATAATACTACCGCTTATATAAGTCTTGCTAACCTCCACAATGGAAGCCCTCATTCATGCCGTTACATACGTGCCTATAGCCAACTATACTGGGTAGCTTAGAATAGAAGATCCTGAGAGCAGGTTGTGAAGCTGTTTCATTTCAAACAATCGACAAGGCGAATATTTCTGGCGCTTGAATCAAGTGCCCTTATTTACTATAGCGTATCATTATATTAGGATTGAGCTCATCGCTAAAACGTCAAAATATCATTCCTTGAACAATAAAATGCTTAGCTATGCCAGGCATATTGATGCCAAGATTGGTAAACTACGGTTTGCAATAGTTACCGGCGTATTTGGTCCCGTTGGGTTTGAATAGAGCGTTATCAGCATAGCACCGGGCAAACCTCAGGAGCTGGCTATTGTCATGGCTGATAAGAGCAAGAGGAGAGACACCCGGCGTCTGGACCTGGACGCCCACGTAGTGCCTATCAGTATGAAAATTGTCGGCTTGTGAGAGGTTGTAGACCAGAACTGCCTTGATTTATTTTCCTTATCCTGCGGTAGTGTACTTACACCACGAGATTCAACCACGAGATTTACATCTCATGTGTGCACTACAAAAAAAGTAAATCAATTTGGCAACAATCCATCTAGGTTCAGATACTTTTACTGAGTCATTTGTGTGAGAAGAAAAACCACCTGCCTGTCTGGATACACAGTGCTCGTAAAACGGGCGGAGGATCGCTTTATTTATGACGTCCAGATCAAGCCTCACCGAGCGATTTAGTCAACGTCTTGCGATGTCGGCATTTCCACTGTTTTGATTGGGTGCGCCAACCCCAAAGGGTGCCGGGCTATGACATGCCCTCTCCTCATCTGGCATCACCGAGTGCCGAGTAGACCAATAAGCTCAATTGGGGCCGTCATAGCGAAATACAAAAAAAGAAACCGTAAAATTCCCCATTCAAAAGCCTTTCATTCTCTTCTTCTACACCGATACCGCCTTGTCATTGACATTGGAAAAAGAAAATGTCACCAACTTCAACTTCAAGCATCCAGTTGGAGGAGATGCGCACGCCGAGTGAGCAGCATTCAATTGATCCTCACGAACACCATATGGCTCAAATCGATGCCCTTCCTCCAACTGACCGCGGCCGCGGTGCTTACACAGCGCTGGCTTGCTGTACCGTGGCACAAGCACCGATCTGGGGTATGTTTTGTCTAACCCTTTCAACTCGAGCAACAATTTCTTTGCTCCGAAGGCAAACTCACACTAAATTATGCAGGATACTCAGTTGCTTTTGGCATCTTCCAGGAATACTACACCTCCAAGAGCAAAGTGAAAGCCTCGACCAGTGCGATTGCCTCGATTGGTGCATCGCAGACGGGTATCATGTATCTCATGATGCCCGTGGCCTTCATCGCCTTGAATAGATACCCTCGCCTGCGAAAATGGTGTGGTCCTCTGGGACTTCTCATCACAGTCGTTAGTCTCACAGCCTCAGCCTTTTCCGACGACATTGGCGCTCTCATTGCCACTCAGGGTGTGCTCTACGCCATAGGTTGCAGTTTGCTGTTCAGTCCTATTTCACTTTATATGGATGAATGGTTTGTCGAGCGAAAGGGCCTGGCATACGGAATCATGTGGGCTGGCAAGTCAGCCGTTGGCGTGGCCATGCCCTTTCTCTTCAGCGCGCTGTTGGACCGATTCGGGCTGAGGAACACACTACTCTCCTGGGCCGTTGCATCCGTGCTACTGACGTCTCCGACACTGCTGTTCCTCAAGCCCAGAATCGAAATCAGTCGGGAGTCGACATCAAAGCCCATAAACTTCTCATTCCTCGGATCCATGTCCTTCTGGGCGCTTCAGCTCGGCATCATCATTCAGTCGCTTGGCTATCTCATGCCAAGTACATACCTGGCCAGTTATGCCAGCGCCATTGGCTTCTCGTCCGTGACAGGCCCCATTTTACTGGCGCTCTTTTCCCTGGCGTCTGTTCCCGGGTCTCTGATCCACGGAATGCTAGGTGACAAAGTTGCCGCTTCAAAAGTGATCATCGTGTCATCACTTGGCAGTGCCCTGCCGGTTTTCCTCCTCTGGGGTCTAAGCCGTCACCTGAGTACCATGGTTATCTTCGTCATTCTCTACGGCTTCTTTGCCGGTGGCTTCAGCGCAACCTGGTCTGGAGCTTTGCAGGAAATCAAGGGAGACAATACGTCCGTGGATACTTCCTTAGTCTTTGGCATGCTTCTCGGCGGAAGAGGCATTGGATTCCTCGTTGCCGGTCCTATCAGTGGTGCTCTTGTGTCAATAGGGGGTTCCATCTCTGGGAGCGATGCGCTCGGTTATGCCACCAAATACGGCCCGATGATTCTTTGCACCGGCATCACGGCGATCCTGGGAGCGTGGTCCCCCTTGTGGAAAGCAGGCAAGGGCTTCAGCCTTAAGAGTGCTAGGGCTTTTATGCGTATCACAACGGCGTAGGAATTCATCGGAGGTGCTTTACTCTACCATTGTGTACTTGGATGCACTTGATTGTCCATCATATGAAAAGGGTTGGCACTTGCTAGATCTATGATAACTGGTTGCGGGTCTGAGATACACGGCGTGATTCTCAGATATTGTGTTGGTTCTTAGGAAGGCTGAAGGGTTAAAATGTTATTGGTATCATTGGTATAATTCCAATTGAATATGTTGTTGACTCGTGTTGGGGTAAGGATGTTGTACAATGACCCCAACCTGGGAGATCATGAGTCTCCTGCTTATCCAACACAACGTCGCTTTTGCTCGTACAAATTCAGGGCTGTTTTGGCCCGGCTCAGGGTCGACTCACCCAGCCCCAGGTCACTATAGTCTGGCGCTAAAAATGATCACCTTTAGCGGATAACATCCACTAAAGTCAAAAGGTTCCCCTCAACCCCTTAGCGCACCGGCACCCATCGGCACACCGGCACGGAACAAAGGTGGGACGCACCGTCAACATCAGCGTCATAAATCTACCGGCACATCTTCACCCGGCTGGCTTCACCGCGTTTTCTCCATACGTCTTGCCTACGACAGTCTCTTACCAGGGGATCAGTTCATCAAGCCTACTCTACCAATCGGAACCATGTCCGAGGAGTCAAATCGGGACGCTAATTCCACTGGCAATTGGTTGAATTCCGATCGGGCTCAACCTTGGCGTAGGAGTGAAGTTCCTACGACAAGTGGGAGAAGTAGAAGGGCTACAAGGGCGTCAGTTTCTCAATACCCTGCGCACATACTAACTTACTTACCACACTTGCAGATGCGACAACTGCCGGAGGCTCAGGGAAAAGTGCAACGGAGGCGTGCCCTGTGATAGATGTAATAAGTCTGGGCGACAATGTATGTTTACAGAGGCCTTTAGAAGAACGAGGAACCCACAAAACCCCGGCCCCTCTCGATCACGGCCACCCCCTGATGCTGTTGACCCAACTACATTCTTCGAAGTTGAGAGAATCAGGACACTTGAGAGTATCGTTAAACATTTCACTGGAATCGAACAGTGCACCAAGACGAACCTCCAAGAAGTCGTCGCTTCCATACAGGCAGATAAGGGCAGCCCATACCAATCGGATGGGCCTGGACTGGGAGAGCTTGAACGCATGGATACTTTGGAAGGGACCAGAGCTGACTCTTCAACGACACTTCCAGGTAAGTTGAGAGAAAAAGACAACCTCAAATTCAACATCCATTTCCTGGACTAACACACTGCTACCAATAGTTGAAGAGTTTTCTCACTCCGAATTTTCTCGTCGCTTGCAGCAGAAAGTGGAAACACAATCAGAGAGATGCCAGAATGTGAGTATTTGTTTCATCCTCCGTAATAAACATGCTTAATAACGGCATTCTGGACAGGAACTGGGCTCTGGCGTAATACCAACCCAACAACTTCTCTCAAGAGACTTTGTTGTGTATGAAGCCGTATCTCTCTTTCCTCCATCTCAAGTCGCTCTCCTACTTATAGATGTATTCTTCAACGTTGCACAAACAAATTATTTCTATGTTGATGAAGGCTTTCTTCGACATAAAATTTCCGAGTTTTATGGACAAGCCACGCGCCTCTCCATCACCGATGCCCCATGGGTATGCACCACACTCATGGTATTCGCCGTTGGGACCCAATTTGCGCACTTAGCTTCAAGTCAGAGAGGATCAATGAAACGAGGAAATGGAGATATGATGAATATTAGTTCCGCTATGGACGATACACTTGCTCTGGCTTTCTTTCGGAAGGCTACTAGCCTAGTCCCCGATGTGATGGCTATCAGCTCGCCGCAGAGCGTCCAAGCTTTCGGCCTACTTGGCATTTATGTCCTGCCGCTGGATCCTGCAGGGTTGTCGTGCACATATTTTGGCGTTGCTATCAAAATAGCCACTCAAAATGGCATGCACAAAAAGAACAATAAACCTCACAAAACCAAGGAAATGGAAATTCGAAACCGGATATGGTGGACTGTCTATACACTCGAGAGGTCTGCTTTGAGTATCAACAGAATATTGAAATTGGAGATGGCTAACGAGACGTCGTAGACGAATTTCTATTCTCCATGGGAGACCACCATCAATACCTCGATCCGAGATCAATGCGGACGCATCAGTAGATATGCCTGAATTGCAGCCATCAGATAGAGTGAATACGTTTCACAATGTAGTGGCACAAAAGGGCATTACAGAAATAATGGAAGACGCCCGAGATGCGATGTTTGACCTCCTATCTTGATGGTTTGGATCTAGATGCTAACTGGGTTACAGCTTAACTTTGAAGAAGGCAGACAAATCGAAAATTCCCACTTCAGTCAAAAACGTACTGAAAGTGAAGCAACGATTGGAAACCTGGTGGACAAGTCTCCCAGAAGAGACCTTTTGCCGAGATTTGACACCAGGAAAACCACTCTTCCGGTCAAACATTCACCTAGCTTTAACATACCACCTAGCTCACATCTTCATGGGTAGATCGTTCATTTTTGATGACGTGCTTAAGCCCCAAGAACCCCGAGGTGGCAAATGGGCGAATGTCCGGGATGAATTGATCGACAACTGCGTCAAAAGCGCTGCGACATCAATTGAGCTTTGCCAGGTACTGAAAGATGAGTTTGGGCTTTCCAAATCATCCTATACCGAGTTCACATCGTGTTGTGCTGCTGTTCTGGCATTGGTAGCTCAACGCATCTGTGCCAAGAACGACACACTCAAGGATCTTTGCAACCAAGGTCTCCTCTTGTTGAAGACTATGTCAAGCGGGGTTTTTGCTCAGAGCTGCGAAAGGAAAGGTCTGGAGATTCTAGAAATGGCCCTACAAAAACTTGATGGTAGTCACAAGGAGAATCCCTCATTAAACGGAACCGGATACACCGAGTTTCGCAATTGGGTGGCGATGCAGCAAATTGTACCTGGAGAGACACCACGACAAGATGAAGTGTTACCACAAATGGCCTGGTCATCCGAAGGTGGCCTGATGCCGGGGACAATGCACCAACAGGATTTTACACCTTCAATGCTGGCGGACTTGAGTTCGTTACCAGGGCTGGATGAGTGGTTCCAATACTCCATAAACTAATTTTCCTGTTTCTTGGCATTTGGGTTGGACTTTTGCATAACTTCTTTATACTATTTCTAGGCCAAATTGGCTCATTATAGGAGAAGTAGAATGTCAACAAAAGGGGCGAAGAACCTTGCAAGACATGGGCAAGAGAAGTTCTTTGTGCGGGGCCTATAATAGATGTGGTACAATGAGTCGTCCGCTTTCGCTAGCTGTGGGCGAGCTCTGGTATCGATACTTATATTGAGATAAAAGGAGAGTTCTATAGCTGGATCTCTCATGAGATTCTCCTCTTAATGGCTTTTCAGGCATGGCCATTGTCATATTCACGAATGGACTAACTGGATATATCTCCGAAAGTACTAGCTTTGGTTCTCGATACACCCGTTACATGATTGATGATGTTCTGCTCTTTGTGACGGGACTAGAAGATTGAAACGGAAATTAACCTCCTCATACTCTACCGCATCTATTTTAGAAGAGGCTAAATGCATCAACTCTAATATGCACCTATTGTGTCTGTCCATAATGCTGCTCGAATAAGTGCAATATGACACGCCGCTGGTGTAGTGCACAAAAACGATTACGACAAATGCCATCTAGAAATATGGGGACTTCTTAGGTCAAAGAAAATCAATTTTAACAACTATAAACCAATCTGCATCTTATGAAGTGCTCAGTTCCTTCTCTAACGCGTCGGCCATGTCCTTCAAAGTATCAAACCGCCAGTCATACACCACATCATATTTATTGCCCATAATAGCCCCAGGTCGCTCAATCCAACTCGACTTGATGCCCATCTTCTTAGCAGGGTGGTGATCATGGAATTGACTCTGGGCTGTTTGGAGCACCCTGGACTTCTCGATGCCAAACTTGGCCTCCGCCTGACCAAGCATGTACTCAAAGTTTCGCAGGTCAGGTTTGTAGCTGCCAACATCCTGGGCAGTGATGACCAGATCAAAGGGGACGCCTTCCAGTGGTCCCTTGTTGCTTAGACGGAAGGATTCTAAATCAACATTGGAGAGGACCACGAGTTTGTAATGTTTGCCAAGCCGCTTCAAGGCCTCGACGGTGTCTGGGAAAGCGGGCCAGCTTCCCACCGAGGCCCCGAATGCCTTGTCCTGCTCTGCAGTTGGAGCAGGGAGGCCCAGACGCTCAGCAATTTGTGGGTGAATAGTGGTGACGAGTTCAGAGTATTTCATGTCAGGAGTTTTTGTCTGCTGAGTGCGCTCGAGCTCATGATATACTTCTAGGAGTTTCCCTCGGGGAAAGGTAGCGTTGTTCTGCTCTAGTAGAGGCTTTAAGCCATTGAGAATGCCAGTCTCCCAGTCAATCAAGGTGCCGTAAACATCGAACGACAGGAGACGATATTCGGAGAGACGAGACATCTTGGCGAGATTCTTGGTCTGAAAAGAATGGTGATGCAGTTCTAATGATATAATAGTTATGCTGGTATTCAAATCGAACAGGCTATAGCTTGATTATGAATGTAATAAATAAATGAATCAATCAAGAGAACAACTGTTGACTTAAGAGTTGCTCAATTGAAGGAACTCTTAGACTATGCCGTGGTTAAGCGGATTTAGGCTCGTAGAAAGTGATGGAGTCCCCGGAGGTGGATATGCTGACGTGCCGGTGTGCCGGTGTGCCGGGTCCGGAGCGAGCGCCAGTGGAGGGGGCGATTCGCTGATATCGAAGTAACGCTGTTGGGGAAACATGGTCTACGCTCGTTCGACGAAACCGGACTAGATTGCTACGGTTATTATCGCATTACAGGTGGAATCTGATGTATAGGAAACGAGCGTTCAGTGACATGGTGCGTAGGTTTGTTCCGACGGCCATTTTCCTCTGATGTATAAACATGTGTAGCTTATGCTACCGGGTGGTGACCGCCATGAGATTGGCTAAAAAATCCATGTAGGCATATAAAAACAATGAGTAACGAATAGGCTATAAATGGTGGCAACTATGCTTTGGCGCGAGGATCTTTGGCCTTACCACTATAATCCATTACTTAAGTTCCTCGCTCGAGCAAAACAGTTACCGAAATTGCAAACACATGCTGTAGTCATTCACACTATCTTGCCATGGCCCTGTAGTCTCTTGTAACTGGTCAACTCCGCCATATCTAGCAATTTCGTTATAGATCTTAGGATATGATGGGGAGCTGAGCCATTTCGAGCTCTTGCCAAACCAATATCTTAGGTATCTGTTATTACCTACATTAGAGTCATATATTATATCAATATCATTAGAGCTAGATTTAACTAGCATTCTATACAACTTCTGGAAAAGCCTAGAAACCTGAGCTCATTTAATCGTGTCTAATCCAAATCGTAACCAATATATCTCGTAATGCTTTTCTGGGGAGATATTCCAAAACTTCTAGAGACTTTGACAAAAAAATGACCCTCATTCCAGTTTATTTCTTTGGCACTAGCTATGAACAAGAAAACCGACTGATAACAAGGCACTACGCATCTCAGGCCACTCCACCAAGACCGGTCTAAACTTCAGTAGTCCTCAACCGCTGAGCTATCTGGATCTATCATGATTTGATGTTGGCCCTCCTCGAGACCGAACATCCGTGTACTGTTTTCCCAGGCTCTATCGGCAACTTCCTCCACAGTAATGCCCTTCAATCCAGCAACCACGAAAGCAATACGCTCAATCATACAGCTCTCGTTTCTTCCTTTAACCATAAAATGAGGGTCCCATTTGTTTCGTTTCTTCGCCATTGGTAATTGAGAAGCATTCGCGCAATAGCGTTTTATGAGCTCAGAAGTGTCCTCTAAGTAACCCCACGGCGAGTCGGTCTCAATTTGGAGCCGGTCTAACGGAATATCGGCTACCATCTTGAGGCTTTCCTCGTCAGAGAAACTAAAAGCATTGACACTTATATCGAATCCTAGCTCGACAAGCTTTCGCATCTGGTCAGTCGACCCCACAAAGCTGTGAACCAGACCACGTCGTCGAAGTAGTGGTGTGTAAGGAGCTATAATTTCCACGAAATCTTTGAATGCCGATCTGCAGTGCAAAAACAGCGGCAGGTCAAAATTCTCGGACACGTATAGGTCCAGTTGAGCCTTGAATGCTTCTCTTTGTGCCTCTATGCTGGCATATTTCAACCGGTCGTAATCTAGACCGAGTTCTCCGAAGGCAGCAAGTGGACTGAAGGGTTGTCTCAGTAGAGCGTGCACTTCACTTGCGAGACGGTGGAGGTAATCTTTGCCACCCTGTTCGATTTCAATCGCATGATAAGGATGCACCCCAACCGTGATGTAACACTGGCCAGGGCGAGATCTTGCAATAGTCGCATTTGAGGCGACATCAGCGAGACGCATGCCTGTGAGTAGAACTTTTGAGACGCCAACACCAAGAGCCCGATCAAGAGTACACTCGAAGTCAAAAGGGTGATACTGCTTATCTCTGTAGACTCCTGCGAATTCTTTTGCTGTTGCAGTAACAGCGACCTACGTTGGTCAGTCAAATAGTCAATATTATCACGATGGGTACTACGTACATCCGCATACTGAAGCTTTCTGAGCGCTCCACGTGGGGCTTCGGTAGGAAAACCATCCAAGCTCATAGATTTGCTTCCCATAATGGATTTAAGTCAGGGACCACGGATGAAAATTGGATATTAGTCAATGGGCGGGCGAAAATGCCTAAACCAGCAAGACCAAGCAAGAAAAAGAATCAATGAGGATAAACACTTAGACGGTGGAAATATACTGATTGCAAGCTGAAGACACAGTTTGAGTGAAGGAGATAGTGGCATACTGGTGGTACTTATAAGTTGCATCCTAGGGTGATTTGTTTACCCATGAGATGAGCAGGGCATACATCTAGTTGAACTCTGATCTGGCCAGCATCCGGGACCGGAGGTAGAGTTCCGGATCGGTTGGGAAAACTGAAATACTCAAAGTACTACTCGGTATGGGCGTTAAGCTATCACAGAGAACAGCGGCTTCACCGTGGTTCAAGCTATGTCGATGCAACTGTTATTGCTGACATTATCTATTCCGCAAAGACACACTCCCACCCGCAAAACTTATGCCTTTGCAGACAGTTAGGCCGTTGCTAAGCGACGTAAGATTTCTTTGAATTAGATACCATCATGATTTTGCTGTCGACCCCGCAAAGCTTCCAAACCGCAAACCGTCAACTTGGCAGCTTGTTCCGGTTGCCGGCCCGGCCAGTCTCTTCCACGCTTAGATACAGCAAGCACGCAAAGGCCTTCTTCCGCCGCACACATCTGTTAATGCGGCCGTTTGATATTTCCACCTTTAGGTATGTCTCAATTACCATACTGTCATAGTCTGATTGATTCACACGGGATGCCCTAGTCGTAGTTGGTTTCATTTGGCGGAGAGTGTTATAGTGGCATCGGATGAGTACCAGCCAAATTTACGCCAATAGCCAATTGCGGATATTCTTGATCACATCCTCTATGGGAGTTCTTCCTAAAACTACGCAGCAGTTTGCAACTCTTGACAAACGTCTGTCCAATCCACTGTCTTACCAAGCTCAGATTAAACGTTGATTACAGCCGGTTCCGTCCCGCTTGACCGGCACAGGATGGTAGCACGGGTTTGTCACAAGAGTTGTCTCAGCCAGGCTTTGCGGTCTTCAATTAAAGCCACCTACCTACCTTGAGGTGAGCGTGGCTCGCCTTGGATTCTTGGCACTCTTCGTCAGTGCATTCATCCTATATATTGACAAGAACCGAAAGCATCTAGAGCATTTGCTACGATTGAACTAAGATTTTGAAGACGCACGTTCTGGACGTGGTTAAAATGGAAATTGGCATCATTGGTTCCGGGGTCATCGGACTCACGTCAGCCCTCGCCCTACTCGACGCTGGTTACAGTGTCACTATCCTTGCTCGCGATCTACCTGGTGATGATAGCTCTATGAAATGGGCGAGCCCTTGGTAAGGCCAAGTCCTCTCATTGATTCGGTTCCTTCACAGCTAATAAATCTGGTTTAAAAGGGCTGGTGCTGGCATTCTTCCTCACCCAGACAGCAAAGGGCATGATTTGCAAACTCAGACTTTCAAATTTTACTGGGCTTTGGCGCACCGTGACCCAACCAGTGGAGTACAGGTGTGTTGTATATTTTGTCTTACCTGACTTGATTATCGTGAAAAGTCTTTACTGAATCATTCTCAAAGGTCGTGGATGTTACCGAGTACTTCGATGATCGAATGGATGACTCCACCATCTGGTACAAGCAGATAGTCCCAAAGTATCGTCGCTTGCCACCAAAGGATCTCCCAGCAAATGCCAAGATCGGGTTCAAATATCAGTCGATGACGATCAATCCAGTTGTATTCTTACCCTGGATTAAAAAGCTTCTTGAAAACAGAGGGGCACGTTTCATTCGCGCTGAAATCAAATCAATAGATGAGGCCCAGTCAATTCTACAGGCCAAGGTCATTGTCAATGCCTCTGGATTAGGGTCATTCGAGCTTGCTCACGACAACGAAGTGATTGCCGTTCGCGGCCAGACAATGCTTGTCGAAAGCGATTCACATGAAATGGTAATGTTTCAGGGATCTCACTATACCTACCAGATTCCGCGTATGTACAGCGGAGGCGTCATCATCGGCGGAGTCAGTCAGCTGGGAAATTTGGATCCAAAAGCAGATCCCAAAACACGACAGGACATATTGCGACGAATAAGTCTCATTACTGATGATCAATCCAAGCCGGTTGATCTAGACCAGCGTGTAATGAAAGACCTTGTTGGTTTTCGGCCACATAGGCAAGGAGGATATCGATTAGGACGGGAAGGGGATGTGATCCATGCCTATGGCTTCAATACCCTTGGATATACCTACAGCTACGGTGTGGCTTTGAAAGTGCAAGAGCTAGTAAAGTCTGCGTTAGATGAGAAGTGCGCCTTACGAGGTAACCTATAGGAAATTCATTGGAAGCTTTTTTTTCTCCAATTCCCTGAGCACTTATTCCTTCGGGTAATGCCAAAGCAATTCTTCATAGTAAGCGTATTCACTCTCTCGAACAGAGCTTCGACAGAAGGCATTAGGGTGGCCAATATTGATGGGTTTGGGACTAGCTCTCTAGAACAGAGATATGGAATGTCAATAGGTGACAATCAATGCTCTATGGAGTCCGTAACACTTGGAGTGAATGTGTAAGTGACATACATGTTGGAGAATATGGTGGAGGGGGCTCATTTGCTTCTAGATTTAAGACAGACCACATCCTGAACCCCGGCTCAGACTGGATCACCATCAGCTTAGCCTAGCTCACTCCCGGCTCAGGGAAGCACAGGCTAAAGCAGCCATCGCTCAGTTCCAAGGAGGAAAGGGGAATTTATGGGTGTGGGTTTTGGGGTCGTGCATATGCTGTAATTGATTACAGGCTTGGTGATGTGGCTGAGTCTCATTGAAACACCATCAACATGGTGCTAGTGCGACTGTATGGAGGATGAGTCTGGGGACTGCGCAAATTTCATGCATACAGGAGCATTCTTATGTATATACGTCAATAGTATTAATTAAATCATCTACGGGACGACCCGAGACAAGCTGCATTTATCATCCAGTTGCTCTCACAAGCACAAAAGCTTGTCTATAGCAAGTATCTATAGTCTGGCGAGAGGTCACCCATTTCGGCTTTCTCATCTTCCGTCATGTTTGCACCTGCTGGGTTCTCATCCCTTTCCTTGTTTTGCATCATACAAGCAATACCATACGTGATGCAGGCAATGATGGAGAGAATGGTAAAGGAAATGCAGATGGAGTATCCGGGGATGAATTTTGGTGAATCCTTCTTGAGGAACGCGTAGACGGCAATGATGCCACCAATGTTTCCGAAACCAACCTGCCAGGCACTGCCCACGGCTCGTCGGTGGTGACCTCCGAGGTTCATGTTGAACCAACATACAATGACAGGCATAGCCGTGTACACGCCGCTGGTGACCAAGAATAAAGCACCGTATTGAACGTGGTTGTTGTCGTGTACATGAATGAGAATAGCGAATCCGACAATGGAGACGCAGATTGCCACAATGGCGAAAGCGAACCGATGTCGCATCTTATCCGACAGGAAGGCGATGCACATGGAGAATCCAAAAGATGCAGCCCAAGGAGGCACACTGTACAGCTGGGTCTGAATGGGGCCATATCCATAAGTCTGCAGGATTCCTGGCGCAAAGTAGGCGTAGCCATAGGCGGGGACAATGAGACCAAAGTACATGAAGCCGCCAAGGATGACCTTGTAGTCTTTGAAAACCTTGCCGACGTCCTTGAGTGTGATCTTCCTCTCGGCGCTGGCGCGGCCCTGGTCAGCTTGGAGGCGTGCAGCAACAAACTCCTTTTCCTCCTTGGTGAGCCACTTGGACTCTTCGGGGAAGTCTGGAAGCAGGAAGAAGAAGAAGAAGCTGACAAAGACAGTCAGGGAGCCCTCGAGAATGAAGATCCATCGCCAACCCTGGTACCCTCTCAAGCCGTCCATCTTGCCAATGGCGGCGGCGAGAAGTCCACCGAAAGCGCCAGCGAGTGTGGTACTGTTGAAGAAGAAGGAGTATCGTCGCTGTGCTTCGTGGCGGCGGTACCACATACCAATCAAATAGAAGGCTGTGACGGAATTGGTCAGTTTTGCGTCGCGGATATCCGGTGGAATGTGAATATGATAGAAACTCACCTCCCGGGAACATGCCCGTCTCGAAAAGCCCAAGGAAGAAACGGGTGGCGACCAAGCCACTGTAATTCTTGACAAGTCCTTGCATGATGGTTGTAAACCCAAACAAGAACATGTTCAGGCTCAGCCATACGTGAGGGCGGAAGCGCTTCAGTAGGATGTTGGACGGAATTTCGAAGATGACATAGGGTACGAAAAAGACGACGAGTGCATTGTTGTAAAGATTTCCATCTAGGCCGAGCTCCTTGGATAACCCAAAGACGTTTGCGTTTGCAATGTTGACTCGATCTGAGAGTAAAGTACAAATGTTAGCCTGCTTCTTGACTGGATAGGAATCCATTGACCCCCAAATTGAAGTGTAGGTTTCTAGAGGACTTACCAAGGAACGCAAGGAGGTACATGATGCAAAGGAAAGGCACCACATGAAAGTCAATCTTCGCAAGAAGCTTGCGCTCTGTCGTATGAGGAGGACATTGAACCTCGACTCCCTCAGTGAAGATGACTTTACCGAGAGATTCCTGGTGCTCTGGATCGGCCGAGGGCGACAGCGAGTCGCCAGGGGCCTTTTCGTCGCCAAATCCAGCGGCCATTGTGTATTGAGTCCTGGTCTTGTATCCTTCAGAAGATTGAATTTATTTCTTTGGAGAATTTTGTCCGACACGTACACCAGGCTTGAAGGAAAAGGGAAAAGATTCCAGTCAAGAGGTTCTGTCTCGGAGTGCACGAGCAAGGATACAAATAGTTTTCCCCCCAGTCGCGCAAAGTGACACAGACAGGGTCACACTCAGGGTTGACACGAAGCTACCATAATTTGTCTCCTCTTCTATACCCACCGGGGGTAACCATGAAAACCTCACTTTGCCATGCAGATCACTCTAAACAGAGTACTTTGTCAGAGACCGAGGTCGGTTGAGTCACCCCCTGCCCATGGGTTGTTCATCCTGTGGATGGAAATTGATCCACGAGTGCCGGCGATCACTTACGCTTTAGGATTAGATGCCCCCACGAGCCAACCCCGCAAACAGAAGACTAGGTCGGTTGTCGACCTCGGGATTGGGTCTTAATTGATGCTGGTAAGGCGTTAAAGTTCGTCAGGGACCGCGAAAAGTTCTTCTTTCTGTTGCAGGTAATAAGCCGAAGGAGGGGAGAGAGACAGTCGGCAAATCCAACATGACTTATTACGTGAGCATACAGGGGCCAAGATCAAACCCATTGAGACAAAAATCCTTTTCCCTATCTCAGTAGAATCCTTTCTATGTCATCACTGACGTGTACAATGGGATTTTCGCCTTGCGTGGATGATCTCGAGTCGAACTTTCTGTAGAGGGATTTGCCGAGACCTTTGAATGTTTGCGCCCGGGATTAAACGGGATTTACTACATATGGGTATGTAATAACCGAAGGCTGCTCCCGCCACCTTATTATCCGCGGTGGTGTGTACGAGGTCGGATCCGAAAAAAGCTGAGGCAAAGCTACCAAAGCAAGAGAACAGTAGATGTCCGACGACTCATGGATTGGAGTATCAAACAACGACACCTTTCTACAACGAGGAAAGCTTGAATGCCCAGAATGCCAAGATCATACCGGAGACTTATGCCCGTTCTGCATTCCGTACATATTCCGCCTCAGCCTAGCATCAGACCCCACTCGATTATAGTCATGAGGATCAATCAGAGTAGTCCACAGCGATGCCACGACTCAACACCCCGGTTTTCTCCAACCATGACTAGGAGGCCCGGCATTTTATTGCATAATAATCAACCCCATGGGGAAGGTTGATAACAGCTGGTGAGGTGTAGAAGCGCGGAGCTCCAATAGTTGATGAGTTATTTGGACCTGTTACGACTGGGTCATGTAGTGTACACCACCGTTAATTACCTTGATTTGTGGATAGATAGATATAGTGTAGTTTAACACATTTAATAATCAAATTGACTGATCCCTGATCCATTCCCGATAACCTCGCCTCGTGCTTTTGCAGATCTGCCGTCGCATCACCTGTGAGATCCTCGAATGATCTTCAAGCATGGGCCCGCCGCTGAAGAGACATGGCCCTCAATCATAACGTTGAAAGAAACGGTCGAAGAAGAAGAAAAAACCACGAATCATTGACACCCTAAGGTTTACGTAGTACGGCTGCAACATCTGGAGTATCACTTGGACAGGCGATTCCCCCGCACCACAAACTAGATAGTCTGCGGACTAGATGCGGGGAGGGGGATCTTAGGTTTCTCCAACGGGATAGGAATTGGAGCTTGATATCGAGTGCTTATTGCCACGGGGCACCCGTCTTCCCGTCTTTGTGTCGCATTGGGGTAAGATTTGTAAGATTGTAAGACCATCTAAATAATTAGTTCCAATCTCGAAGAAATTCGGGTTTGAAGCGAAGCGCGAGACAAATAGAGAGACACTTTCACATAGCGCACGCCCTTCACTTAACATCGCATCCAATGATAATTCGATATTTGGCCTAAAACACATGACGTCACCCAGTAAACTCCGCTCGTATCTCCATGATTCACCGGCTGGTTTGGAACAACGTGAAGGTTGCAAACTAAACAACTTCAATCCCTGAATACATGACACATGGCATCTACAAATCCCACAGAGCATAACAGATACGCCCCTGGCTGGCGCACCTCCCAGGTGAGGCATCATGAATGGCGAACCGCTGAGAATAGCGCGGCATACTTGCTGCCACGCCTTCAAGCTATGGCCCAGGAGAAGCCTCAGCTGAAGCTGCTAGACGTTGGCGCCGGCCCGGGGACCATTTCCGCGTCGTTGGCAAAGTACATTCCCGAGGGAGAAGTCCTAGCTACAGATTTATCCGACGAGATCCTAGATCGTGCAAGGGATTACGCGGATACCCACGGCGTAACCAACATCAAGTTCCAGAAGGCCAGCGTTTTCGAGCTCCCCTTCCCAGACGCGTCGTTCGACATCACCCACGCGCACCAGGTGCTTTGTCACTTGGATGCCCCCGTGGATGCGGTACGTGAGATGCTTCGTGTGACTCGACCTGGCGGACTCATCGCTCTTCGTGAGAGTGTGATGGGTTTGTGGGCTATCTGGCCAGAGATGCCGCCTCTGTTGCAGTTTGCAGACATGAGTGAGAAAATCATAGCTGCAAACGGGGGTCACCCTACCGGTGGACGCGAGCTGTTGTCTTGGGTGCTTAAAGCCGGCGTCGATCGCGAGGACATTGTGATGAGCTTCGGCACATGGTGCTACAGTCAGCCCGAGGATAAGGCAGTTTGGGGTAAGCTACGGCTCATAGTTTTTACTTGACTAATACCCCAGGAAAATGGTTATGACTGACTCGTGCGAGCAGCCGATGCCATGTCGCAGAGACTCAGGGATGGCCAAATGCGGAGCAAAGCGATCGAGCTAGGAATCGCGACAGAAGATGAAATTGAGGAAATGATCAAAGCTTGGGATGAATGGAGCAGAACGGATGATGCTACCTTAGGAATTATGAATGGAGAAGCATTGGTTACGAAGAAATAGTTGGAAAGATGTCTCATCTCACAAGATAATTCATATGCCCTTTGGACAACAACGAGAGTTTGCAACCTTATGTCTCTACACTAACACGGCTTCGTCCCGCCTATACGCCTGCAAAGTCGGATCAAGCGTCACAAGAGGTCGTATTACCCCCATATGTTCTCTCTACTCACACACTACGGAAATTCTGCACCAGAGTGAAACAGGTTTGGTGTATTGTTTTTGAGGACAAGGGTAGCGCATCCAGCTATCAGTTTATAGCGATATCACGTCAGATTTCGAGCTAGTAGCCAAGGGTGAAGTATAGTCGTTACACCAATTGCATGATAGTTTATTTAACAAATATTGATTTCACAGAATGAGAGTTATTGAATTTAGTAACCCACGGCTCGACACCATTTTATATATCCGACCGCCAATATCCGCCAACCTCGGAAGATGTTTCTCGTTGCTCAGAGCGAAATACCGAGCAAGCTACCGATGATCAACAGAATCTTAAGTAGGAGAGTCATCTTTTGGTAGGTTCGCTTCAGCTTCATTTCCTTGAGCCTCCATTCCCCATCGACTAGCTTCCAGGTTTCATGGTAAAAGCCACCACCTCTGATCTCACCCCAGGAGCCTAGAACTTTGGACATGAGTTGATCTTCAAAGGCGAAGACTGCCTTTACCTCATCGGGGGCCACTTGCTCAAAGTCTCCAGGGCAGAAATTGTGCAAGGTGTCTAGTGGTGCGAAGAACTTGGCAAAGAAGGCGGCTGTTGCCTTGGTCGAGTCGAATGCCAGTGTCTGTTTGCCAACGACGAAAAGATTGTCATCTTTGTCATAGAAGCTGAAGCGTGCATCGGGAAGCGCAATTTCCTGCTCAAACTTCTCGAGTTGTTTTGTGTCTGCATATCGGCAGTAGCGAGCCTTGAGGCATGTGATTGCCTGAGCGACTTCGGGAGCAGGAGGCGCCATCGAAAAGGAGGGTGCTGATGCGAATCTGTCCAATGGGAAGGTCCAATGGGAAGGGAGATTGGAAAAACCAGTATATATGGATGGAACTGGATAGCAGAATTTGAGGAAATATACTGCTGGTTGAAGACCTAGCTATGATGAAGTCTTTGTTGATGAACGGTGAGCTGTACAAAGATAGACGAGACGTAAGCACGAATACTAGATCAACAAATTGGAGGAGAGCTTGCGAAGAATGTTGAGGATGACCCGCATTTAATAGCCAATCACCTGGAGCATATTTTCAGCTAGGAAAAAGCAATGACATCTCTGCTGATGACGGAAGTCCCCAGTATCAATAAACGATAAATATCAGAATCTAGGACATATTTTTAGACATAGACGCTGTGGTCTACTTCTCTAACTCCTATATAGGTATGTGCTTTGGATGACATTTTTTGGTTCAGTGGAGAGAGTGGATCATGGACTGAACCCGCAGATCATCCCATGTCACTTTGATCAACGGGGAACAGAAGGCCGGCACAGGCCACTGATCACATCAATGAAGGCAAACTTCATGGAGAAGGAATATCTTGTCTTAAATTTATGTATGATTTCGTGATATTTATAGGACGTGCATCCTGTAGGAAATGAGGTGGAAGGGAGATCGCACAACATCCATCTGCAGGGGTGTGTGCAAAGAATCTCAAAATGCCATTGTGTACATTCGAGACATGGTCCTTGCCCATGATATACTTAGAAATGGAATTTTGATTCAGTATCCAACACCAGTTCACATATCGGGCTGAATATTTCTCCGGGTACTGCGAAAAATCACTAATACAAGAAGCAATGAGGCGACTCTCCTCGATCAATACCTTCAAATACCTTCAATTAGTCCTGCGCTTGCGACTGTAGGGTGGATAGGGAGAGGAAATGCGATAAGTAGCATTGTACTGTGCGACTGCTTGACATAGTTTCAACACAGTAGATAGAAAACTAAATCTATATGAACTGAAGCTGGAAATTTCACCCCCTTTCTCCTTATCAAAATATGTAGGGTCATCATCTGGCACGGACACCGCCGGAGTAAATCAGCAATACAATCAACATCTCAGTCAAGTCTCTCTTTCGGGCATGGTATTAGTCTGGTGTAACACGCTCTACGCGAAACAAAAAAGGGAATCCATCCTCGTAAGATGGCAAATCAGATACTGCGTGATCTGGGAATCGAACCCAGGGCTCCCCGACGCTGCTCGGATGGCAACGGAGAATTTTACCACTAAACCAATCACGCTGATGATGGTGTCGATGCGTGATCTGGGAATCGAACCCAGGGCTCCCCGACGCTGCTCGAATGGCAACGGAGAATTTTACCACTAAACCAATCACGCTCGTTTTGATGTCTTGCAGCCCTCGATGTGGAGGTTCAAGATGCCTCGCGATGATCGGGAGGCAATCGTAAATGTTCCTTCATGGAAACGGCTGACCAAGGTATGAAGTTGGATGCTATTGGTATAGCGTACTCATTTTTAATTGGAAATAGATGCATCACTCAATGGGAGAAAAAGAACAACAGATCGCGAAATGGAAAATGTCTAGAAACTACCGTTGACGTGTTTAGCGAATGCGAGATTGAGCGGATGCGAGAGAGAGTGACCCGGGATGGCCGGCGACAGGACAGAGCTGAGGTGATGGAAAGCGGGGGGACATCGCGCCAGGCTGCTACCCATCCGGATTGGAGGTCTTTGTATGACGGAGTGCATTTATACAACTACATATGTGCTACGTAAATAGTTTTGAGCCTCCTTCTCCTTACCTATCTGTGTCGATATAGCCATTCTTAGTCTGTACATTATTCATTTAGTATGTCGAATACCATCACTGTAACTCAGTGTCCCAGAGATACACCGCTCCAACCACCAGAACATTGGGTCGGAAACCCCCCAACAAGATTCAGAAACCCATGGCCATCTTTTCGGCAAAAACACAGTTTGGTAGACATTTTGCGAGTGAGGTTCAGCCCCGACAGACGCTTTGTTCCAGTGCCCGAAGATAGCAGCGAGCTCGTCAGCGTCCAAACTCCGGACTGGGGAAGTGGCAAGTATGGCATGAAGGTCACTTGGATCGGACACGCTAGCTTCTTCGTTGAAACTGCAGCTACAGAAAATCAGGAACGAGGCGTCAGAATACTTCTGGATCCCGTATTTTGCGACCGTATGGGTCCCACGACATTTCTTGGGCCGAAACGGTTTTTAAACCCCCCATGCCGGTTGGAAGACGTGCCCGAGGTGGACATCGTATGCATAAGTCATAATCATTACGACCATCTAGACCTTGATACAATCAAGAAGCTTTATTTCAGTACACTTCGAGCGAGGCCCCTTCACTTCTTCTGCGGCCTAGGATCCAAAAAGTGGTTTGTGAGTTGCGGTATATTGGAGGAGCATGTAACAGAAATGGACTGGTGGGATGAGGTCGAGATCACAGTCGGTGATGCGAGATCTCTTAGACTGGCTTGCACCCCTAGCCAGCACTTGAGCAGAAGAGGGGCGTGGGATGACTGCCAGATGCTGTGGTGCTCCTGGGTCATCGAGGAACTTGACTCAAGTGACAAGAGGAAGCTCTTCTTTGCTGGTGATACAGGCTACCGTTCCATTACAGAGGACGACATTGCTACAGGAAGAGATGTAGCTAAGCTTTCTAGATGTCCAGCATTTTCAGAAATAGGCGAAAAATACGGCCCGTTCGACCTGGCACTCCTACCAATCGGCTGCTTCAACCCTCGAGCTTTCATGTCCGGCGTCCACTGCTCACCTGAAGATTCTATCGAAATCCACAAGGATATCAAAAGCAAAAGGAGTTTAGGCATGCACTATGGCACTGTGAGGGGAGGTCTCAGCGCTCAGTATGAAGATGTGCGGGATCCGCCAAGAAGGTGGAAGGAAGCATGTGAGGCGAGCGGGTTGAAGTGGAATGAGGAGATTTTCCTTTGCAACATTGGCGAGACTGTTGTTATTGCATGAGAGGTCACAGCGGCATTTTCTTGTTGCTAATTTTTATTGTGAAGTTACTTCCGTACTTGTTTCCAGACTTTTATCACTGATATGTGCGAGTGGTGGTTCGATGATGTTCGATTTATGAGGCACGATTTTGCAAAAGTGATGATCGAGGTTTTGCTAGATACTGCCTCATTACGAGGTTATTCAAGTACTTAATTCTTAATTAATTAGTTAATTCTTTTAGATATTGATTATTCGCCGTTGGCGGCTCTGAACTTAACATTTTTATATCTTCATTTTTCTATCTACCATCTTACCTCCTACTGATTTCCTTTTATTTCCGAAATCCTTTCTTCCATTACATCAAAGATTTATATAAAACGCTGAAAACTACGGCGCAGACATACTAGAAGCAACACTTCGCTTATCTTAACCCTAACCCTCAATAGGATTGACTACAGACTGTGTCAACTTTGGCTTCATGGCTGTGTACTATATTCAGCAACTAAGGATTCTGCAGGAATTGGACAGGTCTCAAGTGAATTGATAATAATTATGCAACTTCTGAGATAGCACTTATTAACTCCAGAGCAATTGAAAATATGGTCATGCAGGACTCGTCCTTGCTCGAGTTTTGTTAAATCCTCCCTGACTGTTCCTCTTGATGTAGCCTCAATGGATCCAACCCCCCAAGATGTTGGCCCGAAATCGTAAGTTTTAATGCTTCTATAACCTCATATGGGGAATGCCTTCCTTAGGAACTGGATTGGCTGTTTAGCCCATCGTCATTGCTTCTCTAACATCTTAAATCCAAGATCAGTGTCGGCTATTGCTCGGGCAACAAGGGTCCCGTCATCGCGGCCAAAAGTTGTAAAGATTTCTTGAAGCGAGCGTGCATTGTCTGCGGGAAGGTCAAACGATCTGAAAATGAGATCTATAAACCGGTCTTGGGCCTGCAAATCGCCCAGAAGGGCATCCTGATGGCTTTGTATCAGCGGGAAACAAGCATCCTCCCCGGGCGAATCGTAATCAACCCTCCCCATGGACAGGTTCAACTCATGCCAATCGATGCGGGTAACTGAACACCCAAGTTTGTCTTTCAAGAGCTGGGGCTGTTGCCCTTGCGTCTTGTTCGTTGGCGGGAGGAAGACGACACGGCCGCCGCAATCTGCAGCGTCATATATATTCGTACGACCAGACGTCATAAATGCAGTCCTACACTGTGACAACAAAGCCCGAGCGTGCTCTGGAGTTGTTGATGACACAAATTCGGACTGTATGCCGGCACGAACATCTTGACTAACCAAGCATTGGAGGGGAAGATCCTCAGGGTCGCCCCGAACTTCCAGGGCAGCTTTTATAACATGCAATACAGCATTTGCATAAGCTATGTTATCGGCAACGGGAACGAATGGATTTCGTAGCCCACCAAGATTGATCAAGGTTCCTTTTCTTGGTGCTGTCATGCTAGCTTTATAATGTGGCAGCAGCGGAGGCACAAGGGCAACGTTTCGTAAGTTCTCTTGGCGGATGCGTTCTTGTACACCAACATAGTCCACTGCAATTACCTTGATCGCTGATTTCCACGGTTGAGGTACTGATGGCCATGACCAGAGCAGCTGATCAATAACAATAAGCTTGGTCGATTCAATTTTCGACACTAACTCGACAAACGGCTCGTCGACAATACTGATGGTGATAGCCGGGCGATGTAGATGATAAAGATCTTTCAGTGCCTCCTGGCCCTGGGCAGTAGAAGCATCACAATCATAGACTTTGTCCCAGGGCGGAGACGTGTTCAGTTCGAGTGAATGTTCTTGACCAATATATTCAAGTCTCGCCCCTGCTCCAGAAGAGGTAACCAGTTTGCGCAGGCTTGGTAGGATTGTGAGCGCAAGAGCACTGGGGCCATACCCAAAGGCCTCCGCATGCACCCAAATGACGGGATTTTCGTTGCATTGGAGTATTTCTAATCTCATCGCGGGAAAATGGGGTTGCTCGTTGCAGGTGTTCGTTTAGAGTGTACTGAGTAGAAAATCAATCCTTGGATGGTAACCAATTTTCAGCCTGCGTTGGACTATAGCCGAATTTAATACGATCCTCTGATAGACCGATATCCGTTAAGGAGCTGGATTAGGGATTAAGTCGAAAGGAATCGATGTTACTGAGAAGAAGGACCTTGAGGCATATTATATCAATTCATCAATGGGATTCAGGATCCACAATGCATGAGGCGTAAACTCCTTGTTCGGGTGAGGTATGTCGTATCTGGCATGCTGCATGACTGCCCATATTCCTATTTGCCTGGGGGTTCAAAATGTTCACAATTCGGCGCCGAGAAGAAGCTACGCGCGTCACATCACCTGAGCACTGAGACAACTGGCAGCGTAAGCCTGTGCAACTGCAGCAATGCAGTATTTACCCAGCCAACTGTGCCGATCTCATGCAGACCAGTATGCAGATTCTGTTAAATATGGTATGGCCGTGCTGAATGACCAATGACCAAATAATGCGGGATCCATAATCTGCTCATTCATTCATTCTGTTGACCTAGAATCTCTCTTGGCCCCTTTTAGGAAAAGAGGGGTTTTTAGGTTTTGATAATGTACTGTTACATCTCAGAGAAGCTGTTGCAAACATCATTCAGCCAGAACCAAGGGTACAGCCAGTCGACATGAATTATGAAACCCTCAATAAGGCCAAATGGGATGAGCGGGCTCCTGTTGTAAGTGTATTTACTAAAACGTGGTTCACTAAACTTACCATTTGAGCTATACGCTTTAGCATGCGGCCTCTCGAGACTACCAAATCCAGGCCTACATCACTAATCCCGACCACATCAGCAACACCGTAAAATTCGACCAGTCACTCCTCGGTGATATTTTCGGACTGAAATGTGTCCATTTACAATGTCATATTGGCACAGACACACTTAGCCTCTCCAGACTTGGCGCCACATCTGTTACAGGCCTTGACTTTTCAAGCGCATCACTGGAGCACGCGAGGAACCTCGCAGCTGCTACGCATCGAACAGGGGGAGAGAGATTGACATTTGTTGAAGCCTCGGTTTATGATGGTCTCAAGGTTTTGCAACCAGGGAGCTTTGATCTGGTTTTCACGGGGATTGGATCGCTATGCTGGATCCCTAGCATCAAGGACTGGGCCAGAGTCGTGTCAGGCTTGTTAAAGCCAGCAGGACGGTTATTTATTCGTGAAGGTCACCCAGTTTTATGGGCGATGGATCGCACTGAGCCGAATAAGCTTGTTATGGAACTTCCTTACTTCGAACGCTCCGAGCCAGTGATATTCGATGCAGATAACACATACGTTGAGACAGATGGCCACAAGTTCACGGCAACCAAAAGTGCACAGTTCAATCACGGACTGGGAGAAATCATACAGGCGTTGCTTTCCGCGGGTCTTCGTATATCCGGTCTGACTGAGCACCAAAGTGTGCCTTGGCCAGCCTTGCCTGCACAGATGAAAGCGGACGACATGGGTGAGCAAAGGCGACATTTTGTTTTTTAATTTTACAAGAACAATTATTGTTTTCTAACTCATGTTCAGGAGAGTTTAGTTTGATAGACCGGCCTTGGCGGATGCCACACTCTTATACACTTCAGGCGATTAAGGAATGACACCGGTCAATGACTTGACTGGTTTGCTTCAACGTTGCGCAAACAGAATTCCAGAAATCCAGCAAGGAGCTAATTTATCTCGAAGGTAAAGAGGCTTTCTTAGGGGACAGTGTAGGGGGTCCCGTTCATCATGCAAGAATAGAACATAGAATTCATTGGGAGACGTCAAGCCCTCTCCCGGGTCCAAGCTGTGGTGTTGACATTTAAGAGTCAGTAGTTTCATTGATATGAAGGAAGCTTCGATATTTACTTGCGATGGTCTATAATTCTGCATTGAATTAAATATTTACTCCATTGTTTCATCTGAGGACGGACCCTCTGGTGCGTTGATGTCTGCATTTGGCCAAGGCGATAAGTGTCACGACTTGTTCATTTGAACATCACGTACCAGCCACGAACCAAACCTCACCGTGTTATTCGGATGGAAGCCTGTGCAGGGGAGCTTGGAGGCGAACACCCCAAAATCGTTTTAGACGAGGATGCGAGATTGGTTGAGGCAAAGATTTAGACCATGTATTCGCCGTCATATACTTGAATGGAGACAACGCACTGCAGAATCCTCTTGTTTGAATCGGTCTGGAAACCATGATCCGACGGAATTATCGAAGCAGCGAAGGATTAGTACTTACTGGACTAATCGCTTCTCAAGGTCCTTCGTCGGTGATTGTATTCAGAACAAGAGATAGCAAGTAATCTTCAACATGCAGTAAGAAAAAAACATTATTAGTTTTTCTCAGGGAGATGCAAGGTGATTACCGTAAACGTATAAACGCGCCATTCTTGCATAGGTAACAACTTATGCGATATTCAACAGCGGGGCTATGGCTCGCACTAAGACTCCGACAAGATTATAGTTGTAATTACATTGAGCCGTGTGAGCGAGCCCTGTCCTTGAAATGAACCCTACGCCTCTACAGTTAAAGGGTCGAACTGCCGCCATACGAAAGGCTTATAGAGGTCTCGATGATCTCACCGTGAGAGCTCATTCAATCAGCGGTATCTTTAGTAATGCGACAGTCCGAGAGTCCGAGATGTCAGAACCGATTTGGTACTTTTGATTCGTCTATAGTTGTGATGTTGCATGACCACCAATCCAAAAGCCGCGTAGTGTAAGCACTAATGTTCCATTTAGTTAGGGGACTAAAATCGCATGGTAGCACTAGGTGGTCTCGGTCTAGGAATATATAAACGTGTTGACCGAATGAACCATTCCCGTCCCCTGTTCAGCTCTATCACGTCTTGTGTCATCTTTGACCATATTTAATTCCTACATCTTTACCGACGAAAAAACATCATTTTTCTTCTACTTTGCCAACATTCATCATGTCTCAAGTTACTCCAGAAGTGGCACAGGCTATCACTCAAAAGATGACCCGTTATACTCGTTACGTTGACACCAAGCAGTGGGACAAATTCGAAAAAGAAGTTGCCCTGCCCAACGCGAGGTTTACCTACTTCACTCCCGACGGCAAGCAGCTGCGTGTGGGCAAAACAACGTACGATTTCGCCACACCAGAGGATCTCGTCAAGACTCTGAGAGAGGTCCATGAAGGCAAACAGATCCTCCACATGCTAGGCCCAGGAGATTTTGAGGCACTATCGGATGGTAAAGTGAAAGCCGTCTTTTGCATGGAAGACAAGGCCATCGTTCCAAGTCTTGGGAATCTAGTCGAGATCAGAGGTGGTGGATACTATCATGTGACGTGGAAGGAAGTGAATGGCGAATGGTTCCTGGAGGAACTTCGATTGGAGAGGATATTTGACAGAATGACCCTCTTGGCACGAATTGGAGTTTTTGTCGTCAATCTTTTGGGACTTTAGGACGCAATCAGAAGGCGATTTTGGTTTGACAGATTAAAGGTGAAGAATTATTCTGTCTAATTTGGACTTGGAACTCTTTATATTGGTGTCTAGATTATGAAATAACGGATCTTTTTTATGTGTTTGTATCGCTCCTTGGGTGGCACGCCGGACCGCGGCTCAAGAAGGGAAGTTCGCCAACGTCCCCATCTTGAAAATTGGCTTGGAGTCTGCTCCGTGGGCGAAAGTAATTCCATTACTACTTCTTCACGAATTCTTGGCAACATATATTCATTTCGAATTACAGAGCCATTAACTCGCAGTCGATACGTCGTTCTCTTCCTCGCCTAATAGCATCCAAGAGTCTCTTTAATGGTAGGCCAACATGAATGTAGTTGAAATTAGCAATAATGTATTCTGATGCACGATTTTTGTAAGGCATCACTTCTTCAAGTCAGGTAACAATGGAAGGAGTATTCTTACGCGCTCAGACGCATATTATCAACGGCGTCACGGCCTCAGTCAATTCTCTCGCGCGAGCCAACGGGGCTGACTTAGTTAGATTCTTAGGGTTCGGTGATATCATATGCTAGCCACCTTCTTAGTGCTTTCTCTGTATTTTATATTTATTTTGCCACCTTGGATGTCCTGTAATAGGGTGGTGATGCAAGCCTTGTCAATATGCTGCTGGTGTCTTCAGCTTGGCACATACTCGAGCCTCGCTCGGCTCTCACCCCCACTTGCACAGCCGCTCTGGCCGCCAAGGCGTACTTCCAAAGGCGCGCAAGCGAGGGTAGTCAAGATGCCTATTTGCTGGCCTTGTCAATTTTCTTCTTTCCTAAATCTTTTTTTATACACCTGTTGCCTGCTCTCTCTGCACTTCTTTTTCTTCTCTTCGACACCCCACGTGGTGATTCATTACCCTCATCGCTGAGATAAACCCTCTGTAACAAAACATGCCATTCTACCCAGAAGGGTATTTACTTAGGTTGTTTTTCTGGTTGTGCGAACAATATGACACAATTCACTCATTTACTCGCAATCTCCTTCCCTTGCAGCGTTTTAGCACACTATGTCGCTCCATTGGTTTGGGAATTCTCACATTTGTCAGAGACAGAGAAGAACCTCCCAAAGTAGTTGTCACTAGATCTCGAAAACTTGCATTAGCTCGTTCAGCCATTCACTTACTGCCTGCATTGGTGTCTATTGCGCTCATCACAATAAACGTCAGTGGTTACTTTATCGGCTCTGAGCTCCAAGGCAAACAAAATCAAGACTCCCTCAAGCTTGGCTTGTTGCAGGTTGCTGCAAAAACACAGGTACAGGGTCATATCTCCACTGTAGTTCGCATCTAACCATTGGGAAAGGAGCTTCTTATAGTTTCCAGTCTAGCGACAGTTATATTCCATGTATTGAGAGCAGAATTGATGTTTGGAGATGGTGTGCCGCTTGGTTTGGTTGTCTCAGGGTGGTCATTCACTCAACTGAGGTGAACTCTCCCTATTTCTCCCTTTTTTCTTAAAGTTTGACATTTTCACCAACACACCTAGTTACTTTTGGTCAGCTGAGTTCTGGGGCGGAGTTGCTTCGATCAATACCTCATCACGAAGAGTCTGGAGACGATACTTCTTCGTCAGCCTCGTTTTCATATCTGGCATCTTAGCTATAATGGCTGGTCCCGCAGCCGCTGTTCTCATGGTACCGCGAATTATGGACTGGTCTATTGGTGGTGGAATATTCTGGATGAATGGTAAGACCATTCCTCTTTGCACCTCAATTTCACATGCTGATATAATACAGGCAGTGATGCTCAGCTTTGGCCGACTTACCTAGATGCTTCGTACTACTCTGATTTCAACTGCTCAGATGAGTGGGCAGATATTATGGACCCTCGATGTGCATCTGCAGGCTTCGCCCCCTTATCTCAGCATTACACGATGTCCTGGACCTATTCAGACGCCCCAGTCGAGTTCGAATTACAAGACAGGAATCTCAGAAAAATAATGCATGTTATCCCGTCAACGAGAAGCCAATTAGATACATGGGCTTATACAGCCCATGCTGTAACAGCGACCATGCAAGATTCCATGAGATCAATGCACGCGAAATCCCTGGCCTACCTTCAGGAACACCCGCTCCCGCCTTCTATTAATGTACCGAACCCAAATTTTCTGCTTTATTCCGATTCAAAGAGATATGTGGTACAAACAAAGGCCCCTGCTGTGCGAACGATATGTCTAGATCAAGACACTGTGGATTTCTATTCTGGTAACCTGATATTGCGATTCCCCATCTTGGAGGAGTATCAGGCCGCTGGAACGATTCCAAATTTGTTTCACAACCTTACAAATGCATACAACTTTGACACGTTGGATGTATCTCAGGATGTGAAAGCCAATCTGTATCGACGACGACTAGTTCAGAACATGGAATCGCTTGACGAAGGAATGTTTAACAGGACTCGAAGCATCCTCACAATTCCATTATCTATATGGAACCACACAGCCAGTTCAATTGGGATTGTGCTCCTTCTTAATAAAACAGACTCGAACTTGATCACTTATCCTCATGTGATAACCTGTTCGATCGACGCCCGTTGGGCTAAGGCTAGGTCCATCATTGAGACTACCCAACGGCAGCAACTCGAACACGAATTTGCGCAAACGATAACAATTAATCCAGTGAGAACAGAGCTGGATGTTGTGGGGTTTGGCGCTCCAAACTTTGCTCCGTTTAATCCCCCTCGCGACGGTTCTATGACGGTTATTCGACTTGACCCCAGCTGGTTTGAAGTGATCTCGCCACTCGTTTCTGAGGTTCCCTATATTATGCGTGCTTACGGACATGACGGGGATAAGCAGACAACTCTGGAAAAGATATTAGAATCTGTCGAGTCTGTTGACTCTCTCACTCTTACCAATCTCCAGCAGCTAATTTCGACGTGCATAGCGGATGCCCTGTCGCGCTGTGGCATGATACAAAACGATCTCCCAGCTCGCTTTCTTACAGCATGGAACAAAGGAAATTGGGCTGTAAATGACACTAACTTAGCAAGAACTATGTTTCGCAACGGTGATCCCAAGGAGAGTTTTGAAAAGCCCGCGATACTAAATGGGTTCAACACCACTCGTCTTGTTATGAGGGCATATTTCAATGGATATGCATTGGCAACTAGGGGAGCGTTTGACGTGTTTTGCATAATTATCTTACTGTTACATGCACTGATAGCTGTGGTTCATACTATATGGGTGGTCTTCAATTCGCCCGAGACAAGCGGAGCGTGGGACAGTATTCTGGAGTTAGTGGTCTTGACACTGAAATCACCAGCGCCCACAGATCCCATCTTGAGCAATACAAGTGCAGGAGTCAAATCATTTAGAACTGTAGGTTCTGTTGCTTGGGTCGAGAGGCAGCTCATAGGAAATAGTGTTGGTCAAGGTTATCAAAGAAGGGAGCGTATTGTCTTTAAGGTCCAGGGTGACATCAAAGATCGAGACCCCGATCTACAACTAGAAGTAGACAAAGCATATGATGCTATCTGATATTAATGATAAAGCTAGAATATACAACATTTCCCGTACTTTTTTCCCTATACCAAATACAGAACGTTGCTCCTGCAGATTGAGGCGGTGGTGTAAGGACATGGCGAGATATTCGTGGCCAAGGAATTAAGTACCTCTGCATAAAATGACAGTACCCATAGCTACTAGTATCTGTGTACGGTCTTCACGGTGCAATAGTAAGTTGCGCTTGCTGATATCATGGCTCAATGCAATCAGGTGCAACGATGTGAATATGATAAGAGTAAAATTTCATTAAATCTGTGATTCAACCAAGCTGGGGAGCTTTGAAGCAAACTCATGTCCCATATCATCATGATCAGCCCATTCCCAAATTCCCAAACATAATATCATAACGTCATTAATCCGAGCTGCTGCTGCTAGAGCTGGAGCCTCTTCTCTTGTGATGACCGTAACCATGATCCTCGTAGTTCTTCTTCTTCTTGTGCCTGTCGTTGTGTTAGCGATCTTGAAATAATCCTGGCAGTCAAAA
The DNA here is from genome assembly GCA_024336345.1 of Mariannaea sp. PMI_226. Lineage (NCBI taxonomy): Eukaryota > Fungi > Ascomycota > Sordariomycetes > Hypocreales > Nectriaceae > Mariannaea > Mariannaea sp. PMI_226. The sequence continues at coordinate 683,788 of JANFOG010000014.1, forward strand.
GCAGAGGATTGTAGTACTCACTTCTTGACCTTGTTCTCCAAGAAGTTGGCGCCGATGGCACCAGCAGCTGCGGCACCTAGACTGCCCAGCATACCACCTCCAGCCTTATGAGCAGCCCATGCAGCAGCTCCTCCTCCAACTAGAGTGGCTCCAAGACCTCGTTCGCCATCAGGGCCGACCTGCCCTGGCTGACCTGGCTGACCTGGAGGGTACTGGCCAGGGGCACCTCCGTCATGGTATCCCTGAGGTCCACCGTATTGAGGGTTGTGCTGCTGCTGAGGAGGATATGGGGACTGTCCTCGGTTGTCGTAGCCCTGGCCAGGGGGAGGTGCGCCGTAACCCTGCTGCCCGGGAGGTGGAGAGGAGTAGTTGGGCTGGGGAGAATGCGAGGCATAGTTAGGCTGGGGAGCACCTTGATAGCCGCCTTGGGGAGGGGCGTTGTAGTTGTAGCCTTGGTCCTGGGGAGGGTACTGCTGCTAGAAGTGCAGACACGGTCAGCGATCTGCCAGACGGATAGTTCGGCAATAGCCAACTTACCTGCTGAGGATAGCCCTGCTGGCCGTAGCCCTGTTGGCCATAGCCATGCTGCTGCTGAGGTGGCTGCTGGCCGTAGCCTTGCTGCTGGTTGTAGCCTTGTTGTTGGGGATAGCCTTGCTGCTGGCCGTAGCCGCCCTGTTGACCATAGTTGGAGTACTGAGGCTGCTGCTGGTTGTACCCGCCGCCTCCGCCGCTGTAGTAATCTTGCGATGACATGCTGAAGGTTGTTGAAGTTCTGCGACGACTGTGCGTTGTTTTTCCACTTCTTTGTTGATAAGACGATGTCAGGAAGAAAAAGCGCTCAAGGCTCGTGGAGCAGTGGAAAGACACCTCATACTTAAAGATTGCATCCACAAGCGCTGATTAGTTAGTCTGCCCCTCCACCACCAGGCCTCCCGCATTCGCAAGCAGCGCACTCCCTCAGGTGATGCGCAGCGGCCTGTCACACGTCATGGAATCGGGCGCAGTGAGGGAGCGCAGCCACAGTAAGCCGAGCATCCGACGGAGAATATCACGTGGCTGGGGCGCCAAATTTACCCCTGGTGCGCCTTACCCCGTGGCTGTGCTGTGGCACTTACTACATCAAGTCAAGCTCGCCATCGGCTCCACCGACGAAGCGTCACTTTGGAACCAAGCCCTTGTTTCATCCAGCTCGAACATTCAGCGAATTAGCTTTGAGGGGAGAGGCCTGACTCAACGCCTGCTGGAAATATCCTACTCAAATCAGTGAGTGGGCAAACCATTTAACAAGAGCTTTCCCGCACGACCCCTTTGGTCACAGGAAGCAGATCTCCCCTGGTAGATTGGATGAAGGGCCAGCTATGATGTTTACAATACGCAATACGCGGATGTTAGCAAGCCCTCACGGCACACGGCGCAGCTAACCTAGAATCGTGGATCTGGGCGAATGATTTCAACAGGCCGATTTCCGCGACTAAATGGTAACAATATCACAAGTTAGGTATATCCTTGTTCATAATTTTTGTTTTTCAAGTACGCGTTTCACCATGATCCGAATCTCGGCGCATACGATAATCAGCCTGGCTGGCTCATCGCCAAACTAGGTAGGCACCATTGATAAAGACGGGTTCGAATTTCGAAGATTTAGTATTGGGAACATCTTTGATACGGCACGATCAACATATTGAAAAATATGTGGCGGACGCTACATCGAATGGAGGACTCCAGTAATTAAGTGAACAATATGCTCACTATCAGTGTTATTTTTTGGGCGGCTGATTGCAATATCGTCACTACCAGCGCTGGAAGTTCGGGAAAATCAGCGTGCACCAATCAACAAGCCATCCACGGGTTGAGGTTGAGCCGATCGCCTGCATGGTTGCATTGACACAATGGATTGGCGCCAGGCAGCAGTGGCCTTTGCCTAACCAATTCCCTGCCACCTCAGTTGACAAACCCGTTGACATTCTTCCATATCAATGCAACTCTCTCTCCTAGAAATATGAGCTAGATGACAAAAAATTATTCTCAAATTTCTTTTTGCCATATCCAATTTTGTCTTGCTGTGAAATTAAGCCCATCCAGAATCTGATTCATTTCATACATTCTGTGTGTATTCTAGTTATTCACTTGCCACCAGTGCTCTCTAGCCCGTCATGTCCTCACGCGGAGTCGCTGTCGATTTTAGCGATGGCGATGGCGATGGCGATGTTGTCATGATTGAACACGATGATGTGAGCAATTACAACCCAGGCCAGATCCTACCCGTAACTCCAGAAGACATGCAAAAGATCCGATCCTGGCTCCAGCCAACCTCATACGACATTGCTGGAGGAGAGTATCGCAAGCATTCCTCTTCCCATGTGGCCGGTACAGGAGACTGGTTGACCTCAGGTGCCACCTATCAGGACTGGCTCCAAGGTGAAGAACATGGGTTGCTCTGGATCAAGGGGATCCCAGGGTCAGGCAAGTCTGTGATGGCGGCCAATCTGATCGGTGAAATCGCAAAGTCAAATCCCGGATGCCCAGTCTTGTTTTTCTTCTTCCGCCAAATCATCGAGGCAAATCACAAACCCGAAGCTCTTTTGCGAGATTGGATGGGCCAAGTGCTGGAATACAGTCCCCCTCTGCAGCAGCAGCTCAAAACCTATGTGCAAGCCCGTCGGTCAATCGAGAGCGTATCGATGGAAGATATGCTGAAGGACCTACAGCTGGCCTTTTCTAACTTACCTGGGAAGGTTTTCTGCGTTGCTGATGCACTGGACGAGATGGACCAGGGTAACGACGCATTTCTCCAAGCTCTCGGTTCTCTCGGCAACTGGAAGCCCGCTCAAGTCAAAATACTCATCACAAGCCGCCCAGTCCCAACGGTGGAAGTACCTCTGAGGAAGATCTCTTGTCTTCACCTACGTTTGCAAGAAAATTTGGTTGATATAGATATATCAACCTACGTGCGTTATGCCCTTTCCAACTCGGCCATTCCAGAAAGCCAATGGCAGACCATCATGGACGCTGTGCCTGGCCGGGCCAACGGCTTATTTCTTTACGCCAAATTGGCCATGGATGCTTTCCTTGAGCCAGGCGCCGATATCAACATCGTTCTCTCGCAACTTCCAGCTGACTTGAATGTCCTATATACTGATCTACTAAAGGACCATGCTCAACGATCCGGTGTAGCTGCAGATATCCAGCATCTGATCTTACAAGCTGTTACTCACGCCACTCGGCCTCTGAGACTGCTTGAGCTTGCTGAGATGATCAAAGTCAATAGCCCTGATGGTTCCACACGAGATCTCAAGGCTACAAAGAACCTCATTAGGGCTGCATGCGGACCTCTGTTGGAAATTCTGGCGGATGAAACGGTTTCTGTCATTCATCACTCCTTCACTGAATACCTCAAGGGCATGACAAGGTCAGATGACGGTACAGGTTATCCCATCCTGCAGATGGGGCAGACACACGCACAACTTGCGCTTGCGTGTCTGCGCTACCTCGGTGCAGGCTGTTTCGATGACGTCCAGATGGAAGACGAGGACGAGGACGGAGGACTGGACTACGAGTCGGACAATTATGCCTTTATGGACCAAAACACCGTGCCTAACATCGAAATCCAACTAAGGCTGAAGCACCCTTTCTTCGACTATGCGGCCAGCAACTGGCATGATCACATCCACAGGTCTGAAAGGTCGAGATATGATCAAACTGAGCTCAATGCAGAGCTTCATAAATTTTTAGGAGACACCCAAGCTAGGAAAGCGTGGCTTCAAATTAAGTGGCCTAATTCAACTGGAGGTACTCAAAAAATTACGCAGCTGCATATTGCCGCCAAAGCTGGACTCATTTCATACATCCGAGAGATTCTCCCAACTGCGGAGGTTGACGCACTGGATCGCCACGGCCACACGGCACTGTGAGTAATTTGTTTATTTCTCTTTATTTCCTTGACAGACGGAGTGTGCCAGTTCTCTTAACATAAACACAATATCATCAATGCCAATCGTTTAATCTTCTATTGCTCTTTCTTCTCCTTTTTCTTTTCATACATTTCACTGACACATCACGAATTTTAGGTGGCTCGCCGCTTCTGAAGGGCATGCCGCTATCTTACGTGAGTTGATAGCAGCTGGCGCAAACCCCGATCATGAAGATGGACTGCATGGTCTCAAACCTCTACACGAGGCAGCGAGCAAGAACCATCATGAAGCTATTAGGGTTTTATTGGAGGCCGGGGTTGACCCCTTGACTGTAAAAAGCCGTGAGTATCCTGAACCGATGTGCGGAAATGCACCTACATCTGTCGGACAGACGCCGCTCATGTATGCTTGTCATGCCGGCCACCTTGAGGCGGTGGATACATTTTTGTCATTCATAACTGAATTGAAAACTGTGCATCGGGCACTGGCATGGGCAGCTGAGACTGGGAGATCAAAGATTGTCGCGCGCATCCTACAATATCCTGGCGTAGATGTCAACACGAGGGTTCGTGGTGATACGCCGCTGTATCTGGCTTGCGGGAACCCCAATCTCGAGACAATTCGGAATCTTCTAGAAGCTGGAGCAGACCCTAGTATCGATTGCAACGATGTTGGCGATGAATGGGGTGGAATGGGGCGTTGCCATATCTTAGGCAACAATCTTAATTGCATACATAAATTGTGTAGTTTGGGGTCGCCTGGAAACCATCAGACCGAGGCTGATAACGGCGATTTGCAATCGATATTCTCACTGCTTGTTGATGCTGGCGTCGACATTCATCAACCCACTTACACAGGTCGAACTGCCTTGCACGGGGCGATCGGCTCACCTGTGTTGACCCGACTGCTGCTTGATGCTGGAGCAGATGCAAATGCTACCGATTCCCTTGGAAATTCCCCCCTCCATCAGGTCACTGACGCTGATGTGATGGCACTCCTTGTTGAATTAGGAGGCGCCGATATCGACCTTGTCCGGAAAGATGGATGTACTCCCCTTCTCAGTATGCTGGGTTCGCACCATTCAGATCTGATTGTCAAATTCTTGGAGTACGGACCGGACTGCAGCGCCGTTAACGAGAATGGAAATGGAGTGCTACACATTGCACTAAACCAATGGAGTTCAGGTGACGCGATTCTTCAGGCGTTACTCAAACGAGGTGCTGATCCGAATATGAGGAACCGCGAAGGGCTTACACCACTACTTTCGATGCGTCGCGTCTTCTCAGATTATAAAGAAATCGTAGGGATACTTCTCGAAGCGGGTGCAGATATCAACGCAACGAACAAACATGGTGCAACTTTCTTGTTCCACATGCTCCAACATAACCCGGGAGGTGGCTCGAACGATGACTCGCACAAAGATATCAAATATCTCATTGATCGAGGAGCCTCCATTACTACTCGCGATTTCAACGGCCGTACCATCCTCCATGAGGTCGCCAGGTGTAGAGGATGGGAACAGGGGTCGCCAAACAGGAGGTCTAAAAAGGTCAGTCGGCTTGACTTCTTCCTTGGTCTTGGGCTCGATGTCAACGTTGTCGACTATAATGGAAATACCCTTCTTCATGAATATGCCTTGCTGCATACCAATCACGACTCATATCATGGCCCGATGTGTGTACCTTTCTTTGAGCAACTTATGAGTTTGGGTCTCAGCCTAGAGCAACAGAACTTCGCTGGGCGAACGCCACTACACATTTTGTGCGCCACACGTAGTTCCTACAGGCATTTCAAGCAGGGAGAACTCATGCCCATTGATTTCGTGATTTCACACACCAAGAATATCGACGCAGCCGACAGGGACGGTAATACGCCCTTGCATCTAGCAGCTACTGTTGGCGAGATATATGTGAAGAAACTTCTCGACGCAGGAGCAAATCCCTTGGTTTTCACTCACGAAGGCTTGACTCCTCTTCATCTTGCTTCTCGTTGTAGAGAGAGTAACGTCGTTGGCCTCCTGTTAGACAGGTTGAGGCAAAGCCAAGAAGAGTCATCAGCTACTAAGGCATCTTCTTCATTTGCCGAATCGGACATTGGACCCTCAACAGAGTCAGCAAATGTACCAAAAGTTGTCAGTGGAGTCAATGCCCAAATATATGGACGAGATCCTATCACACCGCTGTATTACGCCTCTCGATCTGGGAGACCTGAAACAGTGGCGCTGCTACTTGAGGCTGGTGCCGATGTCAAGCCTGTAAGAGTTTTTGAAGCATGTGCTGAATTTGAGGAAGAACACGCGTTGTGGAAGAACGTACATAAGTCAGAGGATCGCCGCGGAAATGGCTATGCACTTGCTCTGAAACTGGAAGATCTGTCGCGCCCTGGCATAGAGGTGAGCAAATACAACTCGAACCAGTTGAACGTGCACGAAACCACGAGGATTGAAGAGATTCTGGAGATTCTGGTCAAGAATGGTGCCGACACATCTGAACTTGAAGATTATTCCGCGCTCATCTCGCGTCGTACTTTTCCCCTCGTGCTAGATCACGATTACACCGCTGCTTGCATGATAGACCTCCGCAACGACATGGGAATGTCCTCAAAGCAAACGCGCCGTATGTACAACGCTTCGATCATAACCCTCGCCGAGGCTGCCCGTAAATCGCGCAAGCAGTCTTCTATCCAAGCACTAAAGGAAATTCCTTTGGAGTATGGAACTGACAGCCAATCGATCATGTCCCGTTTCTTGGCTCGAAGGGAATACCACCTTGTGGAAGAGCTTGCTCATATGGGAATGACCTTTCTCCCCGTATTTGAACGGAATGACACCTCTTGCTTGGCAGTTCTCATACAACATGGGTTTGCTTCCCTTGTTGACAAGGTTAGCACCATAGAAACGGAGTCAAGGTTAATTAAAGGAGACTGGCATGCATTTGGTGATAAGACGAAGCCCGGTCTATGGTTCGCAAACAGAAATGTTGCCAATGTCACCCACAAAGGAAACAACCCCGTCCCTTTTCTCATCGAGGCTGTTCGGCGAGATTTACCAAATATGGATATTGTTCGCTTGATGGTCGAAAAGTTTGGGGTCGACGTCAACGAGGCGTACTATACCAGTGAGTACCTTGATAATAAGTACAAGACAGTCCCCAGCGATTCACCCATCCATCGTGTTTCCCGGGGAGAGCACTGGTGGCACGTTCATCAAGCACTGCCCTATCTTCTCAAGGCCGGTGCAGACATCCACATGCGGGACTTCAACAAACAAACCCCATTGCATATTGCTCTTCGAGGAGATCAGATGTACCCGGGGCCCTTCCATCTTGATGCGGCCAAGATCCTGGTCGAGGCTGGAGCAGACGTTAATGCAATCAATGGTTGGGGGGAAAGCTGTCTCGCTTGTGCGCAACACAGCATCGAGATGACCAGATTCCTTGTCAGCCATGGAGCGAAAGTGACTGCTGATGCTATCTTTGCCGCAATTGACGCAAAGAATGTTGATATTCTTAAAGAACTTCTTGCTGGCGATGTCAGTCCCAACTCTCGTCGCGAAAAACCTTCAGAGAATGTCGATGAGTATCGACAAAAACAAAACACCATAACCCTGGCTTTTCTGGGCGATACCTTGGAGCCGCACGAAGAGTTCCCGCTTTTCCATGCCGCAATCAGTTCTAGTTTGGGACGAACTCTAACGGCCGAAATTCGTCAAGAGATTGAGCTTGGATGCCAGCTGGTTCAACTCTTCCTACATCATGGAGCTGACCTGTTTGCAAAGTTTTTGTGCATAGATGACACGTCTAACGGCCCACTGGTTGAAGATACCCCTACTATCGAAGTGCCCAAGGGTTACAAGGAGAGCACGCTGCTCCACGAGGTGTTCCGTGGCTCTAAGCTGGTGGACCCATTTCTTTGCCTCCCGGAACTTGATGTCAACCATCGAGACGCCAAGGGTTGTACTCTACTCCACGCGGCATGTCAGGGCTCTGGAATCCCAGACCATATCATCAACTCGCACAGAGCCAATACTAGTGGAACTGAGGGCATCTCTGTCTTCAACCGTTTGATTTCCTTTGGCGCTGACCTCGAAGCCCTGGACAATTTTGGACACAACATCTTGCATTGCATGATTGGATCTAGGAATGCCCCGGATTTTGAAGGGTTCAAACTCTCAATGGAATATGTTCTTAAGACGGCACCACACCTTGCAAACGCAGGAGATGCGGAGGGCAATACTCCATTGCATTATGCCATTAGCCGTGCCGCCAAGAGAAGCAATCCTGGTGTTGCAAACGTCCTTCTCGCATACGGAGCCGATCCCCTCGCCATCAACGATAATGGTGACAATGTCCTGCATATCCTTGCACGAAACCTCAACCACGAGGATCTATGCGAATTGTTCGAAGACCTTTTCCAACGAGGCGCGAATGTCAACGGGCGCAACCTGCAAGGTGAAACACCACTGTTTGCATACTGCAGGCGCGAAAAGGTCAGGAACTTCTTCAGAGGTTTCTTCGGGGGACCGAAAAAGAAAAGCGTTGAGGAAACTCTTGCCACCGGCATGCTACAGAGGCTAGGAGCGGACTTTTATGCGAGAGATGCCAAGGGCCGAGGATTGCTACATGCTGCGGCTGGTGGAGATGTTGACCGGTTCAAGGAGCTACTGGGGCTGGGTCTCGACCCTATGCTGGAGGATGATATGCAGCAGACAGCTATTGATGTTGCTGCTGCAAGCGGGAACCAGGAGGTACTGGAATTGTTCGAGAAGAAGGATTAGTAAGGTTGTTAGATGAGTAGAGAGATAAATTAGGTGGGAGATTAATTTGTCAACAAATAATTTGCTCATTCAGAGGATACATCCTGCCTTCAATTTAACATGACAAATAAGAATGAAGAACCTGCATAGGTATATCCATGATATCACTAGCGACTTACGACTCCTCACTTTAAGTATCAAATCAAGCAGTTTATAAACTTATTTTTTGCAAAATAACTCACACACCACAAGAGAGTAATATACAATAAGTTTGGTTCCATTTTTTTTAACTATATTCTTTTCCAAGCAACATATATAATAAACTCAAGGCTACAACCAACTTCACTAGAAACCCTACAAATCAATTGTCATCCTGTTATTAGATAATCAGCAGCTATGAACTTCAAGGAGTTTGGTCCTGGCCGCTTCAAAAACGCATTAATAAAAGCAGAGACATTTTTATATGCTTTAAGTAGGGGAGTATGATTGGTTTGTATACTGGCAATTGCCCGAGTTCCCCGTGGAGTTCTTAACCTAGACTAAAGCGTTTGAGGCTGGGTCTGTAACAGTACCGTTGCCATTGCCAGGTCAAATTATGTGTTGTATACATGGACACAAAAAAACACGACGGTTACTCCAAACATTGACTATCCTGTGAAAAATTGTGCCAATCTTTCATGGAAATAGCGGTAATGTCAAAACGGAATCCACAAGGTGGATAAGATCATATCCTGACTCGAGCTTCCTGGGGATAATCCTCTATGGAACTGAGATAAAGCTGCCTCAAATCTAGCTGGTTGCCGATTCGCTGCGTGCTTGGTCTGCCCAGGCCATCTTGTTGGGGTGAACCCGTGTGGCGCAAGAGGCGTCGATACTCCTCAGAGTTAAGGAGTCGTCTGCCTTCAGCCCTCCTGGTGCCTTGGATACATAACACTCCTCCTGCAATCATCGCAGCAGCACTCGATGTACCCCCGAAATTAGCTGTGTACCTCCGGTCTAGATTGTTTATGCCGTGCAAGTCGCCATCACTCGCGGTACTAGTGACTAAGGCACCCCAGGCTTGGCAGTCAACTCTTTCGCCGTAGTTAGAGATTCTGAGTCGAGAGCGATCAAGATTATCGATTTGGCCAGGATGATATCCAGGACCAACAAGGATTGCACCAGAAAAAGGGTTAATTGGATTGAAAGGGTTTCGCCAGTCATTACTAAAGCGAGGATTGGCGCCGTATGCTACATGGTCCAGGTTTTCCGATCCGTTGACCGCGGCTTCAATGACAACGATTCCCTTCTTGAAGACCGCGTCGTGGATGGCGGCAAATGCCTCTGGATATCATTCAACTGGAATGGAGCCCCTATCGGGCTGTATGCCATCTTGCGGAACTGGCGCATTTGGGCCAGGGGTTGGGCCTCGATGAGTAGAACGTCACCCCTTCGCAGCTTGCCACTAGCCACTGTAATTGTGAATGCGATGGATTGATAGAATGTGGAACAGCCGTACAAGGCGGCGTCTAGTGCAATACCGATAATACCGAATCTATTGTTAACTCTACCAATGATTCGATGTATAGCGGTGCCGTGGTTGTTGTGGATTGGGTAGATCGAATTTATACCTGCGATACACTCACCGAAGAGATCTTCGTGGTTGAACTGCCATCCTGATTCGCAGTCGACGATTCTCATTTCGTCGCCTTTGCCTCCCCGTCTGTCATGGATATAGTATGCGTCGATTCCTCCGGGTGCCGCCTTAAGATAACCTTGAGCCCTAGTGAATGAAGGCGTTCTAGTCGGCAGAGAGACCGGGGGTGATTATATGCTGCTTTAACCAATTCACTTTGGTTGAGTTCTTTTAGAAGATCCTCTTCATTCTCCACAGGGCCCTCAAAATCAACATAGTAGAAACTAGCCAAATCAAGCAGATTCCCGCTACTGGATTGGCCAAATGAGGGTTCTTCACTAACAGAAGCCTTGGCCTGCCCTTGCTCCCCTTCCGCTTTCTCTTTGTGAGTTTCGGCCTGTTTCTCACGAATAGCTTCTTTGTCTTCCCCAAAGAGGAGTTTGAGTTTTGTAGCGGGTAATCACAGCTTGTAAATCACCGATATCTTGGCTCGCACTCTTCGAACGAGGATTGTTGGTTTCGGATGCGGTTTTTAGTATAACTGTGATTTGATCCTTAGATGCCTGAGGGAACACCTTTGGGGGAGTAGGAGGCTGGCTAAGAGGCTGGTCCACGGCTGCTTCAGGCACAGTGAGCCTGGCAGTATCAATGAGGAACCCACAATACAGGATCGTTCTGTTAAATTGTAGGTTTAATTCAGTGGCATTGAATGTATGGTCCGGCTCTGGAGACACGCGAAGCGCGGCGTCCTCAATTGCAGCACCAAGATATCTGACATAGAAGGAACAGTCTCTCCTTTTTATTGCGAGCTCTGCAAGGCTCCGCGCTACTAGCTTGATGAAGCCGAGGGAAGTGCCACATACCGGAAGGCAGCCTAAACCAGTTGACAGGGCAGTCAAACTTAGCTGAAGGTGTCTTTCGGTCTGCGTCGCTCGCGAAATTTCGTTCTCGTAAAGCGTACCACTCCAGCTACGGCAATACCGGCAATGATTCCCGCATATGCACTTCCATCCAGCCCACCGTTGCTGATCTTTGGAATTTGCACCGTCTTCATGAGCGATCCTAAAACGATGGGAGATTCCGTTTTGAGCAAGACAGTCTTAAGGCCAATGAGATAGGCTTCAACGACGAGGTGAGCGCGATAAATAGGTTGGTTCTCGGTTGCTACATTCGTGTTTTGAGCTATCATGGCAAATTCGACTGCCTGATGGATCACTTTGTTTAAGCACGCAGGGGAAATAAAAGCTCCACGCCGCAAGTGGTCGTACACTTTCTTCACTGCTTCGTTTTCCGTGAACTCACCGAACAAGATGTTAGAGAAGAACTCTGCTTTGTCATGTGCGCCCGACAGTACAAGGAGCGCTTGCTCAGTCGGGAGCACGAGTAACGGCGTTTCAGCGCAAGGAGTGACTCAGTGGTGAAGTTGCGCCGTTTCTGTGGCTCAAACACGAAACGTAGGCCTCGCTTTTTAGTGAGAAGTCTCCTAACGTTTCTTGGTGAAGCTTCTTTTGCTTCGTGTGATCTTAAGTCTCTAACTAGGGATTCTGCGGCCTGCGGGGGACGGTTGTCGTCGCAGAAAGAGTAGATGTGTGTCGCGCACTGTCCCTCCTCCGTGCATCTGTTACCAAGATGGAGGTAGTTCTGGTACAAATAAGCTTGATTGGGCCGGTTTGGATTACTGCCAACGGGTTGTCCCATTTGCAATTGGTACCGTTGCAAATGTTGCAAGAACTCCGATAGATTAGCCTCATCCTAGGGTGAGTATACATGACGTCTATGAGACCCCATATTCGTCCGTATAGGCGAGGAGTAATCGCAATCAGCCGTTATAGATTCTAGTTCAGATGGCTATTCGCTGCAGCTTCGATCGACCTAGAATAGCTCAGCGGCAAGCTCCCCTCTGACAATGTGAACGTTTTGCAAGATGAATTGAAAGGGAAGAACAACAGTGGTGTAAGGATTCGAGAATAAGTTAAACGAGTAAGAGAGGGGGCCTGACTGGGTGATATCTATACAAATGACGACGTATCATTAGAGTCGTTCAGCTGCTGGTTCCCTTACATGGCTGGCCTCGGCGTTTTTATCTTCGTGCTTCAAGTTCGCATGGGCATTTGAGTCTTGTAGCGTTTGACGGTTGCTCAGCACAACCCATATTCAAATACCGGCATTTATGCACCAGGGCAATGATGTATACATCCTTGAACGACTTTAACCTTGCCAAAGATATCCATAACACTACTAGTGACTACATAAAGGACGAGCTCTGGGGTATTCATTCTTAATTGTACAGTCGATTAATAGAGAGCAGTTGTGGATTATCGCATAAGCTAACTGCTTGAGCCGAACTCAATCAGTATTTCCACCTCTCTCCTCCCAACATGCGGAAGCAAAAGGAACTCGGGCATGTTCAGCTCAGCTGTCACGCATATATTCATTGAATGATTATGTGAGATCAATCTAAACCTCAAGACCCTGACAGCTATGTATGGCGTCTCACCACTTTTCCGCACCTGGATGACGCTGTTATATCGCTATACATCTTGCCGGAGAGGGCCAATGCACCATTCGCAGCATAGCCAAATATCAAACACCATCGGGCGCCATCAGAAGTCTTGCTACTCGCCTAATGCGGATCTTTCTCTGTTGTTTCTCGCTGGGTAGTTACACTTTGCATTTTACAACACCTCTCCCCAAGTATCACTTTCCCTTCTTCTGCGAGTAGAACAGACCATATTCAGCTTGCACTTATCTGTAATCGCAATCTTCTCCTTCTCCACCCAAATTACTCAAGACTGAGCATCAGGTACTTACAATTACTTTCGCGTAATCAGCCACGCTGCAGCAATCAGCAGATCAGTCTAAGCGCAATCTCTATATTACAATCTCACTGAAACTGCTTTGGCAGGTCTTGGGAGTTTTATTTGATACGTATATCAACATCGGCCTAGACTGGGGCAGGCGGCGAGTGGTTCATGTGCTTCTCGAGCAACTCAACAACTGTCTGACCCCGAAAATTGGGTTCATGTAGAGCTGCCCACGATATTGGCGTCCGGCCTTCATTATCCTTTGAGCTAGCATCAACTCCATCAACTGCTAGCAGCAGCTTCACAATAGTCACATGTCCCATTCCAGCTGCCCATGATAGCGGCGTCCGACCACTCTTATCCTTTAAGTTAGCATTAACTCCATTAACCACTAGCAGCAGCTTCACAACAGTCTCCCATCCCATTCCAGCTGCCCATGATAGTGGCGTCCGACCGTCATTATCCTTTGCCATAGCATCAACACCATCAACTGCTAGCAGCAGCTTCACAACAGTCTCCCATCCTACTCCAGCTGCCCATGATAGTGGCGTCCGACCGTTATTATCCTTTGAGCTAGCATCAATACCATCAACTGCTAGCAGCAGCTTCACAATAGTCATATGTCCCATTCCAGCTGCCCATGATAATGGCGTCCGACCCCATTTACTATCCTTTGAGCTAATATCAATACCATCAACTGCTAGCAGCAACTTTACAATAGTCTTATGTCCTCTTCCAGCTGCTAATAATAGTGGCGTCCGACCGTCATTATCCTTTGCCATAATATCAATACCATCAACTGCTAATAGCAACTTTACAACAGTCTCATGCCCAGTTTCAGCTGCCCATAATAGCGGCGTCCGACCCCATCTATCCTTTGAGCTAATATCAATACCATCAACTGCTAGCAGTAGCTTCACAATAGTCATATGTCCCCCTCCAGCTGCTAATAATATTGGTGTCCGACCCCATCTATCCTTTAAGCTAATATCAATACCATCAACTGCTAGCAGCAGCTTCACAATAGTCTCATGTCCCCTTCCAGCTGCTAATAATATTGGTGTCCGATCGTCATTATCCTTTGCCATAATATCAATACCATCAACTGCTAGTAGCAACTTCACAACAGTCTTATGTCCCCTTCTAGCTGCTAATAATATTGGCGTGCAACCATTATTATCCTTTGCCATAACATCAACACCATCAACTGCTAGTATCAACTTCACAACAGTCTCATGCCCATTTTCAGCTGCCCATAATAGCGGCGTCCGACCCCATGTACTATCCTTTGCCATAATATCAATACCATCAACTGCTAGCAGCAGCTTTACAACAGTCTCATGCCCATTTTTAGCTGCCCATAATAGCGGCGTCTGACCCCATATTCTATCCTTTGAGCTAGCATCAATACTATTAACTGCTAGCAGTAGCTTTACAACAGTCTCATGCCCATTTTCAGCTGCCCATGATAGCGGCGTCCGACCATCATTATCTTTTGAGCTAGCATCAATACCATCAACTGCTAGCAGCAACTTCACAATAGTCTCATATCCCTTTTCAGCTGCCCACGATAGCGGCGTCCGACCGTTATGGCCCCTTGAGTTGAGACTCTCATGTCCGGTCGAAATCAAAAACTTAGCAACGGCCGAAAATCCCCTTCTAAGCGCCCACCCAAGGGGTGTCTCAGTTTTATAAGCCGCAAAATCTCGTCCGTAGTCCAGCTGTGCAGAGATATCGTTCTCATGCGCAACGTTCGTTTCCTTCGACAACAGCGCTTTTACTGCCTCACGATGTCCGCCAGCCAAGGCAGCGAACAGAGGATAGCGGTGTCGCCCTCCTTGAGTATTAATGACTAAATCTTGGCGAAGCAGAGTTTTGATGAGCCTTGCCAAGTTCTTTTCGGCAGATATATACAGAAGTCTCACTGGCCGTTGGTGGCGATAGATCTCATATTTCTCAAGTAGGTTATTGCAATTGAGCCAGGTGTCGAAGGGAAACTTGCTCACGAAACTGTCTTGTGGTAGCCCACTGGCAGCAACATCGGCGTGATAGAGCACATGATGCGTTGCGTACGCAAGAAACGGAAACTTTTCTGACACCCGCTGCCGCAAATCTTTGGCTGCATCATCAGAAGCTTTTGGGGGCTCGTTATGCAAGCACCAGTAGTTGGACATATCGACTTTGAGGTAAGTAAGACAGCACTGCTTTAGCCGGTCGTGACTCAAACTATCGAGGTCTTCCTTGAGTTCAGGCCACAGACCACGGAGACCATTATCTTTAATGAGGAAGTCCTGGACTGATTCGTGAATGAACTGAACTGTTTTATCCTTTGACTTCGTAGTCTCCGCGAGTCCTTTAGACGAACTCAGGACGAAACGTTGGATGAAGTCGGTTGTAACGTCTTCAGAATTCCATTCGGTCAAAGTCTCCGGCTCTAGGTTCAGTCCAGACAAGACTGCATAATAAAACTCCTCGGGCTTCAACGGTCGTTTTGCGTAAAGTATCCACTGGATGCAAAGTAAAAATTCACCCATATTCTCTTGGTCCCTTCGTAGCATGTCCCTAAAGAGCTCGCTCAATTGGGCGGGTAGTTCTTTGAGCCTCTTCTTCACAGCGAAGATGCGGCCACTCCGGAATTCTTTGTTGAGGATATCGACGACTAGGACAACCCACATAAACACGCCCGCTGCCTTCTGAAGCATGACGGCCCTGACTTCCTCAGCATGCTTTCCCGGCCCCGCTCTCAATCTGTTTCGTATATAGTTGTCTAGATCTTGACCATGGCCAACTTGGTCCTCTAAAATCAGCTTCTGGCCAGTGCGGATGTCAATATGTGGGTAGTGACGACTTGAGAAGCAGGTGTGCAGCTTTGAATGGTTCTGAACTGCTTCCTCTGCGAGACCTTCAAAATATTCAACCATATCTCTTACTTGGTTTTCGTTGCCCTCATCTAAAGCATCGACAAAGCAGGTGAGCCGTCTGTCCCCAAGCCGTTTCACTGCCTCACAGAAAAGACTCTGAAGTGTCTCAACTTCCCAAAAATAGCAACCGCCCTGATAACGAGGGGCATAGTCAGGATCATCTAGAACCTCCTGGAGGTCCAACAATTTCTCAAGCAACTGCAGGAGTAGGGACCGATACATTCCTCCTACTGACTTTTCGAGATCGCCCCCTCTGGCGTTGAAAAAGAATGCAATAGTGGCTGAGTTTCCGGCAGCTTTCTTCTTTGCACCTGTGTAGATAAATTTCATCAATGTTGATTTTCCAGCTCCAGGTTTTCCGCTGATCCATAGAAAACCGTGGTGTTGATCAAGCTTAGTGTGATCTAGCCAGTCTGTGTAGTTTGGGTCTTCAAGGAACCACGCGCACGTTTTTGCATGAGCAGCTTTAATGTTCGACTGGCGAGACTCAAATTCTTCGAATCTCAGAGAATCCAGTAAATCTTTCCGTCGATCTTGGATCGACGACTGGTCTACTAGGCATTAGCGAGAAGTGACAATCTTGTGCAGGTTAATCGACCAAAACTAACCGGTAGCACTCTGTGATACAATCGCTGGCAGTGGTTGGCTAAAGGCTGCTTTCAAAGGGATGACAGAAATGAGCTCCTTCGCATATGCGGCGGCAGCGGCAGCGGCATATTTTTGCCATTGTTTGCTCTTGTGTGAATCCGAATAGTCACAGATTCCGCGGATGGTCAAACTCGGAACGGTGTCCATTAGTCCCGCCGCCTCCATTTCGAAGCATACGACATGATGTTCTTGGGCCAGCTTGTCCCTTGTCTTGGCGTCCTTCATGACCTGGTTACCGGAGGCGATGAGACCATAGTGAATTTTCGGATAGGTGTTGACTCGGTCGGGCCTGTTCACCAATTTGGATTGATCACATTGATCGCAGTTTGGCATTAGTTGGACATGCTCGTACGTGCTGTCAAACAGCTGATCTTGTAGAGGGCCAGGATAAGCGTATTCCGTCATGCCCGGGTGTTGTTCCAATATCTGGGAGAGAAAGAAGGGAATTTGACTGCCAGTGGATTCATGGTCTGCTCGCAGCTTGGAAACTGCTGTCATGATGTCCTGCGGCGGCCTGTTTACAACGCCTGTTCGCTCCACCTCACCGCCTGGAATCGTCTTTCCAAGATCGTACTGAAACACTCTGTCACCAACCACGATATCTCCGAGACGGACGTCGACATCTAGGGGGACTCCGCCGCCAATACCGACCATTAGGCTGATACGTATGGAAGGGAAGCTTCGGCGCATGTTGTTTGCCACTACCGCTGCCTTGTTGGTGCCGTACTGGCCTGATGGAAGACATGCAATGGCTACACTGTGTATGCCAATGTTTCCCAAGGTATAGGCGTTGGTGTCACTAGAATCGACAGGCAGGTTTGGGTGAACATTGTCCAACATAACTTTCGCCGCGGCCATCTCTATAGGGAGAGCTGAGACCCAACCAATAGTATAGTCGTTGCGCGATCGTGGTCTTGGAGTGCCGGCTTGTATAAGTTCCCCGTCGCTATTCTCGTCTTCTTGATTCGATCTCTGTCGTTTCGAGGGGTTGGGAAATGCTTCACCACTCGCTGTTCGGACCCAACTCCTCTTCCTATTATCTGAAGCGCTCATCTTTGCGGTAGATACGATATGATGGTTATGGATGTATCCAAACCCGGGGGGCTGGTCATTGCTGGGTTGAAGAGCTCGTGGTTGTTTGGAGGCCGGGAGCGTGGTGTCGACTTCTCGCAGTATCTGTGTCTTCACCTCGGCAGTGATTGCAGTGAACTTTGACAGCCTCGGAGGCAGCCTAAGCTCGAGGTAGAATCCCTGAGGCTGGGAGAAAGTGCGGGCACCAATCTCACAGCTCCCTATGCTGCTGAGGCTGAACTTGCGGCTGACTGTGGCCCGTGATACAGCCACACTAAGTTACAGCATATATGCGTGTATATAGTTGTGAAGCATGAATAACTTGCATATCCATCCTGACTCCCTCAACAGTTTGTGGGCTTGGTGGATATTACACGGCGCTCAATTGCATTGAGTGACCCGACGAAAGTGGTGTAAATCTTCATCGAGAATCCTTGGAGGCAACTGCGCACCAGGTGTGAGAACCCTGTTCGGAAAAGCGCCCACTTGATCGCCTAGTTCTACAACTGGCTTGGTGATGGCTTTCTGAGTAGTCACCCATCGCCCGCATGCCGAACTTTCGTCGGGGCCATTAGTTCATCTACGGACACACACACCTACAAGGCATACTTACCAGGGTTCGGTACGGTGCTTCGCTGGCGTCTTCCAAGTAATGCCGCTGCATTTTAGACAAATTTCTGCAAGAGAACTAGCCCTGTTAACCACCATCGCCAACTCGATGTGAAGTCCTGGTTTGACAGCTCTCTCCCAGTCAAATGCTCGGAGCTTGGCTCCGGTTTTTGCTATTTGGAGAGCAAATTGCATCGCAGCAATTCGATTCGCGCCTGGCCGATTATTTGCGTAGACTACATTTCTAAGTAAATTATCGAAGGACTTGTCGCGTCAGTATTTTGGCATGGAGCTCATGGGATGCGATCACTAACCTCCCAAGTTCTACAAGCTTGTATTGGTAGAGCCCAGCTCTCACCTTGGGCATCATCTAGTCGCACAATTTCGAGGGTGAGATGGAGTGGAATAGCTTCAATCGCATGGATAATACGCTTCATCTGGCCAGCTATGTCAAGTAACATGCGACTGCGCTTGTTAATTAGTACAAGGTGGAAAGTTAGGTCAAAAGGAGATTTAACCTACCTATTTTGAGCTACAGCCTCCAGCATCTCCCTCGAGTAGGTTGCCAGGCTATAAGAAGAATTAGCAAACATGAAGATGAGATGGTCCAGTGATTACATTACAGAACATAAAGCCCCCTAATATCTTGCATCAGAGAGTTCAGCCTCCTAATGCTGCATGCCGGGAGACTGCACCAGAAACGTTTATGCCAATCTGGGAGAGAGACCTAACGTGAGAGGCAACAGCTGCTAGTTCATGTTCCAACATTTTCGTTTGCTCCAATTGCTTCCTATTATTCATGATCGTTGTGAGTTTCAAGTCAGCGATTCTATCTGGTGTTGTCGATACTATGCTCAGTATGTTGGATGTCTGCTTGGCTAGGGCATCGGAATGGGTCTTTATGATTGCTGACTGGGTTCCACCCATGTCCTGAACACAATCCTTGAGCTGTCTCAGTTGAGCTCTGTTACAAATATCAACTTATGTCTGACCGCATTCATATATGAGCGTTCGTACAGTGACTGAGCGGTAAGGAGCATGTTGATGGCCGCGATTTCTGACATGATAATTACGCGAACCTCGTCAACATCTTTCTTGGCTATCATTGACCAATGAAGGCGAGTCCCAATATTGCTGAGGCTCCGCGATGTGCGAAAGTGTCCCAGGCTAGACTCCTTGGATCGCATTTTATCAGTTAGCGATTGAAGAGGCAGCAGGCAGTGCGTAACAATGGCTCTGACGCGCTCGAGGGTTTGGCGTTGAGAATCATCCTGTGGTATCAGCTGAAGAGCATGCTTTATTGCACTTTGTAGGAGCTCGATTTCGGCACCTAGTTGCTGGAAGTGCGCTGGTGCATTCTTGTAATTTCGTAATTCGACGGCGATGCGTTCGAAGAGACCTAACACAGCAATGACGTCTCCAACAGCGTACCCAAAGGACATCGTGGAATGCTTTTTCGTCGCACAGGGATGGAAATCCAACAACTGGGCGAGGCTTCAAGGAGTTTAAAAATGCCGTCTCAAAGTCGGCGCAGCAAAGCACAGCCATAGACTCGTGACTTCTAATGCAGCCACAGGAAGACATTGTGTATGCTTACAACCAATCAGGCCGATTCTCCTGTAGGTTGTGTAACAGGCACAACGAGCCCATGGCTTTTGACGCACAGTCACTCCCGCCCGTCACCTTTTTATGAAAACCTGACATGGTTGCATAAAACAATCAAAGGAAATCGCACTAGTTCCACCATGCTCACGTTATGCAGTCCAGGTTTGCTTGTCAAGGTTCAACTAATTTCGCTGCATTGGCCTTGGGTTAGGTGAAGAGCATCCACGATGCAGACTATGCGCACATCGCGAAATGATACGTTATTTGTTGACCACCGAGCGCTTCAAAATAGTGCCACACTTCTCTCAGCTTTATATAAGTACCCTCCATCACTGAAACATGGCCCTTGTGAGACGTCCAGAAGCTGTCAAATTGTCAATTCTAGCCCCCTCGCGATGAAACTGAAATTCATGAAAGGAAGTACTCGGTAATGGGCACATTATTAGTTTGGGAATGCAAGCGAAGCCAATTAAACTGCTGAGATAAATCGAAAAGCTGGGACACTGATTGAAGACCTTGATCTACTGGGGTTGATCTCTGCTTGGCAGAATAAACAGAGTGGCAGATGGGGCACAGAAGCTGACCATCACTCAACGGTATGAAGTCCAGGGTAGGGCGACAGACACAATGGGAGTTGCCGGAATCAAGACATATGTCGTATGATAGGATGCTACCATATACACCATCCCACCGGCCGCCGGAAGATAGTCTTAATCGACCCTCCATTACGCTCTGACCAGTAGTGCATCTTAATACGACGTCGCTTGATGTTGTGCGGGTGTAGCAGCCCCGCACCGGAGCCTCCCGCACCATCGGCTAGCTGGTGGATCGTTGCAATCTGACGCAATCCAACAGTTGAGACTGTTTTTGTGGATTCGAGAGAGCCATCGGTTTCTGCGGTGGGATATGGGATCAGAGATGGGCAACGAGACATAGGCCCAAGAGCATTGACCTGCTTCAGAGAAAAGCTCAATCAAGACGGTTGAGACTTTCTTTGCACCGATAAGATCCGTCCTTTTGGCGTCTCTCGACTCCCATCAGCCAAGTAAGACATGCTACTAACGATAGTTGGAAGAAAAATGTCTCAAATGGTTAAGAACTCTTCATCATCAATGAGCAATGCAACATTTATAGAAATTGGAGTAGCAGTTACAGATGCCTTCCGCAGCTTGTACCATTGTTTTGAGACTTTTGGCCAGCATCGGTTCGCGGGGGATGAAGACGTGATCCTCGAGAAGTTGTCGCCATATTTCGCAATTGCGGAGCTTATTAATTCCGAAGGTAGCCAGGTCAGCCCAGGTATAGATCTAAACAACGTTATAATATCACGGAAACTTGATATAAACCCCTTCAGTTTAGACGTCAATACTGGGAGAACCAAGTAATCCTAAATACTACCAACAGTAAAAATGCCTGCAGAATTCATCAGTCTTACTTTTCCAAACCCATCGACGGAGCTTGCTCCTATCCCCGGGGCCCCTATAGACCCGGACTTCCTTGTTCGTTATGCCCGCAGTCTTGATGACCACGAATTCAACTACACTCTCGTTCCTTACGGCTCCTCATTTTTTGACCCTTGGACTATTGGCGCCACCATCGCCGCTGTAACAAAGAAGCTTAAGGTCATCATCGCCCTGCGTCCCAACACACTCTACCCTACTGTCGCCGCCAAGGCTCTAGCAACTCTTGATCAACTCAGTCGTGGCCGGGCCGTGGTGCACTTTATCGCTGGTGGAGATGATGCAGAGCAGGCTCGAGAGGGTGATTTCTTGAACAAGGAACAGCGTTACGAGCGCCAGGAGGAGTACATCAAGATTCTTCGCCGAGCGTGGAAGTCCACCGAGCCTTTTGACTGGGAGGGGAAGTACTACCAGTTTAAGGATTTCAGCAACAAGGTCGTACCCTTCAATGGTACCATCCCAGTTTCCGTGGGTGGATCTTCAGACGATGCCTACCGCGTTGGTGGCGCTCTTGCCGACATCTTTGGTCTTTGGGGAGAACCTCTGAAGGAGACCAAGGAACAGATTGACCGTATTTATGCCGAGGCCGACAAGGCTGGCCGATCAAAGGAAGACCGCCCTCGTATCTGGGTGACTTTCCGGCCTATTATCGCTGAGACGGAGGAGCTCGCCTGGGCCAAGGCTCATCGCACCCTTGATGCTCTCAACCAGAATCGCGAAAAGGGACAAGGCAAGTCTCCTCCAAATGCACCGGCCCCTCAGAACGTCGGATCCCAGCGTCTGCTCGATATTGCCAAGCGTGGCGAGGTTCAAGACCGAGCGCTTTGGTATCCCACCGTCACTGCGACCAACGCTCGAGGCGCTTCTACAGCCCTCGTTGGATCTTACCAAACCATCATCGACTCCATTCTTGACTATATTGACCTCGGCGCCGAGCTCATTTCCATTCGTGGTTACGACAACCTGAACGACGCGATTGATTATGGCCGGTATATTCTTCCTGGTGTGCGAGCAGGAATCAAGGAGCGTGAAAATGGCGCCAAGCCGTCGTCGTGAGATACGAGTGACGGAAGCAATATCATTGCGATCTGAGACAAAGTGCATTGGAACGAAATTGAGAAGACAGAATCAAATTTACGAAATAAGTTGAAGCACAAATGATTAGTACTAGGAAATCAAAACACCCGCTTACACTGCAATCGACACACAGTCTGCCGTTCGCGGAAGTGCACATTTCTTGTGGGGTTTCGAGAATGTTGATCCCAGTACATCTAATAGAGTTCTATAAAGAGAAGTAGATGCACAAACGTGATGCCATTCTGCCGATTTATAAAGGTGAATTTTACGTATATCTGCGTACTGTCGCTTGTTATCTCAAACACATAGCTGCTTGTTCAATCATAGTATCACCATCTCTCTGCGAATATTATCTGCTTTCGTATTTTAATTTAGTAACTTCCGTGAAGTAGATCAATATCAGTGGCGTGTCAATACGACCGTAAATAGCCCATGTCACCACCAGAGTTCTGGAGTGAAATACTGCTTGAGTTGTGGTAAATTGCTGTTACATGGATTGTCATTTTATAACATGTTGAGAAGCAAACTACTTCTAGATTAAAAGCAAATATAAACTTCGTGAAATAATTTTGCTATTATAGCGACTTATTGTAATAAAACAATTTCTTTCTTTTCTGTTTTTTTTTCTTTTTTTTTCCCCAACAGGAACAATATAAAAGTCCAGACGATTCCTAGTATGGACTGTCTGCACCAGACACTCATCTATCTTATTTTCCACCATCAACCGCACAATGAAGGTCTTTATCGCTCTTATCATCGCTTGTGCTACCTCAGTCACCTCATTCGTTGTATTGGGTCGAGAGGGCGAAACCTGCCAACTGGACAGTCCAATGTTCCGCTGTGAAGACCACCTCGAATGCGTTGAAGACCCAACCATAGACCCCTCCTCGAACTTCCGAGGAAGAGTAAGTGACTCATTGAGTTTCGTTGGTTACAAGTTATGGAACTAACAGAGCTATATGTAGTGCCGCGCACAATCATTTATTGCAGTCGCTGCGGCTCGTAGAAGGTAGTTGATCACGATAGACAGGTTCTGTGAAAGAAAATGCAAGGATCGATTCAATTATTTCAATCGATGAAGTCGCAGCGTTGTTCGTGTGGATATGTGGTCTGTCCATTTTCTTGTACGTAGCATAGTTGAGTTTTAATTGATTACAGTTTCCCTTAGCTTTGTGCAATGCTCTAATGAAGTCCTATATTGGAATGCCATATGTACCTCGGCTGTTATACCTGTGAAGCGATCGCTATTGCTTTGAATAATATTCTGGCAAGTAACAAAACTACACCCGTGCGAGTTTAAAAGACATTTGCTCTCAAGCTGGGTGGCCCTTCCGGTCAACCCCTGGGGACGCTGGCGTATTGAGCTGCTACATATCGGCGAATCGCCCTTCTGCGGTCTTACTACTGTGCCACATGGTTTTACCTCCCTTGTTGCCGAATTATTTGCCCAGATAAGGCAATGTAAGGAGATAGTACACTGGACAGTCTTTCTGTCTTAGGTATGGATGTGTAATGTGATTCTAGCCTCACCGTGCTAGACTTGGCTAGCCGTTTTGGCTGTACGGTCAGGGAACTCTCTTAATTTGGAGAGTCACATCGTGTCTATCGCTGCACAGATTGGGCCGTCAACCACATGCAGCCCTATCGCTAGGTACCCAGATAGCATCATAAAGAAACATACATTTGGGCAGAACAAGCAGCTCATCATTGCCTCCGCGTAATGTGTAGAGCATCTCCATCTATTGCCCACTTCTGGCGACAAGCGTTTGCCACATTGGATCCCACCCAAAGCTAATAAGGGTTAGTATGACACTTAAAGACGTATCTTGTTCTCCCACCACCATATTAGATCAAACTAGCTCTGGAAGGAATAGCTCGCATACTCAAATTCCTTGTCAAGAGTCATATGCTTCACACAGGCATGCAGATGAGATTGAGATGCGTCGACTATACATCGGAGTGCAAATATGTCCTTGCGAAAAGAACCAGGCCCTTTGAAGTGCCCTACGTAGGTTCGTCGATCAATAATAATTCTCCAAGTCTAGGTATGCATTGAGTGTTGTGTCACACACAGTGTCCCTCCCTCCTGCTTGATCCTGACTTCTACAACACTGGCATTCTTCGTCTTCTATATTTAAGGAGCTATCAGAAAAGCTTATCTTGACTGTCAAGATGTCATCATTTTCTATTCCAATTCTAACAACCCGCTTCCTATATTATGGCTTTAAATCATATTGAAATAAGTATTTTGAGCCCAGAGGGCCTCGATGAGGTGCGCCGCTTTTTGTTCTGGACATACTGCATCATAGAACAATGGGAACCTCCTCTGGGCGATCCCGCTGGATTACGGGTTGACGGTGATCGCCTGGTGGATGACAGAGATCACCTTTGCGTCCACATTGTTGCACGGGTCAAAGGAAGATTAGTCGGATGCATTCGAATCACACATCCCCACAACGGAGTATTCGAAACCCAACTATATGACCATACAAATTGCCAGCATAGTTACACGCGATATGTGGCGGAAATTGCCCGATTTAGCGTTATCCCTTCTGCACGCAAGACTACGGTCGGACTGCAGTTGTTAGAGGCTATGTTTAGGTGGACGACTGAACGAGGACAGCTTATTTTCTTCGCAACTGCGGAGAAGGGGCTCATGAAGTACTACAAAGATATTGGGTTTGCACCTGCTGCGGGGTTCGGTCCGTTCAACTACCACAAAGAAGAACGCCAGGCCACTGTGTTCTCACCTCGGAACCTGGGACATCAGAGGCATATTCTATCGGGGCTTCAAAATAGATTAATCAGTCAGGTATTCTCTTCGTCCCCTCTGGAAATCATTGATATCGACATTGAAGCTGATATTGGATACCAAAATGGATAGAACCTACAACCCAAGCTTTAACGTGTTTTAAATGCACCATGTTAATATCATGTATCAAAGCAAGTGATCAATGACCTGAGGTGGCGAGAGAAAACCACGGGAAGATATTACTTCAAACCTAAACATGGAGGGCGGCTTCATTTGATGCAGGGCGGGATGAGGCTTAATTTTATTTGTAGGCACTGTGAAAAACAAATAAAGAGGGCGTTTGGCATCAAAGATGTTAAACTATTTTGCAACCCGTGAAGTCTATCAACTAGTAATACATCATGGTGTTGTTGTTGTGACTTCAGACCTTCCTCATCAAGCATGGGCTTCCGACCCCAACTATCATCTAGTACGAGTCGATGCTAGCTTACCCGGGAACCCTTGCTTGAGTGTGGCTGCTACTCATCGAATGTGGTAATGTTTTTGCCCACTAGACATCGTCCTACC
Source organism: Mariannaea sp. PMI_226 (assembly GCA_024336345.1). NCBI lineage: Eukaryota > Fungi > Ascomycota > Sordariomycetes > Hypocreales > Nectriaceae > Mariannaea > Mariannaea sp. PMI_226. Next base: position 709,581 of record JANFOG010000014.1, read on the forward strand.
TGGCAGAGTGCAACCATCACAAGGGGATTGTCTTATCACAAACCTGCATGAGATGGGAAAGCCGCCATGCTTCAGATTTGGATGTGCGCGGAGCGGAGCGGAATCCCACCCGCGCTGACGTCGACCTCATTTCCTATTTGGGGCATTATTGTGCAATCAAGCCTCAGGTGGCGCCCTAAAGCCCCCAATGAACCTGGGCTGAACCTGGGCGAACTTGGGACAAGCTGGGGTAGACGAAGATAAGGGAGGGTGGGAATGGGACCGTTCCGATTGTGGCGTAAAATGGTATAACGGCATGTCGTTTTGCGGGGAAAGCTCTGTGAGGCGTTGCCGGCTGGTCCGACTACTCAGTGGCTCAGGAGTCACAATTTCTATGGATATCTTCTCCCTAGGTATTGAGCTGCAGGGATATCCTTCTAATCATGGGCTCTTGTAATAGGCTGGGGAGATAAGCAGAAAGCTATCGCTTCAACCTAACCCCTGCCTGCTTATCTGGTTCGTCTTATCACACACACACCTCGCGAGTCTCGGCTTGAGCTTGAGCTGCACAGAGTATAGGGGGAGCGCGTCATGTGGACAATCCCAAGGACCGTTTGTACGTACTGCACTGTATATAAGGAGGCGCGTGGCGTTTCGCATATTGAACTGTATAGCTTGGCTGGTGTAACCCCGCTTGCCCGATCTCGTTCAGCTTGGACAGGCGTTGGTTTGTGAATCCCTCGCGCAGTCTGTCACCTGGCGTTTTCCAACAGGCATTCTTGAGCACTGATCTCATGTACCGTACATATTAAAACTACCCCGCGCGCCCTTGTCTAGAATTGGAATTAAGTCCTGCAAGGATCCCAACTCTCATTCTTTTTCAACTTCATGATCAAGTTTTCAATCAACTTCCAACAATACAATTCCATGACACCAGTTCGTCATCGTGCCTACACCACCGGATACCACCGATATCTGACCCTCAAGTGAATCGCCCAACATGGCCGGCGACGAAGAGTCTCATGCACCCCCCGCGGTGACGAGCATGCTCGGCAATGGGGATGTCCCGGATCATTACGAAGAAATGTCGGCTGATGAGGCCGCGCTTGCTGCGCTGGGCTACAAGCAAGAGTTTAAACGTGAATTTTCGGCGTGGACGACCTTTGCAGTCAGTTTTGCTGTCATGGGTCTTCTCCCGAGTATCGGAACCACCATGTGGTATGGCTTGGGATATGGTACGAAGTGTTCCGTTACTACAAACTCCGTGGATTCCAGAATGCTGATGTTCTACTACCGTAGCGGGCCCGGCTGCCAACACCTGGGGTTGGATTGTTTCTGTCATCTTTATTCTGTGTGTAAGTGCAAATCCTATATCTGACCCTCACTTCGACATCGGTAGCAAAACTCTTACAGTCATAGGTTGCCATGTCCATGGCTGAGTTAGCTTCGAGCATGCCAACTTCCGGCGGACTCTACTACGCAGCTACTGTTTTGGCCGGTCCAAAGTATGGCCCTTTTGCGGCATGGGTCACTGGTTGGGCCAACTGGCTTGTTCAGGTCACCGGCGCTCCCAGTGTCAGCTTTGGTTGTGGTAAGTAGATTAAATTGCTACCACCAAGTGGCTGATTCCTCCCCTTTCGTCCTGTCAGAACCCAAAACTAAAGCTTAAACCTAGCCGGAATGATCTTGGCTGTTGCCTCCATCAAGAACCCAAGCTATATTCCAACTGACTGGCAGACATTCCTGCTCACTACGTTACTTATGATTCTTCAGTCGATCCTCAGTAGCATGCCGACAAAATGGATTGCCAATTTCAACTCTGTCGGAACTGTGGCAAACATTGCTTGCCTATTCATCACCATTATCATCATTCCTGCTGCTACAATAGCCAACCCTAAGTTCCAACCAAACAGTTTTGCGTGGGGGATTGACAATCTTACGGATTGGCCTGATGGTGTTTCCGTCTTGATGTCTTTCCTCGCGATTGCCTGGACCATGTCAGGATATGGTGCGTTATTCTTAGAACATCGATTTGCTCTCGCAAGAAGTGTCTTTGTCGAAACTCCCTCTGGGTGGTTAGTGTCTTAGGCTAACCGAAAACCTTGTGTTTTCATAGATTCGTCCTTTCATCTCGCAGAAGAATGCTCAAATGCCTCGGTTGCTACCCCACGATCTATTGTTATGACTGCTGCCTCTGGATCCGTTCTTGGGTTCGTTCTGAATACCATTATCGCATATACCATTCAAGACGTCGAGGCTATTTTTGAGAGTGACTTGGTTAGTCTATTTACTGAATTCGCCGCTGATCGATATATCAAACTTACCATGCCATATTTAGGGCCAACCGTGGGCCGCTTATCTACTCCAAATCTTGCCCGAGAACACCGCCGTAGCCGTTTTGGCCATGACAATCTTGTGCGCCTTTTCAATGGGACAAGGTTGCATGATTAGCGCAAGCCGAGTCTGCTTCGCATATGCTCGTGATGACTGCTATGGTTCCCTCAGCCCATATCTGAAGCAAGTCAACAAATACACCCTCACGCCTGTCAACGCCGTTTGGTTCAACACGGTGATCGGTATCTTGTGTACACTCCTAATCTTTGGCGGAGATGCCAGTATCACTGCCATCTTCTCCATTGGTGCTGTCGGGGCCTACATTGCCTTCGTGCTGCCAGTCTTCATCAAAATTGTGTTTGTTGGAAACAACTTTAAGCCAGGCCCTTGGAACCTCGGACGTTTCAGTACCCCAATCGGTATTGTTTCTTGCATGTTTGCGCTTGTCATGATGCCCATCTTCTGTTTCCCCGCTGTGACGGGAAGTGATTTGACACCTGAGGGCATGAACTGGACCTGCGTGGTTTTCGTAAGTCATCCACATTTATGATTATTATTGCTGTAGCGCCTGCTAACTGGGGTTCTAGTTTGGCCCAATGCTCTGTTTTATTATTTGGTTTTGGGTTGACGCACACAAATGGTTCAAAGGACCCAAAGTCAATATCAAGGTGAGAAATGTGATGTCAAGTAGCTTGTGAAGGATGTGTAAGCTAACAAGATTCCTTCCAGCACAACATGCATATCAGAAACTCCGTCACCGATGGTGTGGAGGTTAAAGATCCCGTACCAGTTACTGGGGAACTAGATGGAGAGAAAGATTTGCCTGTGAAGGTGTGAAACGTGATATGGCAAATGAGGAGCGGGGCTCTCAACTCTTTGTATTGCAAGCCCGAAATTGCCCTAGTATTTTCTATAATAATTATTAGTGTCTAAACAATATGTGACTATAAAGATTCTCGCTGTTTTTCGTATTCGATTGGTACTAATTATTAGTACTTTGCGCAAGTCTGGACCATTAGGATATTGATTACGCTCTGTGCGCGTATAGAGCCCTGCTGTAGGATTACTAACCCACTGTGATGCAAGATAGCAGTGGTCTAGGGATGGAAGGCGTCCTCACTCATAATCAAAGAAAACACGAATATCATTTATTTGATACATGTTGAAATTGCCCTCCTCAACTAATGCATAATTAAATACTGCCTCCACTACACTATCTATCTCAAAGGCACGTGTGAACGGTGACCCTACTATCCATTTGTTTCTTGCATCTTCCTTCTTTCCGGCAGCATCGTGCGCTCTCCTCACGCCATGTTTCATCCAATCATAAACTAACTTTTAGAATTACCGTAAGCGTCATGTCTAGGGGGCTCCACACTTCATCAAACAGACCCTTGGAACTGTCAAATTAGAAAGTTCCCTTTTTTACTCGGGGAATAAGCTGGGCTGCATCCGGGACACATGATGCAGCATATGTCAGACGATGTCGAGAACACCTGGCGCTGCCCTTGCATGGCGGTACTGAAATTAGAAGCGAGGGAATCGATGCCTTGCGGATGATTTCGTCGAAGACTGACCAAATTCTTTTTGACAAAGCAGATAACCTTAATCTGTAGATTAGATAGTGATGGCTAGGTGAAAAAGATTACATAAGATCCCGGTACTGCGATTCGACACAGTGCAGGCCTGCCTCGGCCGTGTCTCCGCCTTTCCTCTTTCAGCTGTAGCCTCTAACGAAAGCACGTGAGAACGCTATCGGTTGGCATCCGCTCCATTCTCCCCCATCTCCTCCCACCCAGATTGACGTGTTTTGGTCTCCAACCCAGCCCAGCTGACCCTGTCACTCACCGGTTGTACGTTCTGCATCTACTTGCATCTGCCGGTGTCTCACTATTGCCGCTTATTTCGATAAGACACTGCTGAGACTCTGGAGAGTGGCTGTGCGATGGAGTAAAAGCTGTTCACTCTGAGCTTCCAAATCGCTCTCGAGTTTCTGCCCCAGAGCATCGAAATTTCACTCAGTAGCCTTAAAATTACTGAGCATGGACCCCCATGTAAATCACCATTTACTTTCGCTTTTCTATTCTGGACTCGAGATTCAAGTTGAGCCCTCACCTGAACGCCATCTAGTCTTATCTTGACTATCAATCAATCTCCATCTACCCTCTTCAACACAGCTTGTCCTCGGCAGATCCTGGCTAGCCAGGGAATTCAGTCATGCGGTCGCAGTACTGTGCGAGTATACCCATACCCATACCCATCAATGTTCCTCCGACTATAGTCCTCGCCTTTATTCAGACATATGTCCCTACATTGGAGCATAACCCGTCTGTTGCCGGTTTCCACGAGATCCCGACTGACCCAACTTCACTCGACAACGATCCTCACTTTGTCCCCTGGAACGATAGCGTCCGAACCTACCAGGTTCACGAGATTACTCAGCTAGTTCCAGGGATCTCAGCTCAATCTCGATGGCCTGTCGTCTATCAACGCACGCCTGATGGTATTAGGGCTCGCGCTACTGCTTCCCGCACTGGCATTACTGTCTGGGCATCATGGACTATCCGACCACGGGTTGAGGGAGGATCACCTGCTAATTCTGAAAGCACGGCAACTAGCTCCGCAACTGCAGTAGGCGAAGAGTGGGAGCTACTCGATGAGATTGTCATGGAGTGTCACAGATTAATGATGCCATTTGCGTCCTCTATGGCCCTGAAGGCGCACCGCGATATTACACAAAAGATCGTGGACGAAGCCGCTAAGAGATACTTTGACGGGACGTTCTTTCAACCTGAAATGTCAATGAGCTAGTGCTCTGGCTTATTGACGACTGAGATAAAGACATATGACCTGGTGAAGACACCATTGTCCCGGTTCAAGCTCCATAATGCAAACTATCCATGCTAGCGAGTGCAATTGCTGTCAAGAAGTGGCAGTAACTATTTTCGCTGCTAAAGGTGCTGATGGAATATCAAGCCATGGGCGATCGGTTACGATTGGTCTGGGTACCAGATCAAGCAAGCAATAACCTGACGCCATATCCCTGCTTCGAGGCCATAAGTCACATGCAAGGCTCTATTCCAGGGGACGTGGACACGAATTCAACATCACATCTTCGCTTTGCACAGGATTCGCGCACGGATGCCCTTCCATGCGGAAGCGGATAGGCAATATTCAGAGAGCTGTCCTCGAATGATAGAGGAAGCGTCTTGGCTTAGGCTACAATCCCCATACTCACGTCGTGCATATATGGCACACTGCACAATTCTTGATATTTTGTACCCAAGCAAACTGAATACTTGGCGATGAACAGGAGAACAATATAACTGTGTCCGAGGATCGGAGGGCTCCCTCCTTTTCTCGTGAGACGTTCTTCATGAATGGCCCCGAGCTGCCCATGACTCAGTCATTCTGTAGTCATGGGAATAATGGCGTTAATAGCGAAATGCTATTACTACCCGGATATTCTTCGTCAAGAATCAGGTTGCTGATTCGAAACGGGTCCAACTCAGAGATGGATTGTGTTAAGAGGGTGGACAAGTGAAAATAAGTCTGCTCTAGTATTAGGCCCAAGTTACCCTCCGATTATGAGGCTCGTTTATCATGAATCACAAGAATTTGTGAGATTATCCCTATCAATTAACCCCATATCAAACAACGATACAACGACTCACCAGAATTGGGTTTGGTCATCCATGGGATTGATAAATGATGCCTACCCCTGGTTTTTTATACTTATATACATAATTGAATTGACCCTTGAGATCTTACTTTGGGACTGAAAATTACTACGTTTCCTTTATCCATCTCGTGTACTTTAGGAGGCCTCTACTGAAAACCCTATTCAATCGGGCTCTCAAGAATGTGCCCACAAGTCAAATATCACCACTGCGCATGATACAGGTTGCGAGGTAGAAAGAGGCACATAACTAAAATCGGCAATAGTCTAAATGATTATGTTCGGCAGTTCGGTAAAATTGATGTTAATCAAGATGAGGGTGTGCGGGTCCCGTCGCGGACTGACAGATGCCTCCACATTCGTCCTTAGGCTAATAATGGAGCATAATAAATACATTTCTGGAAGGCTCACGTGTACCTTCGAGCGGGGATATAATTCTTCTAATCATCTACTACCGAGGTATTGTGGTCCAAAGTTCTTCAAGATATCTTTCCTTTAACACTGCGCCTAAATAGAATTCTCATATTTTCTCTCTCTTTTTCTAAATATGGGTTCTACCGAACGTACATACCCTCTTCGAACGCCTAAAGACCACGTCCCTCCTATTCCCCGGTGGCAGCTTGTTCTTGCTGAGCATGATTATGTCCATACGGCTTATATCGGAGTTCAGCAGCATATAGAAACTGATGCAGCCGACACGGCTCGAATTCAGGCCCTTGATGCTGTTCGGAAATGGCTGGGTCAAAGAACAGACGATGGTCCCCTGGCGTCCGAGGTTTTTGCTCTCCTCGACGGAAATGATTGTAAGAATGTGACTATTTGGACTTGCTACTGGCTTGATGAGAAGAAATACAAGGCAGCATTGGATCGACTTTCATTGGAGTCTGTGTACTCGAGTTTGCCGGAGGATGGACGTGGATCGGTTGGTGTATGGCTAGAAGGCTTTTCAACACCCAAGAAACGACTGGAAACCAACTACTCTGGCCTGGACTACCTACCTGGCTTGGCAAGATTGCCTGAAACCAGTGTTGAGGAGCACTCAAGGTCAGCGTATTGGGGAGCAGCAAGAGACAGGATCCCAGCATCGGCGCATGATCTTTTCGAAAGGGCGGAGGACGCGAAGCCACCTGCCTCTGTCCCCTCAGGGCTCGGACAGCATCTCGTGGGCACAAATTTCAACAACATGGTTCATATTCGGTCTGGCCAGTTCTGGATGAATTGCAGTGCGGTGGAGAGTGCATCTTACGAAGAAAAACTCGAGCCCACTCTACGAACCGGGCTGCAGTACCTCTGGGACAACCCTGTCGAAAGCGGTGCGATGGGAGTGCGATACCTTGTCAACCAGGATATGGAGTTTGACCAAGCGGACCATTCGCGAAAGGAATCTTGCGCGGCTGGCTTCTTTTCCGATCTGGGCAGTTTGGAACGGTGGGCGAAGACGCACCGATCGCATACTGCAATCTACCGAGGGGCACTGGCCCACGCGAAGGCGTTTGGACAGGATAGAAAGTTCCGAACATGGCACGAGGTATCTGTGTTGAGGCGCGGAGATGCGACATTTGAATATATCAACTGCCTGCCGGAAACCGGAGTGATACGGTTCTTATCTCTTACCGAGAAGGGAGTATAGACGGCACACCGTAATGCACAAATAATAGCGCTTCTTTTGGTCCTGTGGTTCTATGATTCGATGAGTCACACACAAGATAATTGAGAATGTCTATCTGGCCGGACATGCATATTTCACACTATTTCAGATTTGGGTATTGAGCATCATGAAGCTCGTGTTTATTCTCTCCAGTCCCTACCCAAGCATCTGCGGATGCAGAACACATCTTCCCTGCTAAATCCAAGACAAGACACACAGCACCACTACGGCTGTTTTTGCCGCAAATGGGTTTTGCGACATGTCTGACTCTCCCGCACTCATGATTCCAAACCTCGACCCATACGCCAGGCCCATTGTGGAAGTGGCGTTTTGTAGTCTGTGGAGATGCAGCGGCATGACATTAGTAGCCGCTAGTCACTCACTATCTACCTCTTTATCTACCTCAGATACGATTTATTGAATGTTACGTAGAAGAGGGTATGAAAAATAATATAGAAATCTCCAAAGGAGGATTTTTGATCGACGCATACAACTGTCTGCCAACACTGCTGCTGCTCTGAGTTTTTTTTGTCGGGTTATTTTGGCCCTCTACCCCAGGAATACTCCGGGGTTGATCGAAGATTGATTACTATTTACTAATGGAGTGTACTTGATACGCCCTTCGAAGGGCAGATCTTCAACCAGGAGAGACCTGGTCGCACCCACTTAGCAACTTGGCACCACCACGTCGACTCATCGGCTCTGGTTCCGCTCGACTCAAGAGCCCCAGCCCATTACTCATAGTGCATAGCGATTTTACAGCCCAAAGACTGGAAGAGAGCCTTTTTGCTTGGCTTTGAACACTTTCTGATTGGTTAGAGAATCTAGATCCCGCCTTCTAAAATGTCACGCGCAGAACATAAGAACCAAATTACTTATCTTTCTCAGTGGAAAACGATATAAGACCTGATAATCGCCACCCACTTTCTCCATCCATTGTAACTATATTGCACTCTACTATAACTATTCTCTTTACCTGTTGATTATCTACTTCAACCTTTTCCCCACAACTCAGCATCCTCACATCTCTCTCTCAACCATGCATCTTCGATCAGACCACGCAGAGACTGACCTCAAGGTTCTCCGAAAGCTGATTCGGGAGAACCCTCTCGGCCTCATCACCACCGGCATCCAGTCGGAAAAATATCCTTTTCTCCAGACTAGCCACGTTCCGTTCGTGCTAGATATTGAAGATGAATCGAGCGAGACAGAGCTGGGAACGCTCAGGTGCCACATGGCCCGCCAAAACCCTCAGTGCAAGGCCATGATGGACAACTTGACCGAGAACCCCGCCCTCAACAACGTCCTCGAGCAGGAGATTCTCGTCCTCTTCAACTCTCCAGTCCAGCATTATGTGACGCCCAAGTTTTACTCTCAGACAAAGCCTGAAAACGGCAAGGTGGTGCCGACCTGGAACTATGCGGCTGCGCAGGTGTACGGAAAGGCCAAGGTCTACTTCGACACCAAGTCCGACGAGACTTCCAACTTCCTGCAGAGCCAGATGGAGGCTCTCAGCCACAACTCTGAGACGCGCATCATGGGCTATACTGGAGGAGATGCCCCCGCGGAGTGGACCGTCTCCGAGGCTCCCTCCAACTACATCGACCTCCTCAAGAAGGCCATTATCGGCATCGAAATCACCATCTCTCGAATGGAGGGCAAGTTCAAGATGAGCCAGGAGATGGGCGCCGGTGACAGGGCGGGTGTTGTCAATGGTTTCGCGACGGTGCAATCAGAGAGGGGACAGGCCATGTCCAAGCTGGTAAAGGAGCGTAGCGACCTGAAGGAGGCAAAGAAGGCGGAGAAGGCAGCCCAATAAGCGAAAATTCCCTTCTACAATGCGTCTCAAATTATGTCCAAGAGGATGTCATGTTTGGACTCCAGCTTGGCATTGGTTTTGATTGAGCGTTCACATTTTATTTAGATTAGAATCGTTGGCACCTCGGTCCGCGGGTAGGAATGTGGTGACGCTGGTGTTGTACGTTATGAGAAACGCTCAATGAAACAAACTTGGAATAAATACCCACATTCATATTTCTGTACATTATGAGATGAAATAGGTTAGGCAAAAGAATCTATGGGGAGTGTGTGTTTGTGTTGTTAGAATTTTTCAAATGTTTCATGGGATCAAAAGAGAATCAAATGTTTTAGTCAACAACTTCGCGGCGCTCTCATGATTAGCAGCTGTGCTTAAGTTTTATGGTTCCTCGATTTAACGAGACATTCACGTTTCCTAAGCAGCAACTCAAATTATGGGCAGATTCTTCATTTCATATTGCTATTGCTAGAATGGATAAAAAAATAGCGAGATTGTAAAATGGGTGAGGCTTCTCCGTGATATTCGTGCCTCATGTTTTCATGGGAAATAATGTATCAGATGAATCAATCTGAAAATGAAGTCCTCCCCTAGTTGGATATATCTAGCTCTCGAGTTGTTTTTTGTACACGGAGCGCGCTGGTTTTCGCTGTGAAAACCCTAGGATCCGGATCTCCATATTGTATGTTTGTGAAGTGCGGTTTAGATTTACGCCTTCTGGGCAGCAGGGACCTCTTGCTCCACGGGCAGGATGTGAGGGAGAGGGCCAGCGGGAGAGATGGAAAAGGGGTTGATCATTTTGTGGCTCTTCATGTAATGCTGCTTGATGTGGGTGAATTCTGTGCTATCCCTGAAACCTGGGACATTCCAGTACAGGTTGCGAACCCACTTGTGAAGAGCTGGGTAGCCGGATCGGATATCTCGGATATTGCACTTGAAGTGCTGGACATAGACGGGCTATAAAAACATTAGCCACACCACTCACAATTGAACAAGGACAAAAGCTTGGCTAGAAATATACATACGTCAAAACGGATAATGGTAACGAAACTAGACATTCAGTTAGTATAGTTCGTCGTAGCTCGGAAAAATGAGTGAAGATTGCTTACAGCCTGATATCGACAGCGCTGATTTCCTTGCCATACCAGTATGGGCCTTCGCTGGAAGCAAGGTGCTTCTCAGCCTTGTCGAGGCCCTCAAAGAGCGCAGTAACGGCACGCTCGTAGGCTTCCTGGGTGGTTGCTACACCACACTTGTACACTCCGTTGTTGATGCTGTCATAATGACCCTGAAGCACCTCATCAATCGTGTCCTTGTGTGCCTCAGGGAACAGAGTGATGTTTCGGTACTTTTCATCGATGAGGTCGTCAAACTAGGGACATGGTTAATGAAAACTGCATCAAAATTGACAAAAAGTGCAGAAAGAAACTCACCTCGGTAGCTAGCATCTGGAGAATTTCGCTGCTCTCGTTGTTCACGACGACCTTTTGGATCTTGTCGTAGAGAACCGGGACACTGAATCGACCGGTATAATCAGGGTTGGTCTCAAAGTAAACCTGGCGCATGTGGGTGAAGTCAGGGTGGAAAGGATCAGGAGTGACATTCTCTCCAGGAGCATCAGTGTCCTCCAGTGTTGGGAAACGCCAGCCTAAATTGATCCTCGGTATTAGTCAAATTCTGATTTGCGGTTTCCTATATCACTAAAATGATACTCACCAGTCTCAAGGTCTAGATGCCAGTGCACGGAGCTAAAAGAAATAATATCCTCCAAACCCTTCAGCTGACGGGCAATCAGGGTTCGGTGTGCCTAATCCGGTTCATGCAACGGTCAACTTTTATGTTGAAAACTGCCATAACCGGAATACAACTACTTACCCAGGGACAGGCGTAGCTGACATAGAGGTGATATCTTCCCTTCTCTGCAGGGAACTTGGACGAAGGGTCCTTAGAAACCCATTCACGGAAAGCGCTCACGGGTCGCTTGAAGTCGCCGGACTTGGTAGTGATACTAGCCCAAAGGGCGGCATCATATTCCTTTTGAGGAGGGGCTTGCATTGTGTCTGAATTTGTGGGTAGAGTCAGTAACGTGATTGGTTGGTGGCTTTCAAGATCCTCAGTCGAAAACAGAACCGACGAAGTGATGATGATGCCCTACCTTTTTTTTCTCAGGTGATATACGATATGGTAAGAATATCAATATCTAAGAAAGAAAAGGAGAGTGCTGTCCTTTTTGTTTATGAAGTTTTTCAAAAAGCTACCTGACTAGTGACAGAGGTCCTGACAGAGTGGTATACATATGTGCGTTTGTAAGTCCCGCGCGGGAAACGTCTAAAAGTAGAATGAGGGGACAGATGGCGCCGCGCGCTGGCTAGCCAGGGTATAGGTTGGCGTAACTCCAACACCACGAAACAGCTTGATACGGATAAGTCGGAAAGTTTTCAGTGCGTTAACAGGGGTGGATTTTCCTAATTGACGCCTAGTGCGGTGAAAATTCCCACAAAAAGAACGACAACTTGCTAGATAAATAGGGACTTATGATTCGAAAGCAACATACCAGAGCGTCGATTTATAATCGACCAGTGATTTGCCACCAGGTTCGAAACATCTGTGGTGCCGGGTAGTCGTATGAAAAATGATGTAGACTCCGCTGGGGAGGAAACAATAGGTGAGAAAAGGATCTTTTTCCAACACCATCATTATTTGCTTACATGGTTGATGGGGTGGCGCCTAAAGGACCAGAGTAGGATACCTTTGACTACTGACGACAACAGAAAGCGTTCTAATGCTGAATATGTACCTACTTCTAGGGCGATAGACTAGCTTGCCGCACGCAGGCAGCCGTCTCAAGAACATGGTCCGGATCTCAAGTCCGCTTTTACGGCACCATGTATAGTACCCGCCATGCACAACACCGCTGGGGAGAGCTACCGCTAGAAATCTATGTAGTAGTTTACTTTCTATGAAGCAAGGCGCTAGGAATGACATCACCCTTGCTCAAAATCGCCAACCCTCGTCAACATCACCCGCATTCCAATCCCACTATCTCCAGACATATCGGCGCCGGGGTGCGGAGCATACTGCAGGTACAGCAGAAGCTTACTCCCCGGATCTGATGGCTAACCCTCTCTTGGCAGTTGGTGTGTTCTAACGGACTGTCGAGTTCCTGAGCCACTCTATTTTGGTGGGTATGTCGAAGAGCAAAAACACTTGAAATAGAGATTTTGTGGGTGGGCGCTGACGGCGCGATGGGCGTCCGGGTGCGGCACGGGACGGGTTATGTAAAGCCTTGTACTAACTGTAATTCCAAATGCCGTGGACTAAGCCATGTATTAATTTTATGTGCAGTCTGAGAATACGCCTCAGCCCTATTACAAGACCGACGAGTGCGGAATTCATTGAGGTGAGAGACCCCTCAAAGCCGCCTGTGAACAATGGGAACCTTGCATGCACCAGGTCCACAAGATCACTCAACCACAACGCACATGACAAGAATTTATATCAATTATTGAGAGGCTCCCGCATCTTCATATTCAAGATTGATATTTCCCTTGAGTCAATTACTATAAGACAACATTGACATTCCGGATCATTTATTCTGTCGTAGGGATTGTTGAAACTCCACTTGAATAATGAAAGTATTCATTCATTCATTATTCTCTATTACGGGCCCTGAATTTATTTTCGTCCTGAAATCCAGTTCGAATACATGCTTGTGTCGGGGCATTTATTCGTGAGGCTAATTTTGCTCGTGGAAGACAACCAACTCCTGAGGCTCGTAACACGCTACGCGAGAAACCGACTGTTGAATACGACATCCGAGCTGGCGGCATATGAGAGGTCCCCAACCCCTGCACAGTCCGCCGTACAAACTCAAGAACCCCATGTTATTCCCCGTGCCATGGTTATTAGTCTCATGCCACCCTCCTGTAAGCGAGGGTACAAGGACTCGTGAAAGCGAGCGCATTCGCGTTGGTCCTTGATGTCGCATATCGGGCTTTACTATTACGAACCATGATGCGGGAGCTTAAAATTGAATCTGGTCACACTCTGACCCTTTTTGATTTTTGTGATTCTTGATTTAAACCTCTACTTGTTTCCATTCTTTTTGGGGACATTGCACTTGTTGGATGTCCTCACTTGCCAATCCAATAAAGGGTTTCGATAAATCATGACTCCTTCAGGCAGAACCTCGATGGATGCTGGTCCCCTTTCGCGAGATCGTAAGTATAAATCCCCACTCTCAGTACATAATGTTTTCTATGTGATTGGAAGGAATTAAAGCTAATCAAGCCTTGTTTTTTTCTTTCTCGAAGCTACTCTCGTGACGGTCGATGAGCAGACAACAACAGTGCCGAAGCCAAAGTCTCCCTCTGCATCGCACAACGAAGATTTGGAACAGGGGAGAGCACAGAGCTCAAGTGCAAGTGAATCCCAGATTTTGCCAACTTCCCCTGCAGATGGGCCATCTCGTTCGGAGAAATCGACACCACTTCCTCTCGATGAGAACATAGTCTGGTGGAACGGCGATGACGACCCAGAGAACCCGCAGAACTGGACCAAGTTCCGAAAATATAGCAACTGTGTGTTGATCAGTCTTCTCACCTTCATTGAACCTCTTGCCTCGTCCATCTTTACCCCCGGTGTCCCCAAGTTGATGCAAGATTTTGACAGCAGCAACACCTCCCTTGCTGCCTTTGTCGTCTCCGTCTATGTTCTCGGATTCGCCTTCGGGCCCATGGTTCTAGCACCTCTCTCGGAACTGTATGGGCGCTTACCTGTTTACCACGGCTGCAACGTCTTGTTCCTCGCCTTTACCATATCCTGCGCTGTCGCACCCTCCCTTGGCTCTCTGATTACGTTCCGGTTCTTGGCTGGCACATTTGGAGCTGCCCCCATGACGAATGGAGGAGGCAGCATCGCCGACATGTTTCCTCCAGAGGAGAGAGCTGCCGTTATGGCAGGGCTAAGCATCGGACCATTACTAGGCCCCATCATCGGTCCTGTCATTGGCGGATTCCTAACAGAGAAGAAAGGGTGGCGATGGGACTTTTGGCTCATTTCAATCGTTTCCGGCGCCATTTTCATTGCCATGGGTTTCTTGATGCGAGAAAGCTACGGACCTGTAATTCTAGAGAAGAGGGCGGAGAGACTGCGCAAGGAAACTGGAAATACTCAACTACGTTCAAAGCTAGACGAGGGCTTGTCCCCAAGGGACCTATTCAAGCGATCCATTATCCGACCAACAAGACTACTAGTCTTCTCGCCCATTTGCACAATCTTTGCGGTATACCTGGCTTTGGTATATGGGTACCTGTATCTCCTCTTCACTTCTATGACATACGTGTTCGAAGAGATTTACGGCTTCAATACAAAAAGCGTCGGACTTGTTTATCTAGGACTTGGCATTGGTTGCATTGCAGGAATGTCTTGGTTTGCGTGGGACAGCGGAAACGAGATCAAAAAGAACGCCAACACGAACGAACCAATAAAGCCTGAACTTCGCCTCAAACTACTTCCTGCCGGAGCAATCATTTTCCCCGCAGGCTTTTTCATCTATGGGTGGACAGCAGATTACAAGACACAATGGATGGGACCGGTCATCGGATTGGCCATTATCGGTATTGGTAAGTTCTAATACTTCTTCAACAGTAAGCAGTCCCGATGTGGGTAGAACAGAAATCTAATCAGTGAATGAAACTTCTAGGCAACCTAATCTGCTTCATGGCCATCTCGGTGTACCTAGTCGACGCATACGAGCGATACGCCGCCTCCGCCCTTGCTGCCAACACTATTTTCCGATCCATTGCAGGAGCACTGCTTCCTCTTTGTGGCCTGCGTATGTACGACAAGCTCGGGCTGGGATGGGGAAACACCATGCTCGGTTTGATCGCTGTAGGACTCATCCCGATTCCATTCTACATCCAACGCCGCGGCGAGAGGCTGCGCATCAAATATGAGATTACTGATCTCTAAGATTTTGTTTTTTATCTCCTTCTGTGTATTAGTTACACATTTTCTGAATGCCGTGACTTAGGGACTTTTTTTTTCTTATATTTTTCTTTCCCAAAAACTACCATAGAGAATAGGGGCATGCGCTTGAGTTCACCAACCGACAAACACAACATTTGAAACGGAACTCATAGAATCATCATACACGTTTGTCTTTGCTCAGGAAATTTCATATGTATTTTATTTATTCTAGTACAAGTTTAGATATCGATAAACCCCAGGGCTACGCTGGGTCCATCTTATCAACGTCAATCTCTTCTCGAAGTGATTTGCACGGCCACGCAATCCACTCCAACCATTTCTCTTCTAATGAGGCTTTCACTGCGTCCATGACCTTCGGACTCCATCCAACGTTGATCAACTTCTTTTGCTCAAACGTCCTTGCCAATGCAGCATAATGTGCCAAGATTATAAGCGCCACCGGATGTTTAGTTCGTATCAACTCGATAAAGAACTGTGTCAGCGTGATAGGCCAAAACCAGATGCGCTGAGACATTTGTGTTGACTTGTCTGACATGCAAGCCGCATGTGTAGTTCGAAGCGTCTCAATAGCTAGCAAACACGAAGATTGGGTATTGATAGCGTCAAATGAAGGGATGAGATCTCGCGCAAGATCATATAAGCGGTCGAGCTGTGCCTGAAACGGGCCCGATCTATCTACCGGTACCGGTTCCCATTGCTGAAACAGCGGTGACAAGGGTCCATCCTCGCTCCATCCGCTCGGTTTCGCTTCGCAAATGCTCTTGATACCGTGGAGGAGCTTGAATGACTGGGCAATCTCGGCCGTGGAGACAAGTTTAGCACTCTCATGGGGATCAGAAAAAGAACAAAGATTCCATAAGAAAATAAAGGTAGCAAGAAAAAAGAATGGCTCAAAGTTGTCATCTGAAATACTTCCAAGTCTGGTGGTGAAGAATTGCAGGGCGAGGCCTTGGTAATGTGACGAGATAATAAGATACTCTTCACGTTGGTCAGGATGGCACTGGGCATAGTGAAGAGCTGAAACGGCAAGTAAACCATGCATAAGGAATTCCTATACGGAGGGAGTACCCACCCTTGTGTTAGTTCGGAGCGGGAGATGTGCGAACCCCAGTCTTAACTTACATGGGAAAATGCGCTTTGAGGCACGGTAACCTTCCATACTTCGATGGTGCACTGATCCTGGGACATCATCTCGCACACCGCAACGGTGTAATGGTGAACCAAACGCAGGCTCTGCATCCATGTCAGAGGGAAAGAAAGGTACGGTTGGTCATGGTTCCATGTCGCTGGCGTTAACGGAGCCGGATCGCTTGGGGCCGTCAGTGCTTTGATGGAAATCGTGTCCGACGAGGTGACGGACTCCCGGGGGCTAATAGATTCCGGCGCTAACGACTGTCGCAGGGGGGCGGCTGAACTTGATGCTGGAGATGATATTTCGGCTCTCTTTGTCGCTTTCCTCCGGTTGGTTTTTGAGAGAGCTTGTGCCTCATCCGGTGGTAAAGTCAGGCTACAAACGATGTCAAACCGTACGCAATTGGAACATGGCTGCAGTTCGTCGCACTATTTTTCAGAGGCATGTTAGCATAGTCTTCCGGTATTGGGGGCAACCCATCGCCCCTTGTGCGAGGGTCCTAACCTTGACGTGCCGTTCTTTGCAACGGATGCAGCCTGTTCGGGACTTTCTGTGCCCAAGCCGTTTTGATGGAGTACGCATTATCTATCGGGTTACTCAGAGTGCTGTAACAAGGCGCGGCCACTGGTAACAAAAGGGAACGGATTGAGTTTTGATAAACGGAACGCGAGTTGCGGGCGCCACTTCGTTCCCAAATACGCTCTGAGGTTGAAAAAGGGAAGAAATGGTAGTGGCCGTCGCTTTTCGCTTTCGCTTTCGGAGTAAGAATAAATACGAGCGGGTTGGTTGGTGGGGAGGGAAGGGGTTGACTTTAAGTATGCCTTAGGCGGCCCAGACAAATAAAATGAGGCAAGTCGTAAGAGCTTCGCGTCGGATCTGGTGACAGGGAAGCATGGGGCCTGGCCAAGCGAGATGCAACGTTTCCGATCACCGTCTAGGTCGCCAAGCAATACCAACTCAACTATATATTTTTTTCTGATACTTCAGGGCTTATCAGGGTAGTAACAAAAAAAACCGAACCTGGCCATCGACGTGAAACCATTATGCCCCATCACCCTCTCGCCAACTCCTCTGCTCTAATTCAAGTTCCTTGGAATAATCCCCAAACGGTCGAAATATGTCGTAAAGGATTTTGCGCCACCGCCCGTCATACTGCCAACTTTCAAACTGAGCTTTTGTGCAGTCCCAGTACTCTGGATAGAAGCCGCTGTTCTCCCAGTCTACAATACCCACAACCTGCCAGCCTCTTGTCCGTTCCGGCCTTGCCACCCGATCAACGAGAATGTTCCGCAAGTTCAAGTCTGCATGCGTGAATACCGTCTTATGTCCTCTGCGAGCTGGATCATCTGAATATCGTAAGTATTGACTGAAAGCTGTTTCATCTTCGAATGGGCCGACGGGATTTGCGTCATGGATCCTTGGATCTCTGCAGGCCTCGCCCAAGGAATTGCAGATAATATCCTGGTCATCCCCAACCCTCGGAATTGCCCGCAGCTGAGTTATGGCATCTTGCATCCAAGTAGCAACTTCGCTGCAGTCCCTGTCTGACAGCATATCCCGGGCATGTGCAAGAGGAAAACCCGGTACACGTGAAGTCAGAAGGTAGCCGTTCTCCCTATCTTGGACATCTTCATCATCCGTTAGGGCCTGCTCTGTAGTGAAAACAGATATCAGATCTAGGCCGAAAGGAACTGAGATTGATGTGTATTGGCGGATCATGTTGAGTGCATTGAGTCCATTCCGAAGCTCTCCCGCACTTGTATATTTAAGGTACAGACCAAAAGGAAGGCGTTGGATGGAAAAGGCGCTGCTACGTCCATACAGATACTGCCCAGCCTTTTGTAAGAGTTTGTAGGCCGCTATTCGGCCTGGTTTCGGAACGATAAGCCATGCCTTCAAGCACATAGTGAGGAAGAGGCTTTGATACCAAAGCGTATAAGTTCGTCCACGTAGTAACGCACACGATGTAGTGGAAGACGGCTGAGCTTGCTCATCTTTGGTAATCTGCTTCTCAACTTCAAGCCACTGAATACTAGGAGCAAGGCGGGCATGGGTTCCAATGAATCGAGCGTCAACCTTTGGAATACCTGAGCGGGAATGATCTCCCAAAAGCGGAAAAGAACCCGCAACTTCAATCATTCCCTCCAGTGTCCCGATCAAGCACGGGCTTATTCTGTACTTCATCGCTGTTAGTAGTCATGACAACACAGTAACTCTGGTGCTCTACTCACTTCGATCGTAGACGGTTGAAGCCTGTCCAATTTCACTAGCCCCCTTCTGAAGACGGCGGCTGCTGATTTTCGAACAAGCCAATGGCTAAAGCAAGGATACATACGTTCCGGTCTTTGGGTGTAGCTTAACCACCAGTCGCGGTAACGCGCGCCAAAGAAAGCACACAGCATTTCAGAGATCCGTGACTTGTAAATGGGGGCATTTTAGTTGATGCCTTCGGCAAACTCATATTAGAATAGAATGAGGCATACCTCACAGTTGAGCCATCGCGACGGAATCGGTAGGACAGGGACGACGACGAGCGGGTCACCAAATCCAGACGCTTTTCCGGTGATACAACATCTGGATCCATCTCGTTGGACAATGCGTGCTTGGACTGTATCATCTAGAACCGCCGGTGGTGTTGCATATTTCGTCACTCAATCATTTGTTAATATCTATGGTTTGACAGTAATGAGACATGGATCTCCCTTACCGGATTCCACGATAAAGGTCCAGTCGGAAACCAGTGCAAGGAGCTCAGCTTTCCGATCAGTGCCAGACCGACAACAACAGAGGACATGGGCAGCAGCCGCCGGTGGATGAAGAGCTTTGGAGATAAAGGACTCAAGCAATGGACCCGAGGGATGTGGTAGCCCCGGCTGATTCTCAATAAGAGACAGCGCTTCCTGCACAGTGTGGTCAGAAATCGGTTCCATCATCAGTCTGTTCTGGGAAATGGGCTAATAGCAGTGTGTTGCAAACATGTTTGATGCTCGCAGCTCACAGCTAGTAAAAAGGCCCTCTGATACCGCCTGATGTTACCTGAAATCAAGGCCTAAGGCATTAACTTAGCCGCCCAACACCTTGCAGCCTGGGCTCATGTCTTTTTTTTTTTCAGATCTCTGATTGGCCTGAGTGATTATTTGATTTTACTCGTGTCCCCATGCTTGAAAGAATTCCCAGACTTGGAGTTTTCCTTTGCCAAAATGTACCTGGCTGTCGTAGATAGCTCTACTGATTGAGATCAACTACATCCAAGCACGCGGGATCCGCTCACGGCAGCGGTCCTAGCTCGGAGTTGGTAAAGTAATGTATTTACGAGATTGCAACTCAAAAGTTTCAGCAATAGTGCGTTGGAAACAATTACCCAAGTTTTTTACCAAGAGTAGAATTAAAGTCTGCCTGATACATACTGGAATATGTACTTGGTATGCCTTCGTCAATCAGACTAGGGGGGAAGCCAAAACCTCCCCATCAATGAGTTGGTTATGAAGCGCATATCGTGACGCATATGTTACAAAGGCAAGAAGCTCCGACACGGTGCTAGAGATTCCAGTGCAGAAAAGTGAAAAGGAACCCGAGAGAGGAATTCAGAGGCATCAAAGTCTGCAAGGGCGCACACCAGATTATCGGCAGCCCTTGTGCTACCATCGACGCTACTATTATGGTACCACCGTACTAAACATGAATTTCTCAGTGTTGAGTACTTTGGCAGAGTGATTCACTGCTTGAAAATGCCGTTACGGTAGCCAATGCAAATGACAACAACAGGGATTTACTTCGCGCTCTCGCTATTGGGTCAATGAAATCGTTTGCCTACTTGCGATACAGCTGATTGGCGGTAGCCTTCACACCTTCTTCAGCATACCTAGTAAGGATTGCTATTGTTTGCACTCACTGCCTTCGGTTGCCACTATTTCTTGTCTTTTTTCCCCTTACTATCATCTTCTCTGAGAATTATTCCTTTTCATTCTGCGAGTTTTGCCATCACTACGGAAGTGCCAGCCCATGCCAAGGCCTTGTATCGTCTTAACGAGAGTCTCCGAGCCTGCGATGTCCGAGAAACCATCAACCCAACCCAGATCATCGTTATGGTTGACCTGTCGTCTGGGAAGTCGTCAGTTATTGAGGCAATTTGCGATATTTGCTTGCCAGCAGACGTCAAGTTATACAGTCGTTTCGGGACGGAGGTGGTTTTTCGCCAGGCAGACAAGACTCGCGTTCACATCGGCCTGATATACGCAGACGCGCTGCATCAGACGGTCAATATCTTCCGGAGATCGGACTTCTGTGAGGCCGATCTTCCCGAAATCATTTCAGAAGGAATTGAATACATGAGAACCGCCCAAATCAGGACTCTCTTTTCCAACAATACTCTGCGCGTTGAAATCGACGGGCCCAGCAGGTGCCCGCTCATTCTGGTCGACCTTCCTATCCCCTGCCAATCCGAGGCAACTGTCCAAACGCCAGGGTGTGGCAAGTTGGACCATATTCTTGTGGACCATTACATGCGACAAAAGAACACCGTCATTTTGATGGTCTTTTCTGCAAATGACCTGCCTGTTGAGCACATTGCTCTCTCAACTATCAGTAAATTTGATCCTCAGAAGCAGCGAACGATCGGAGTTATTACGAGGTCTGACCGAGTTGATTCCACAACTGAAGACGAGCAAAGATTGCTCCGACTTATCGAAAACAAAGAGGGCCCGAGCAAGTTGCATCTTGGTTGGCACCTCTTGAGAGAACAGACAAAGGAGGAAGTTATCGATGACGAGCATGAAGTAGATGAGAATTTTTTCAACACCCCCGCATGGGCGTCCATTTCCAAGAAAGATTGCGGAAATGCAAGCCTATGCAAGAAGCTGCACCTAGTCCTATATCGTAACATCCTCAAAGATATTCCAGATGTTGTTGAAGGCATTGATAAACAGCTCGAGCAATACCAAGAGGAGCTACAACAATTTGGAAATGCAAAGTCAGATCAAGAAATAAGATTATTGCTTC
Organism: Mariannaea sp. PMI_226; assembly: GCA_024336345.1. Classification (NCBI taxonomy): domain Eukaryota; kingdom Fungi; phylum Ascomycota; class Sordariomycetes; order Hypocreales; family Nectriaceae; genus Mariannaea; species Mariannaea sp. PMI_226. The sequence goes on from JANFOG010000014.1 coordinate 731,158, forward strand.
TGAACGCAGCCAGTCAGTTCCAACGGCTTGCCCGTGACGGTATCCACGGTAGATACGATGACCCTTTTTTCAGAGCCTTGTGGGGTGATCGCTATAAGCTCCGGGCGATACTACGGAATTTGAATCAAGTGTTCGATTATACTCTTCGCAAAAGGGTGCAAAGCAGCTGATAATCGACGAAGCGGGGGATGCACTAGGAAATGTAAATCTTCCTGATTTTTTAGAGAACTTGGTCAAGGAGTATCCTGACGTCTTTCCGAGCCCCGAGACAATAACCAGACTGGAGTTGCGCACTCAACTTCAAAAGCAAGAGGTGGCGAATCAGGGCTATCAGTTCCCGAGAACATTGAACATTGAGCTCGCGATTCATTTATTCAGAAAGCAGATTACGCCATGGAAGAGAATCGCTGAATTTCATATGAACTGCGTTACTGCCTCTGCCAAGACCTTCGTGAACGAATTGTTCAGGCATATCCTTGGGCCACCCAATGCAACGAAGGCACTCGAACACATCCTTTCCAACTGTGTGAACCCCTTCTTTGAGCAGAAAGAGAAACAACTTCAGAGGAAGCTCGAAGAGCTCCTCCAACCCTATTCTCAAGGATATGCATTCTTCTTGGATGAAGAGTTTCACCGTTCCTTGTCCCAGATGTCAACGGACCGGCTTGCAAAACAGCTTCATGGAGCCATGGAAAAAAAATATCCCGAGATCGTTGAGGGCGGTTCAGCAAAGAAACTCACTACACAAATGATCACGCAGGCAATCTCCTTCGACAAAACGCTACAGGAAAGTGACTCTGGCATTGACAGGGTGATTGAGAGCATGGTAGCTTACTACGAGGTACGATGATGAGAACGCAATTTGTTCAAAATGCTGATGTAATGCAGATGTCCCGACGAACATTTACCGACAATGTTATTAACTTAGCCATTGAGAATTGCCTCATATCCGATATTCCCGATATTCTTACACCAACTCGGGTAGAGCAAATGAGCAAGGAAAGAGTGGAAGAACTGGATGCCGAATTGGACGATGGAAGACCTAGAAGGACAATTATCCTGGGGAAAATGGACATCTTGCGTCAAGGATTAGTACAATGCCAGCGATATATGCCAAAATCAGAGACAACGAGTGCAGATAGGTTAGCTGAAACTGGGAATCAGCAGTCAGCCTTGCCGTTATTGACGGCAGGGGTTTCACCAAAGGCGTCTGGTCTGTCAACAGACGCAAAGAAGCGTCCCGCTACACGTATGTCCTAGAAAATTCGACAGATTGAAAGTCAGCTAACCTGCTTGCCGATTCAGCATTGACTCCAAAAAATGCCTTTACACCTGCACCAAAGCGGCCAGCTTTAACAACCAACAACACCGAGCCCTCACCTGCTACGGCAGATCATACGCCAAAGTTGCCATTCAAGTCAAATTCCAGTCCGATTCCGTTCAGTGCTTGTTCGCCAACAATGCCATCTGCAACTCCGCCGCCGAGTGTCCGGCCGGGAACCTCGACTCAGAGTACAGCTGACGGACTCTTTCGACCAGGGCTCGCAAAGCCGGCTGTATTTGGTGCCAGGTCTTTGGAATCACCTATTACACCTATTGGCAATGCGGAAACCTATAGCCAGAAAAAGACTTGTGTCGTTCCACCCGATCGCATTCTTGGCCAAAAACGTGCAACCAGGACTAGCAATTTTGCTACGCAAACACGCAGCTCAAATAAAAGGGCCAGCGGAAACTGGTACGCACCATTGAGAAGTCAAAAGTTTGGGGATCTAAGCTGACACTATATTCAAGCGCTCGACAAGATGGCTTAGAAAGCACCCCGACCGCCAACATCTCAGACCAACGCAACTCCTCTGCGATAGATGTTCCTGCTCATCAGGCGCGAGATAATACAGGGAACAATGCTCCTGAAAGAAGATCCCTTGAAGCCCGTCGGCAGGACCTACCGAGCCCGTTTGGCAATCGGTCTCCTTTAAGGAATAGCATTACTCATCAAGGACGACTGATCAGAGATAATGGGCCCCAAGACAAAGAGTTTGTTCACCCGGAACGACAAAGCCAGATTTATGATCCAATTGCGCGGGAACATCGTCGTCAGGGGCCGGGTCATTAGAAACTGCCCAGCTGGGGCCATCAAGATAATGAACATTTTCAACACATTTGTGCCGTGGGGGAACACTCAAGTTTATCATCAGAGGAACTTCGACTTAAAGATCTTGGTTCCTGGCCACAATTGTAGTGGATACTTTGTTGAGATTTCTTTGTTTCATTTACTGCTTTGCTTTATTGAGTTTTACTTGATGGAACCCTGGAGATGGACAGATGAGGGATACTGATGAAGTTGCTGTCGCTTCCTCAGTCGTTGATTGATAAATAAGGATTCTTCCGAGTACCTTCAATACCACACTAAGTGCCATTAACTATTAGTCCTCGTGATGTCAGTGGAAAGATTTCTACTTGGTCGACGGCCCTTGATTTGGGATGGTACACGTTTCACTGGTGAGTAGTTACTCAAGCCTTGGGCGATTATCAAGCCGAACGGCAAGAAACGAACAAACGGGAAAAGAAATAGGCGCCTAGCCACTACGAGGTATTGGCCCCCAATGAATTAAGATATTCTAGAATCAATACTCTACCCTAGATCATCATGACCCTCCTTGGAAGGATTTCTGAGATGATTGTCTCCTTTAGAGAATATCTTCCAACAGGAGACTTCCCATTAGTTCGTCACTGCTTAGGTACATAATTATGTCACGCCTTTCTTAACGCTTCTAGCTCTCGATCCAGAGCAACCTGGTAAACAACTTGTTGTGAATATCTGCAAGGAACTACAGATGGTATGTGGCTTGCAACTTTTTGCGACGGGGTTGTGCGTTAACTTCAAATGTGTCATGATGTGAGATGTGTGCGAGATTATCTGGGAATGAGCCACAGTTCATGACGAGATTGAGCATCATCATGGGGCCAAAAACAAGCCCATTTAGCGATCAGCTTCTGCAAATGTAGTAAGACCTTTCCGGCGTCGCAATGGGGGAACCATAATGATAATTGTGGATGCTGGTAGGTTTGGCTAATATGTCATCTCAGCCACGCCTTGCTCTTGAGGTTGGGCGGCTTTCAATCCGCACAACTGAGGCGCCAACTCGCGCTCAGATAGCAAAGTTGGTCGATAATTTCACATTTGATTAGAAATAGAAAACCAAAGTAAAAACTTTTTAACAAGGATCATTTCGTCCGAGAATTGGAGAGACTAGACTCAAAGACCCTCATCAGCAGGAGTGTTGGTTCGGCATGTAAGCCAAGACCAACCTCCCCCCACCGAGGCCGTAGACCTAGCCTGGCTGCTTATGAGGTCACGAGATCAAAAGGACGTAATCAGATGGGACTCGGCAGTTCTATCGCAAGTCAGATATACAAGCATCTTGACAGATGACCCTGCGTGCATTAGGGCCTTGGCAGTTCTCCTCTCTCCCATTTCTCCCTGTTCGCCGAGCCACGTTGCGATCACTTGGCAAACATCGATTTTATCCACAATTGCCGAGAAAGCGGGCGGTCTTGCATGGGCGGTGTTTTTTTCGCTACTACGTAATGCATTGCACACAATACCCATGTACATAAGAAGAAGGGGTAAATATATCCATATGATAGTCTATGTTGAGCCTAGATCTTGCAGGTGTACATATGCGTACGCGTACGTATGCAACAGGCTTTACCCCCAAACGGTCTCATATGATGTTAATCTTATCAATCGATCAATCAAATCAATCAATCTGCATCAAAGGCGTGGCTTTGATCTGATAACGTAGTGTGGATACTCGTCCTGTCCTTTTGTAAACCGCCAGCGGGGGGGCTTTTCTCCGCTCATGCAATGCTGAAGTTCCAAAGTAAAGAGGCACAAAGGCAAACTAGTGACAGAAATGGCTTGGATAGCGAAAAGTCTATTGATTTCGCAACTGACTCGGAATGTCCATTGCTCTCCCGTTTGAACGTCCTCGGTCATCGATGACACACAGCCGCTGATCATATTCAATCCTGCACACCGTCTATGACCTCTTCAACCAATATTTTGTCTACTAGTCTGTAAATCACGCAGAAGTGACTAGTCATTTGGCATTTTACGTGCTGCATACAAGGGCATAAAATCCGGTACCTCATGAGCATCCCCGTCTTTGGCCCCAACTTGCAGTGAGGAGTGGTAGCCAGTTCGGTATGTATGCACCGATATATCCCAAGAGTCTGAGTCGGAGTCGGGGAGGGGCAACAAAGTTGGTCGTGTATGCTTATTAGTAACGTATTAGGCCGATGCCGACTCCGGGACGATCAATTGCCCATGGCCGTCCCCATCGAGCGTCCTGCACTTGGCCGAAACAGCTTGAACAATGGTCCTTTGCTCCGTACTGGGGCCGGAATGGTGTAAGATATTGGACCTTTGAATGGATCTGCAGTGATACAGTAGTTGTAGATTGAACTCGGGTTTAAATTTTTTTTTGGATTCCCTACTAAGCTATGGATGCGTGTATTGATGCTTATCATGTCCCCATACGAAGTATTCGTGAGACTCTTCACGCGCACGAGCCTTGCCTCGGCATTGAATGGCCAGCTGCTGTCTCACTCCTCACAGGGAACAACTTCCAAGACTATACTGTGCCATTGATCAAAATCTCTCTTTTCCTTTCCATTTCTTAACTACACAATAAACAACAACTCATAGCTAATATTAACTCGTAATTATGATATAACCAGTAGTCTCAATGATTGTGGAGACTGGAAAACAGTAGTTTTCGGACACTCTGCCCGTAGTTTCTCGTCGTCCTCCCTAGAGAGGTATGAGGATAGGTTTTTTTGTTTTTGTTTTTGGCTCAATGACTCAGCTTTCACAAGGTAGCTAATCACTCGTGGTGGGCGATACCCTGCTGCTGAGCGCGGCGGAACATCTCATCCGCGTCCTGGTTAGCGGTCTCTCGCTTGCGCTGGACGTAGCCCTTCATTCCGGGCACCTTCTCAAGCGTCCTCAGGATGGGCTCGCGGAAGGGCAGGGCACCGGTGCGCTCCTCGTGCATGAGGCAGCAAATAGCCCCAACCAAGCCGAGCCAGTAGATGTTGTAAGAGATGACAGAGCCATAGGTGGCAGAATTCTGCCAGCCGAGAATGGCGTTGAAGACATCCCAACCGTTGTCGGTCTCGGGGTTGCAGCAGTTGACGTGCCACACGCTCTCGCTGATATCATAGGAACCGGGGCCATTGCCAGCCTCGCTGACATCGCCTCCCACCTTGGAGGCGAAGCTGTGGTACTGAAGGAACCAGACAGCCTTGGAGAACATACCGGCAGCCATGAGATACAGGACGCTAGTAGAGGCGACTAGGAAGAGCTGAATGGACATGACGTTTCCTCCGCGGTAGATCAGGAAGCCAATCAAGAGACCAGCCAGGGCACCGCAGACAACAGGGAGAGGGAAGGAGGTTGCAGGAAGGCCCAAGGAAACACCACCGACGAAGACAACGGCTTCGAGACCCTCGCGAAGGACAGTGATGAAGGGCAGAATGAACATGATATGTGTGCGAGACCAGTTGCCCAGCCAGCCCTTCTTGCCCACGGTGTGCTTCTCAGCGAGAGCCTGCGAGATCTTGATCTTCCACTTGTCCTGCATCTTGTTGATACGGAGCAGCGCAAGGCCCATGACAGTGATGATGATCGTGGCAATCAAGTAGAAGATACCTTCCCAGAGATCCTCAGACTTGGCCCAGATATCATTGCCAAGGCCATAGAAGACGCCAATGAAGGCACCTCCGAGAATCAGACAGATGAGAAGACCGGCGAAAGACCCAGCCCAGACCTGCCGTCTAAGGCGCTTGTAGACGGCCTGGTCTTGATCAGGTCCGCCGAGGGTCTGCTTGAGGAACGACAGGAGGACCGAAACGATAATGACGGCCTCGAGACATTCTCGAAATACAATAAAGAAGATTTGAACGGCAAACACGTTTTTCGCCATTGTAAATTGAGCTGTGCTGGAAAGGCAGCAGACGAGCAGCAGCAGCAAGAGGAGAGGATGAAGAGGGAACAAGGGAAGAAGAGGGAGGGAAGGGGTGTGGGATTGAGCCGCCTGGTAATAGGGAACTTGGGCCTGAGAGCCTTGTCTTTTTTGGGAGAGACTGCCCGGTAATAATTATGGTATAACTATTATCTTGGAAAAGAACAGCCTCTTCGCTCAGATCTGATAACGGAGGAATTATTTCGGGAATGGCTAGGGTGGAGGGGAAAACCGGACGATTAAGGGAAAAAAAAACTAACCAAGACTAATAATCTATGTACGAGAAAATGGAAAATAGACCAGGGTGAAAGAAAATCACGCAGCGAAAAGCGGCACTTGATGTGGGCAAAGTTCCTCCATTCAGTTATGTTCAGCTAGTGTTGCAAGGGGTAAAGAAAAATCAAAGTTGGCGTCAAAGTTATCAGATGATCAGATTGAGGGCTTCGAGCGAGAAGCTTGAAAAAAAAATATGAGCATAACCCTGTTCCCACGCCAGCGGTAACTGCTTTGAGGCACGGCCTGGGCGACGATTGGCTCGTATGCCGTGTAGATGGTGTAGATGTGTGTGCCATGGGTGTGCCATGGGTGGAAGCGTAAAGGCCCTCCCCCCATCTGGTGGTGCCGTTCTATCCGTCCAGGTGAGCGGCATTGGTCGGCAAGCTGCATCCGAACGCATTCTCCACTTAGATTATCAGATAGATATGCCTCCGGACGGAGTTGCGGCCCAGCACTGTGGATAGCTAACGGGTATGGCATTAGCTGAGTGGCTGGAAGGGGAGGGGAGGGGGGGAGGGAGAGAGGTGGGCTTGCAGCTAGTCTGTAGCTCCTCGTAAGTTGACTTCTTTTTCGTGTGTCCTTGGGTTTGCTCAGCACATCTCCACAGCGCCCGATCCTCTCAGCCCACAATCTCTCTTCGGATGGATCATCGGAGGGGGCACCATTGAACAGGGGTTGATGAATGGATAGGAACTGGTTTGAACAAAAAAGGTGAAAATGACCTTTTGGGTCGGGCAGAGGCGGGAGGAGGACCCGTGATGTGAGGGAATAACACGCCGATGTTTTTTTTTTTTGCTGCCCACTAACTATTGGAACACCAAGAAGTAAATTCAGGAACCCAAAGGAACGGGAGACGGGAGACGGGAACAGGATCAGGAAAGGGAAGAAGCAAAAAGACGAAGAAAAAAAAGAAGACTATACGAAATTGGTGGATAGTGACCAAGCATGGACCGGAAATCAAGCTTCGGATTTGTGGTTCCCGTCGCATTTTTTTTCATCTCTCGGCGCCATCACTTCAGCCCCGTGTGTACAGTAGCGTGTGGATATCATATCTGCAAGAAGGTGTGTGGGCTAATAATTGATCATGACATGTGTTGGAGCTACTCCTGCAACGCTTTTCCCTCTCACCACTTGGGTATAGTTACTCCAGACGTTGTATCCGTATGTTGGGGTCAGTCACTCCGTCCCTAGGGAATTAAAAGTACCTCCGTCGTTCTGTTCCGCGGCTGGTTTCGCCTTGGAGCCGTTTTTTGTTATTTGCTTGCATTTCTTCCCATCCTTTTCTTCTTTTTCCTTATCCCCCCCCCCCTTCCCCTCAATCCCCTCCCCCCATCCAGCCAGCTTGACTCTCAGGCAGTCAGTCAATTGGCCAAGTTACTCCATCTACATCTTCCCAGTATTAGTGGAAGAAGAAGAAAAAAGACAAGCAGAAAAGAAAAAAGGGAGGAGAAGAGGAAGAAGAAGAAGATGGCCAGGCTACACCAGCTCGCCCATCTCTTCCTGCTGGCCCTGGTAGCCGTGTGCTGCCAGGCCAAGACCGTCACACACGACTTCCGTGTCTCATGGGTTACTGCTAATCCCGATGGCCTCTTCGAGCGCAAGGTCATTGGTATCAATGGCGCGTGGCCGCTGCCCCTCATCGAGGTCAACAAGGGCGACCGTCTCGTGGTCAACATGCACAACGACCTCGAGGACAGAGCCGCATCCATCCACTGGCACGGCATGTTCCAGAACGGCACCAACAACATGGACGGCCCTTCTATGATAACCCAATGTCCTGTTCCCGCAGGCCATTCCATCACTTATAACTTCACCATTGAGCAGGCTGGAACCTACTGGTACCATTGCCACACAGATTTCTGCTACCCCGATGGCTACCGTCAGGCACTGATCGTCCACGACAAGGACGCTTTCTTCAATGATGACTACGACGAGGAGATTGTCCTCACCATGACCGATTGGTACCATGACCTTCAAGATCATCTCTCAAAGGAGTTTCTGTCTCTGTATAACCCCTCTGGTGCCGAGCCCATTCCCAACTCGTTCCTGCTCAACGACACCCAGAACTCCAACATCACTGTCAAGCCCAACACCACTTATCTGATCAGATTGATCAATATTGGTGCCTTCGTCGGCCAGTACTTTTACGTTGAGGACCACTCCTTCAAGATTGTCGAGATTGACGGTGTCTACGTCGAACCCCAGGAGGCCAACATGGTCTACCTGTCGACCGCTCAGCGCTATGCCGTCCTTCTCACGACCAAGAATTCCACTGACAAGAACTACCCCATTGTCACAGTGGCTGACTCGTCGCTTCTTGACGGAATCCCCTCTGACCTCAAGTTGAACAACACCAACTGGTTAGAGTACGATAAGAAGGCCGACCACCCCATCGCCGTCATGACAGTCGACGACAGCACTGGTCTGGACCCCTACGACGACATAAAGCTTGTTCCACATGACAAACAGGAGCTGTTCCCCGACCCTGATCTGGAGATTAACGTCACCGTCACCATGCAGAACCTGATGACTGGCTACAACTACGCTTTCCTCAACGACGTCACCTTCACCCCTCCCAAGGTGCCCAGCTTGTACACCGTCCTGTCGGCCGGTGACGACGCCACCAATGCTACCATCTACGGCGAGTTCACTCACCCCCAGGTCCTCGACAAGGGTCAGGTGGTCCAAATCGTCGTCAACAACGCCGACGGCGGAACTCACCCTTTCCATCTCCACGGTCACAACTTCCAGATGATCGACCGAGCCCCCGGCTACGGCCCCGGCTTCTACGACTTCCTGAACGGCGACCCCGTCTACTACGATCCCAAGAACCACAGCGACTTCCCCAAGTACCCTGCCCGCCGAGACACTTTTGTGCTGCCGGCCCAGGGCTACTTCGTCATCCGCTTCGTCGCCGATAACCCGGGCGTCTGGCTCTTCCATTGTCACATCGACTGGCATTTGTCGTCCGGCCTGGCTATGCTCCTGATCGAAGCCCCCAAGCAGATCCAGGAGAGCACCCACATCCCCCAGGACCACTGGGATGTGTGCGCCGCCGCCAACATGTCCACCAAGGGCAACGCGGCCGGCAACGTAGACGACTTCTTTGATCTGAAGGGCGAGAACAAGCAGCCCGCCTGGCTCCCCGCTGGCTTCACCACGCGTGGCATCATTGCGCTCGTCTTCTCCGTCATCTCGGCCGTTCTGGGTGTCACCAGCATTGTCATTTACGGTCTGTCGGGCGTCAAGGCCCAAAAGCACCTCACCCCCATCACCGTTGTCAGGGAAAGGGAGAGCGGTAGCTCTAGCCACGATTCCAACGATGTTGTCGTTGAGCAGACTGCAGCTGTCTCAAAGACTGGATAATGCGGTTTCTTTTCAGGTGACAAATGAAAGAAAGAAAGAAAAGAAAAAAAATTGAAAATTGGAATTTAAATTGCTGGCGTGCGTTTAACGACATGTTTCGATCGTATCGTATAGTTAATCGATAATAGAAAATGGAAAATATCCATGGGTTCATTTTATGATATGAAATGAGATACAATGACTTTTGCCAATTGATGCGTGATACAGATGTGCTTTATTCACTTTGCTAAGCCATGTGACTGAACAACTGTGTATCAAGTAGTGGTCATATCTAGATATAGGTATAGATATATCCCTAACCATGTCGATGGCCGAGCCGTTGAAGATCAGCCGTTGACTACTGACATTTTCTCGACTGTACATTTGCCCAAGGAGAGTGCCGAAGCCAACGTTATAATTGGGGGGGGATATCACCAAAGTCAGTCACGTAATAGTTTGGGAGGGATGATTCTGCTGTGTGGAGTTTCTACGGATTGGCTGTAGGAAGGAACTTTGATAGCTTATGTTGTCTTTTTAAATAAAAAATACAGGTCAATTTTGAACCTGTCTTCCAATATCAAGTCCTATTTACTGAAACTCCTGCTCGCTCTCTTTTACCGTCTACCCAATTGTATATAGGGTAACGAGGTAGACTCTGTCTTAGATGGGGTCAATAACTTGGCTGTTCGTGATGATGCTGGTGTCATAATGTTGGCTCCCAACATAATAGCACGCCTTATCCCGGTCAACAATGATGTTGATCTCTCAAGTGCCAGATACCACTGAGGCGATGGTATTGCTCAAGGAAGTATCTTCGTAGGTGAAGTATACATCGCTCGGATCGGGAAGTGAGTCACGATGCATGTAGAGGCTGCCTACTCCAGGTATTCCGTCGAGGCTAGATCCCTAGCAAGTCACTATATGAAAAGATCAATCGGTCCAATATTTGACGGTTTGAAATGGGGCTTCTTCGTGGTCAAATCCCAAGAACTGAGCTCGTATTGCTTTCCCCTTGAGATGCTGAGATAACTGTGTCAACAGCAATATAATACAACGAGCTGACGCAAGTGCAAAACATATCATTCGCCGATAGTATTGGGAGGCCGTTGTTGAAAGAGAAGCCTCGACCACGCGACAATTTTGCCAAGCTAATGTCGTATCAATGCCCTTTCACCTTCGGTGGGTGGTGGTCCTGTTTCTCGCAATGGGGTTGCTAGTGTTGCTTGTAGACGCTTCGTTCCGATCGTATCGGTCGAGGTTAACGGCGATGAAAAGGACCTCGGGCAGGAGAGTAAAAGGAGCGCGGGCCTCTACGAGAGATTCAATGAGGTGCGGTCGCATAAACTATTAGATTTCGCACTCATGTTAGTAGATATTTGTTCACCATATCTTCTCCACCCCGAATCTCGGGGCCAGGAACTGCACTCATTATGAAGACCTGATCGAATCGCACGCCTTGTTTGCGCTTCCTCAAATGATAAGGTAAGCCGCATGATCGATCTTGAGGGCAATACGTAAGCTCTCAACCTTGAGTACGCGAGCTCTTCTTGTCTCCGTACTGTTGTGTGAGGGTGGCAGGTGTTGAAAGCTGCGACTTGAGGGTTACCAACCAAAATAACAGGCTTTCGACCGACAAGCATATATCTTGGTTTGAATTCTGGTAGAGTAGAGGTGCCTATGCATAGCTGGTGTATTCCGTTTGTCGCAATGCTCATCAATGCGCAGTGATGAGCAGACGACAAGAAGCCGGAAGGAGGGGATCTTAGTGGAAACCCCGAAATCCTCTTGTGTAACACAGAGCTAAACAAAGACTCTCTCGTTGGTTGGGCGAAAAACTTCCAGGCAGGCTCCTCTTTACAGGGCAAGGCAACATTGTAAAAGTGGAAGTATACATCCTAATAAAACTTGAGGTCCAGGGAAAAGCCGTTTTTTCTTTCTATTTGTTGTATTGTTATTGTTCTATATATAAATAAAAGCAGAGTCTATGTTCTAGAATCCATCTACTTCGTCGAACAACAAGATGCATCCGCATCCTTGGTATCCCGCCTACAATAACAAGAGCTCTCAATCGGCACGTCCACAAACGCCATGGCCGTCTTCAGCTGCTGCCCAATGATCCTCGCCTCCCGGTCCAGCCCCAACCGCACCGCGCACTCGTGGTACCCGTGCAGCGCCCACACGTTGTTAGGGTGGTGTCTGCCCCGGTACGAGCTGTCGTTGAGACCCAGGTCAGTGCGATACACCTCAGCCGCCTCCTCGATCCGGCCTTGCTCCATGAGCAAAGCCGCGTACGCATGCCGGGCGGGTTGCATCCAAGCCCAGGGCTCCGAGTAGACGAGGCCGTCGTCGCGCTCGATGGACGTCTCCAGGTGCGCAAAAGCTAGCTCGATGTTGCCGCGGCGGTACTCGAGCTCGCCGTCGAGCATCGCCTCCGCAACGCTCAGCACATCGATGCACTTGTTGGGGTAGTCAATGCGAGTCGGGGGCACGCGCTTCTTGGCCTCAAGGAACAGGCTCCTCTCCTTCTCTGCCTCCGCGACGTTGCCCGTCGCTGCCCAGGCTACGCCCTTGGCGTAGTGGATTGTCGCCGTGGTCACGCAGTATAGTTCCTGATCCTTGGGCAGCGTCAGGGCGAGAATATCTTCCCACTTTCCGAACCGAATTAGCACGTGAGGTCTGACGGATTGGAACGTCTCCAGCCAGTCAGCCATGGGCGGGGAGGGTACTCGGAGCTGCTCCTCGGGGAGTGCGGCCTCCATGCGGTCCACGGTGTCGATGGCAACGCGGAACTGGCCCGCGAACATGGCGGCGTAGATGAGCGAATGGTATTCGTGCATGCGGTACATGGTGTAGAAGTCGTCAGCGCCACGGAGGGCAACCAGCTTCTCACTGGCTTTGACGGCCTCCGTGTTAGCAGCCATGGCACTGCGGTAGTCGCCGATGAGGACGTCGAGATGCGACGGCATGTGCGCAAGGTGGCCGACCTCCTTAGCCAGTCGTCGCAGGTTGTCCGCCGCGACGAGGCCGCGCTCAGGTTCGCTCGACATCTCGGTAAGGTGGATGTACATGTGCAGCACGCCAACATGCTCTGAGCCACCCTCCTGGGCAAGCGCTCGCTCGAGAACCTCCTGTGTCTCCAAGGTTCGGGTTCCGGGGGCCGGTTCACCAGTTCGTACGTCCCACAAACCCCAGGGTGCCAGGTTCATGAGCGCATCGGCATATAGAACGGCGACATCGAGGTCGTCCTTGTACTGGTTGTAGACGGGCGTCATAGCTTCGGCATAATCCTTGTTCCATACTTTGTGGTTGAGTTCGCTCCCGCTGTCTCTGGGGAATCGGTGCAGGAGAGCCTGGATGAGAGCCTTCTCCACGGGCTCGCCAACTGATAGGGCAGCAGCCTTGGTCAAGATTTCATTACAGCGTTTGATAGTCTTCCTCATGTCCTCCTTGTCAAAGTGGTTCCAGGGCTTGTTGTAGTTTGGTCCAAGAGCAAATGCAAGACCCCAAAGCGCCAGGGGACAGTCCGGGTCGAATGTGAGAGCCTTCTCGAAGCACCGAGCGGCCTCGGCGTGGTTGAAGCCATAGCACCATATAAACCCGCTCTCCACCCACTTCTGCGCATCCGGGCTGGTCGTAGTTATTTTGCGGGTGAAGGCTGGCAAGATGAAGTCAGCCGAGTCGGCCTTTGGGACTGGATGTGTTCGCGTCATGGTGGACTTTTTGAGAAGAGAAGAAGCAGCCTGAGAGAAAGGCGTTTCTAAGAGATGGGATATGTGGCTGAGGTTTCTGGCCTGGCCGTGATCTACCGTCTTTAACAATTTGATGTTCTAGGAGATGAAGTTAAAACGATCAGGCTATTATGTGTTCACTCTCTGCTGCATGAAGAGTTTCGTGAGTGAACGTGCAAAGTTGAAGAAGTAAACTTGTGTCTCACTCATTTGATGATGAAAGTACTTTGGGTCTCACACTTGACTCGTCAACTCCACGAGATGCGGAGCACGCCCTTACGGTGAATCCGGCCCACCTCGTTCGTGCCCGTCAAATCAAATCACCGACGAGTGAGGGGGGGGGAAACTCCCAGTGGGCCAAAGATGGAAGAGGGCGGGAAAATGACGGTATTGAAGCCGGCGAGTCATGCTGTGCGACCAATGTGGGATGGCCGACCAAATACTCAACTCATATTTGCATAGTAAGTTGGCAGTCGTAAAAAGGCTGGAGCAATAAACTAACTGTATGATAAAACAACAACAACTCGGGAACTAGTTACAACTGGCAGGTAATGGCCAAAATGGTAATAAGGAACGGCACGCCTGTATGTGAGCGTGTGGGTGCTACATTAGTTGATTAGTTATACGTCAGAGGACTTTATTTCCTTATTTGACAAGTCAATAGACGACCAGATTAAAATGAAAATAAAGAGAATAAACAGTAACCAGTAGTAAGTCAGCACCGAAATAGAACCGTCTGTGCTCCAGTCAATCATTTTATTTTTATTTTTTGGATAAATCTTATACAGGGTACGGAGTAGACCACCTATATAGATAATCGAAATCTCGATCTGATCTCGACAAAAACACCCACCCACGCTTATTGGGAACCAATAAATAACCCTACCTGTCAACCAACCAGTCCTCTCCACCACTGTATATCTCTTCCTCTCCGCGCCGACCTGCAGCTTACATAGTAGGGTTCTGAGTCGCACCCTCAATCGGGGCCAAATACGCAACGCGGTCCTTGCAGTACAGCTCAACATTGATCTTGTTGTCCAAGCTCGCCGCGCCGTTGTCCAACCCGCCAGCCTTGATGCACACCTTGCCCGGCATGACGTCCAGCCGGGTGAAGAGGCTAGAGCCGCAGTCGCCGCAGAAGAAGTGGTGGTTGATCTTGCCAGAGCCCCCGACCATGTCGCACTGCTTGGGCGTTCCCTTGGTCACGCTGAAGGAATCTTCCGAGACGACGGCGTTGGAGGTGTAAGGGCCGCCGGTCCACTAAAAGTGTTGTATACAAATATCCATGGTCAATTTGGTGTTGATTGATTGTATATCGCTCATAAACACGATGCAATTTCGACTGGGGCGTCTCGTGGATATCTCCCTCTCCCAAGAACTCAACTCACCTTTTGACAGTCAACGCAATGACAAAGTGCAGAAAACTCGGCACCACCTAAATAGTGAGTTACGTTAACATGACGACCAATCCAGAAACTCATATCATCACCAAGGCATCGTAATCCGTACCAGTAGCGGCGTACGCAACAGCGCCACACATGCAGCTGCCTGAGAGAGACATTGTTGTTGACAATTTAGCCGCTTCGACAGATAAATTCGGCAAGGTGTGTAGGGTAGAGGATGAGGTGATACAACTTCCAGATTAGTGAACCAACAGAGAAGACAGAAAGAACAAGAAGGATATTAAAGAACACAGGTTAGAAGGTTATCTTTTCTTGATTACTTATATAAAAACATATACCTACACACTGTCAAAGCCCCATTGGCCAACCATCTGCGCCATCAACCCCTCCTTTTGTTCAGCTCGTTGATAGACAGATGCATCAACGCCGCAATTACACGGAACCGCAGCCTGTAATGGACGGACAAATCGCAAAGCCAATGTCCAACCACAGATCAGCTAAAAGCCACGAATACTAAATGCTTTAATTCCCTAGCTCGTATCCCGGTGGTAAGCGTCGGCTAATAAAAACAAGATGCACTTGGCACATTGTAACATACCCCTCCAAGCAAAACGCACGATACGCAAGAAAACCAAGGTTGCCCAGTCCCTTCACCCGTCTTGTGCCCGAACACCTCACTCTTTCCGGTCAAGCTCTTGATTTAAAAAAAACCCGTATGTCCCCGTATGGCATCCAATCATTGGATATCTACCCGTATAGTCTCTAAAGCGTTCAGAGATGGATTAATTTTGGTCACAAGGCCAATGCGGATCCGCAGCCAAAGGGCGTCCCTGATCATCAACATCCCTCCTCGGCACAAGTATCTCCCCGCAGTTTACGAAAATCAACCGAGTTCCGGCAGCTCTCAAAGTGCGGGGGCGGGTCATCGGTGTCTAGATCTAGACAGCTCACGTCACGCCACTCACTGCGCGTGCTTTCTTATTGTAGGTAGACGCAAAACGAAAATCTCTGTCAATCGATGTCTTGTAACATTGTCTCAATTGCTAATTACTTCTCTCCCTGCACGGTTGGTAATTCGTGATTCTGAAACGTCTCATATTCCATCTCAGGTGCGGCACACCATTGATCGTGAGTGATAGTGTCATTGAACTCTGACGCAAACCGACCTTCTCCCTCCTGGCAGGAATCAAAAAATAAAAACATGTTGTGGGTATTTGTTCCATTCAATGTCATCGTAAAAGTGCTTCCTATTCCTCCAAATTACTCGGCGCGAGTGACTTCCGGCTTCTCCGTATCACTTAGTCTCGGCTCAGATTCAATGTCTCCGTGCCTCTCGCCGCGGATGGCCTGTTCAACGGCGGCCGAGCCAACAACGGCTCGCGCATCCGAATCATGGGCAATATCAAACTTGCCTCGCAAGTTCTCAGGACCGACAAACGTGAGCACAATCACGTACACGTAGACACATGCCATGAAGATGCAAATCACCTTGCCATAGTCATCTCGGCTCTCACCTTCTGCCGTCGGGGGCAAGGGGAACCGTTCACTGAGCCGGGATTCGATGGTCGACGATGCGGAGGATGCAAGGTTACCTAGCTGGTATGAGGTACCCACGACAAAGGTACGGAATGCACCAGGAGACAGCTCCATGAGGTGGATGGGGATAACACCCCAAGCGCCTTGGACACAGAATTGTTGGAAGAAGGCGGCTGCCATGACAGAGTCGCTGCGAACAAAAGTGTAGGGGTATAGGAGTGCGCCACCCACGATGCAACAGCAGATGATACTGAGACGACGACCAACTGACTGACTGAAGAAACCAACCGTAGTGCCACCTGCCATGGCACCAAGGTTGGCCACGACTTGTGTAACGGTAATCTTTGTCTTGCTGAAACCAAGCTGATTCTCGAGCATAGTGGGATATAAATCCTGACTACCGTGACTCATGAAGTTAAAGCCAGCCATGAGAAGGACAAGGTAGACAAGCAACAGCCAATGCTTCTTGAGGGCCACCTTTCCTTCTTTAAGAAAGACTGCGCTGACTGACTCTGCACCAACTTCTCGACGAGCTTGCTCGCGTTCACGGTAAGCCTGCGTCTCAGGGAGATAAAGACGCCAGAGAATGAGGAGAACTGGAGGACAAGCACCGAACCAGAACAGCGGGCGCCAGCCGTGAGACGTGGTGTCAACAAGACCACGCGCAAAAGCAGCGGCGAGAAGATATCCGAACGCGTACTACGCAAGTGTCAGCTCAAGGGAATCGAGACATGTTTCACAGGGACAGACTTACACCTTGCTGAAGGATACCGCTCATTATACCACGGGCTTCCTCGGGGCAGTCTTCAAGAGCTGTGGCAGCCGCGTTACCGTAGAGACCACCCATGGCAATGCCAAAGAGGGCACGGCAGGCGAGGAATTGGGGGTAGGTCTGGCAGAAGCCGGTACCCTATCGCATGATAACGTTAGCAGGGTAGAAACGACAAATGGGGATGCAATACGACGATGACAACATACAAGCTCCAATATAATGAAGAGAACGTTGTTAACAATAAACGGCCATCTTCGGCCCCATCGATCAGCAGCGATACCGAAGGCAATGGATCCAACAGATCGGAACATCAGCACAAGTGTGATACCCCAAGTGATGTCTGTCTTTGACTTTCCAAAAGACTTGCTCAGGTCGGTGACGGTTAACGAAACGGTAAAGAAGTCGAAGGCATCCCAGGTCTGTATGTATTCCGTCAGCATCTAGTTTCTAACTGCGCCTATATGAGGAAGAGGAGGAAGATAATGAGGAGAAGAAGGAGGAGGACAGGAGAGTGAGAAGTGACAGTGACCTACCCAGGCAAAGAAAGCAATAGCGAAGAAAGCCCACTGTTGAGCATTCAGCATGCGCAGCAGCCTAATGGGATTGGGAACTTGGAGCATCGGAGGCTTGAGAGTCGAGAAGCGCGTTGCGACATACTCGCCGGGCTCCATGCCCTCGTGGGGCGCCCGGGTGTCGTATTCATGTTCACCCATCTTGGGGTACGTTGGATCTTTGGAGCAGTCTGGCTTGTCAGGTAGTCGACTTGACTTGAAAGAATACTATGCTTATTGCGAGAGTGATGATGCTTGAGGGGACGGTTTAATAATTTTTAGGCTTGCTATTAGGTGTGATTATTATTCCGTGTGAGGGAGAGAGCGAGTTTGTCTCAGGTTGCCGAAATTGGGGTGAAGTCTTTTGTCTGAGGGTTTCGGTCTCGTCGAGACAGGAGCAACCGCCAGTTCCAAACTGCAGGTTTGCCTGAGGATCAAGATCAAGATGAGACTTTGACTACCTTACTCAAAAGGTGAGTCGAGATAATTTGACAAAGAACAAGTCAAGGGATGATCTCTCAAGAGGCTTCTACAGGAGAGGGAGGGCGATCGCCAGATAGATATACTCCAACCTGCCATCCTGCCATCCACTGGCGATATTCCTTGCATACCCACTTACACGACCGACGATCCATCCCATAACTGAACATCTCAACGCAACACAACCGCGCACGAACCCGGCTTCTTCCCCTCCCCTCCGCCTCCTACACGCTCTCCATTCTCCATGCTAACTCAAGCAGGGTAGGGATCCTCCTCCTCCCCCCCATGCACTTGTCATGTCAAAGCAACCCACCCAATTGCTGTTTCGCATCCGATGAACATGCCGTGTCATTGAACCGCTCCTCTTCTTTAACACCGGGGATCACCGTTCATTTCCAGCACAATGTACACTAAGTACAGTACCATCGCATGGACTCTCACCCTAGTCAAGTTGTCACGCGCAAACACACCGACAGCTTGTCCCCGTCCCTGGAAAAGAGCTTACGCATGGGAGAAAGAAAAGCATCCTTTCACAAGCTGTTACCCAATTGTTGACGCGGTAACTTACAGTCAACTCCCGTATCTTAGGTAATGCATGTAAGAAAAAAATTGTCCGCTTTTATGATTACATAGTACACCGCAAGGAGTGAGACAGAAAATAGAGAGCCGGCGTTCTGCCCAAATTAGGTTTGATGCGCCTTGTGGGACACCCGAATGAGCAACCTGTGACTGCCGGCTGCTGTTTATAGATGGAAAAAAAAAGTTGCGCTTACCATCTACCATCTTACCATTGCTGATCCTCTAAAGCTTGCTTTCAAGCTTTAACGGGCGGCAAATGCCTCGAGAGGGGCTTATCCTTTAGTGCTCATCTTTGTCACACGGCAGCCTAAACAGTCCAGCTTATGAGCAGAACTGGCTAAGTTATTTCTGCGTTTTCCATTTTCGCTTCCCTGGGTCATAAACTGCTCCTCCTGTCAGATTCATGGCTTGCAGGCTTGTCGTTGAAACAGATGTGGTGGCGGCTCTCAGGGACGTAGTGAAAACCACGTTATTCCCGTCGGAATCCTGCAACACTGGCTTGGCCCTCGACTGTTCGTCTTGGCAATGACTCGAGATCTGGTCCAAGTCGGGCTCCAGTCAAGCTGCCCTATTGCCCCCATCTCCTCCGCACACCGAACCACACTGTCTGATTTTCGTGACCTGGTCTTCCCCCCCTCTTCCCCCTCACCCTCCGCTTCATTGCTCATCTCCCCCCATGGGGAAATAATCCAAGATGTCGACCCATTAAACCCCCATTTGTTTTCCCCACACGCTTAAAGGCTGCACTTGTCGTTGTCCGTCAATCTACAGACTGCCTTGACTACCTACCTAAAACCGTAGAGCTCCAACCGGGTAGCCCAACGGCCTGGGCATGGTGTACACACCATTATCGGCAAAACAATGCCGTCCACTGGGGAGGATAGCCCCTGGCCCTGTTACATCAACCGGGTCTCCATTTATGACGAATGGATCTTGTCAAGTTGAGCAAGTCAGGACATGCTGCAACCAACACTGCTGGTCAGTGCACGGATCAATACTTGACTCCGTACTGTCTGTGCTATGCGCTACACACTTACTTGCTATGTAGGCATCTACCTAACTAGCCAATTGCGTCTTGAGGGACAGCGGACGACGGCCGATCATCCTTGGCGGAGTGGTCTGTTGATGAATGCTCCGATTTTTCTCATATAGGACCACTACTGAAACTGCCCAAACCTGACCTCACTGCGACTCACGATAGTGAGGTATCGCAGATAGACACAGTCGGTCGGATAGAAATTCTGTTTCCCACGAGGAAGATTACTAGTGAAATATTTACGATCTTATAAGGATATCGCAGATACAAAGATGCTGAATAGTGAAAAGAAAACTGAAGAACGAAATAAAAGGGAGTGAATGGGAGAATAGAATATGAGACTTCTTCGGGGGTGACGCCGCTGACACCACCAACGACACTCTCTTCAGCCACACATCCGTAATGGATCTGCTGTTTTGACATACCATTCTATTCAATATTGTCTGTCTAGAACCCCGGAGTCAAACCATACTCGACATCTACGTTGTGCACAACTGACTGACTCACTGACTCACAGAGCCAAAGAACACCAAGTCAAGAAAAAAGAGGAGTGCATGAAAATAGATGCAGACGCACCATTTCAAATGGATGGATTCCTTTCCTCAAGACATGCAATAAGACTCCTCCGTAGTATTTACAGAGTGATGAGGATACCTAAACCCAGTTATGGACTTCATTTTGCCACTTTTGCCATAGCGTGTATTATTTTAGCTCCACCGGCATATAAAACCCCAAATTAAGAAACCCTACTTGATAGGGTTACAGTAACAGTTCTTCAACTCATCTTTTCATCATGTAATCCTATTATGCATGGCATTTTATTGTTCTATGAAGCACGTAATGAACTAAGTGTTGCAATAGACTTTAAGCATACCCATTGATCTTAAATCTGGCATTTGTTGTACAGCAACCATCACCACTCGAGATGAAGATCCCGTATCTTACTCTGTGGAGAGAAAGAATGGAGCTGGTGCTACGTAATTTAGGATTGGCATCCCTGTGGCCCCATCAGCGAGAGACAGAGAAAAAAGGTCTGTGACAGAGAAAAAAGATCATCACTTTGTTGGATGTTCAGACAAGCGAGGAGACGGAAGCGGGTGGGTTTGTAACCAGCCATCGGTTCCGATGCTCGCTTGTCGGCATGGATCACGATTGGGGAGCACAGATGTACCTACGTGGTACAGTACATTGCATATCTCGGGTTGCATCTATCGTCACACTTTTCCCACTAGACCCTTGCTTGTCCTCTCTCCTCATCCCCCTCCCCCCTCCCCCCCTCCCTCGTTCTTCTCCCCAGAATCTCCGCACCCAGGCTATTTTTCCCCAGCTCATCTTGCTGTTAATCTCCCCTCTTCTTTTTCTCTCGGTGCTCCAAGGGCAGGAAAACCATGCAACTCACCTGACTTTACCACAAGGCTGCATCAAACACGTTTTTTTCTTTCTCTGCATTGTTTCCAAACACCACAACAGCAGGCAATCTAACTCAAACGTAGACGCACATACAAACGAAAAGGAGACAGACCAGACATATATCAACTTTCACATATTTCTGCTAAGCTTCTGGCAACCAAACCCACTCTAGTACCCCTCATTTTGCTTTTTTGGAGAAACCTCGCGAAGAACCGGAGCCGTAGAATACAACAATACAGAAGCCGAATCTCCGACCATCCTCCACCTTGACTCTCACCAGTTGTCGCAAAAAACTCCCCGACGCGCTCCCTTGCCCCCCCGCCTTCCATCCATTCTCCAAATAATCCCTGTGAAATCATACGGTTTTACATATTGATCCTTTGTTTTTATTCCGATTCTCTCTCTCTTCTCCGCCTTTGCCCTGAATTCCACGTTCATCTTGCCTATCCACATGTATGATTTGAATCCCAACACGCACCACCTTTCATCCTCGGTAAGTCGACCCCCCGCACGTCCGACAGGGCAATGGCGATCTCGTATCCCTAGTTGGAGAGGCTGAGTCTCACGATTCAAAGACACGGAGCCGCAACGTCGGGATATCTTATTCGTCATGTCCACAACGGAAGGTCCTACTTGTATGGGCTTCGTTCCGATATTGGGCCCGCGACCCTAGAGACAGGTAAGGACAGGCTACATGAACGGCCACCATCGTCGGTGGCTGTCAGGCAGGGTGCTTTACCATAGGCCTACATGTATTCACCTTGTTTATACTGTGACAAGGTCAATATATCGCTAGATGGGGGAAAGCCTAGTATCACTATGTAAACATGATTTGAGAAGGGCCCCTCATAAGAGGGGAAGAAAAATGTTGTCTTGATGCCTGTCATATCTCAGCTGCCCTGCATCGGACAACGAACTAAAGAAAAGTCCTTCCCCGAACGCCCCAAAGCCCAGGGTATATCGGGTATCACCCCGGTGAATAATCAATCCTGCACGCAACCCATCTCTCACTCATCTGCTCGCTCTTCATGGTTCTCATTTCGTGCCCATTCCATCTAACCTCCCCCTTCCCCTACTAGGACATTACCTCCACTAAGTCATCTTGTTTGGTGTCTGCTCAACCAGATGTGACAAAAATACTGAGCTGGGAAAAAAAAAAAAGGGAAAATAAAAGCCTGCTCCTCATTAATCCCGGCAAGAGCCTGTGCCTAGCTCTCAAGCCCCCATATCGTCTCGTACATTTCCCATTTCCAATCGCCCAAAGAAAATTCACTGTCAAACGCCACCACCCATGAAGGCAGCGAGGTCGTCAAGATCAAGGAGTTGTCGCTCAAACGCCTGGCATAGTTCAGGAGCGGTCATGTCTTGACTGGTGGTTTGTCCATCTTGGCTAGGCATCATGACATTCGATGCCATGTCAGGGCTGTCATGTTTGTGCACATGAGGAAGCATCGCGCCGTGAGGTGCACCCCCAGGAGGCGGTGACACAGTTGTCGGAGTAGAGATACCACCTGAGCCACCATTAATAGTAGTAACGCCGGGCCGTCGGGGGATGGTCACTGGAGGTTCGCTATCATCTCGGACAGACTCAGAGACGGATCGGGGCGGCACCTGCCCTGAGATGCTACCTCCAGCGTTCGTCTGCTGGTCGTAGTCCATGGCGTCGGGGTTCGTATCGGCATTGGAGGAGATCTCATCCTTGACACCACTTGGATGACGGACGGAAACGCCAGCGGCGTCGTTATTCAAAACACGTTGCATGACTGTCAGATGTCGCAGCCAACTAGCCATCAAGGGCCAATTCTCGGTGCCATCGCTCATGAAGCGCAGACCATCCTTGACGATGTGAGCAGCCGTCTCGACAGCGTTGGGAGGGGTCAGGCCCTTGAGCGAGAGGTAAGCAACGGTCGCGCTAGACGTAAAGGAGGAAAAGAGCATAAAGATTGGGAAGCACGGTATGTGGTCCTTCTCGGAATTAGCCTCAACAGCCGTCAGGAGAGAGATGATGCCATGGCACGAAGTGAAGAGACGGTCAACAATGTCGTGGCATCGTGGGCTCATGCGGAAAGTCTCGAGGCTGAAGTTGGGAGCAGTCACTTCCTGTAGAAGACGGCGGCGATGGACGAAGACAGTCGCGCAGTGGAAGAGGCAATGAAGCATGGCAAATGTGTAACCAGAGCCCATCGTCATGTGAAGATTAATCTGGCCTGGCTTGTCAACGAACTGCATGGGCAGCTGAGCTCTCAAACCTTCAATTTTGGCAATGAGATCGGAGCAGTCCTCATCCCGGAAACTGGCCAGAGTCGTCGAAGTCAGCATGCCAACAACATCGCGCCAGATGGCGGAGGCCAAAACAATGTACCCAAACTCGCCAATCTCAGCCGAAGGTGCTCCGCCAGGTGGCAGGGCAGTGGGATCAAGTTGCTGACGTAGAGTCTTGACAAAGACAGTGTTCCCGAAGATGAAGTTCATGTCGGAGCAGGGCAGAGACACGTCCGAAGTGTCATGAGGGCTGAGAGCAGGATAGCGTCCAGGAGTACTCGTCAAGAGACAGTCAAGGATGTAAATCAGCCAGATGGTGCGCCTGAGGGACTCATCACGCAAAAACTGATCCGCGTCGGGCGACGAATGATGGCTATTGAGGATACGGTACATCTGAACCATGCGGGCAGCTTGGCCTAGGTAGATGTATGCACGCACGGCATTGCGTGAGCCCCATTCGTGAATGATGATCAAGCACAAAGCTTGGATATCAACTAGATTAGGATGGTCAAGGTTCTGGTTGATCAATGCCATGGCCTTTGCAGCAAAGGTCTCGGCAGCTTGGGTGGGACCGCCATAGCGACGGATGAGTGTCGGCGAGCTTCTAGAGGACGGCGTTAGCTAACGGACTTGGCGCATAGATGGGTAAGTCACGTGGCTCGGTCAGGAAGAGAACCGGCGACCGGAACGGGAAATTGGAGGGTTGCAGAGCGAGGAAATCCTCGGCTCAATTCCGGGCCACGGGGTGCGGCAGTTGGTGTGTGGCGTTACCAGGTGAAGGTTACTCTCCGCCGTCGGTAATACCGTCATCCGATCGGTGAGGACCCACAACCCGGACGGAGGGCGAGTGCACAAAATGAGCGCAAACTCACGATCCCGTCCTGGCGTGACGGAATGGGGGGCGAAAAGGGGGAGGGGCTTGGCAATATATTCGGTGGCCACGTAGTATAAGGGGCACAAGGAAAATTAATAATACATACCGAGCAGCACAAGTCAACAAGCCATATACAAGCGCAGCATCTAGTGACGCGCTTTTCAGCTGCTGAACGAAGGAAGGCTTGTGAAACGCAACACAAGCAGGAAAGGTTTTGGAAACAACGCGTTCGCATTCGGCGATGAGTTCTGGGGTCAATCTACAGACAGGGTTAATACAGGTATTTCGTAGCCGGCGGAGCAAGTCCGAGCAAGTGGGAGAGTTGGCGGCAGGCGGAGGCGGCAGATGGGCAAAGGGAATTGGATGGAAGTGGGCGTAGGTGGCACGACGACTCGACCAGGGCATTCAGGGTCGCACTCGCACACTCAGGCGAGGCAGGCAATGCCGCGCGATGGGCAATGCACGGAGGTCAGGCAGCAGAAATTCAGCCACACATCAGAGCCCAAGCGTCAGGGATGCCAGGGACCAGACAGCTTGGTGCACATCACGCACCGTCCACTTCGCAGTGTTGATAACCAAGCCAGTGTCTGTTTCAGTCCGGTTCGGTAGCTGCGAACGGGGCCTATGGACTGGATGACTCGGGGCTACTCGGCGGGTATGACGGCTTCATGGTTGGGGCAGAAGGGCAAGGAGGGTCACAAAAAAAATCGGGGTGTCGCCGTGGGCCGAGGAGGGAGGACGGCGATGAGTGCGGGATGCCTTGCAACCAAAAGCGGCTTGGACTCGGGGTAAAATCGCCAGCATGCAATACGCGGCCGACGGGTGTGTGTGGGAAATGGACCACGGAACAGTGAGACTCAGGGAGCTAAGGGTTAAAAGCAAGGGTTTGGGACATGGGGCTGGAGTGCAAGGCAATGGGGGGAGGGTGTTCCGGCCACTCGGACGGAAACGACTCACGCGAGGCCAGCGGAGAGTCCAAAGAGAGAAAATAGAGAGCGGCGACGAAGGAACCGCGTGCCGCTGATCCACTTTCCCCCCAAGAAACACGGCTGGACAGCCAAAAGTGGACGTGACCGGTGAGGAGGTGTCGTGATGTTTGTGTGAAAAGATGTGGGAGATGCTGTAAGGAGAACGGAAAGCTATTCCGGGAAGAAACAGTGTGCTGAGATCAATGAGGGAATGGTGAACCACACCAAGGAAAGCAGGATAGAGGAAAAACATGCTGCACATACTTGTCGTTGCTGGCCTGGACATGGCGGGCGGTGCCAGAGCTCACAACGGCCTGACGCGTATCAGCAGAAGCACCGGCCCCGGAGGCCGGCAAGCTGTCGCGAGGAGGACGATGGTGGTTGGCGTGGCGCGCTGGGCTCTGGCCGTGGTGGTGGGCCATGCTCTCCGAGGGAAGATAGCAATCGTGCATGCCTTTGGCGCAATTTTTGCACGGGGCCCGGCCGTTCTCGTAGACACATTTCGTCTTACCCTTACGGCAGCGCACACAGGCGCCGCCGGCCCTGAGAGCGGTAGAGCGCACGACGCCGGAGGACATGGTGAGAGATGGTGTCAGTGGCGGCTCAGAAATTCTGAAATGGCAAGCAAGCCAGTGAGCTGGCCTCTGCAAAGCTTGTGCGTGTTGTCAAGAGACTTGGCGCAGAGTTTGGCCGGGAGGGTACAGGAGATGAAAATGAAATGAGATCCGGCGTGGTCGGATGAGATGACACGAGGAGCCTCGAGTCGGTGAGAAATCAGAACGCGGCTGTGAAAGCTGGCGACGAGGTAAAATTTGAAATGAAAAGGGGAAGTTGAGTACAATCTAATGCAGATTGTAATGATGCGCAGCAATCAAGGACGGCAGACGCGCCGGAGACGTCGGCAGAATAGAGAGCAAGTCGAAGAAACACGGTACGGAAGAGCGCGCGCAAACTCAAGGGTGTGTCCGGAGTATTTCGCAGGTTGCTAATAATGAAGAGGCGCGATTGAGGAGAGGATGCGCAAACCCGAAAACCCAAAAAGCGCTGGATGCTGTGAGAATGAGAGGGCGTGATCGAGTTACAGCACACTCTGGGAATCGCTGCGCAAAAAAGGTTGGGAGAAAGTTGAGGGAGGAAAAGACGAGGCTCACGGGGGGCGGAGGCGAGCCGGGAGATGAGCTGGCAGCGCAAGCGGGCGGCGAGAAAAGCCCGGCAAGGAAGAAGGGGGGTAGGAGCCGGCGCCGCTCGGGTCCAAGAGGCAAGCACGCAATGGGGGCAGGAAATATAAGAGGAGTCTCAGGTCTCAGTCCCGTATATCGAGAGCGAACCCAGAGTCTGTGAGATGGAAAAGGGCAGAAGAAAGGTGTTCGTGGGAGGGGAGCGGAGGGGGAAGTAAGGGTGCGTGTGAGGCAGGAGGAGCAGACGAGCAGACGGGGGAAGGCGAGGCGGGAAGCTGGGACAGGTTTCGTGGGATTGGGAGAGCAGAGCAGGCAGGCGACGGCCGAAAAATTCCCAGAAACTCCGTCCCCCCACCCCACCTCAGGACTCCCACTGACTAGACTCCAGAAATCAAGAGACAACTCGACGGGGAAAACGGAAGCTCACGGGGGGTGGAGCCGCAGCCCGTGGACAGCTTGGGCCGTGTGGCCGTGTTGGGCGGGGCGGGCACCGCTGAAGATTGAAGGGCGAAACGGCCTTGTAGTGGCCGCAAGCCTTCTGGAAATATGCCGCAGGGGACCTCCGTAGTGGCCGTCTTCCCTAGAACTCCAGTGGAGGGTGGGTGTTCACAGGTACCTTAGTCTCCCCAAAAATACCTACCTAGCAGCTCTTGAGAAGACTGCATCGAGTGGCATGAGTGGAAACTGTTGCTTTATCGTCTCGCTGATATACCTGTTGCTCCCAGCGAACCCGCCTAACTTATAAATAGTCGCGGTAAAAGTAGGATATTGAAAAAAAAAAAAAATTATATTACTTGTACATACTTCTTCGCGAAGCCATACAAATAAATGGTGCGACACAGGAAAAGGGGAGGGCACAGGGAGAAAATAAGACCAGCTTGGTTGAGAGACCAAGATGGCGCTGTTGGGTATCCCCGGAATCGCCAAGTAGCGGTACTTCTAAAGGTGGGTGACGCGGACGGGCCCCCGAAATACGGCGCCTACGGATGAGGGCGTTTAAGCACACAACAATGGAAGGTCGAAAAGAGAACCATAAAAAAAAAAAGGTCGCTCCGTCCCATCGTCCTTCGGATCACAATTCTAAGCCCTTTCCTCTAATCGATAATCGTCCACAGCCTCAAGGCTAGTTGCCACTTTTGTTTTTTTCTGTCGCAACCGGAGGCTTGTGCGCTCTTGGGTACCAGATCCTGGCGAAATTCGAGAATATGTTGTACGAGTGCGATATTCAGGGCCTGGCTGCGAGAAAGAGTGCGACGTGTGATGGGGGGATGGTAATGGGGAGAGAGGTGGTGAGGACCGTGGTCATTCGGTACATCCGGGGATGCTCATCCGGGCGAGTCGTACCAGCTTGTGGAGGCGATTTATCCCGACCCCTCGCAGTTAAAATGCAAATTAAAAAAAAGAAAAATTCATGATGAGCATATACTACATATCTGTATTCACCAATAAAAGAAATATTTGCGACATTTCCCTAGATTTTTCTCCCATTGCTGAGATGAAGAAATGGAAGAAAGTGAGATGGTAGTCCGCTTGGTGTGATTCCATCTGCCGAGTTGCGCCGCCGGGAACACTCAAGTCCCCTTTTCTCCCCCCCTCCCCCAGCTCCAGCCCCAAGTCTCATAATCCGCCCGAGGTTCTCAGCCTAAAATTACTATTGTAGTATATAGGTTGGCGCTCGGTAGTCTACGTAACGTATCCTACCGAATGGGCTGGCTTTCACCGCCCGCCGTTGCTCGCGATCAGCTTTCTTGACTGGGTAGAGTGGCGGGCGGTGTTTGCCCTGCACCCTCTCCGCTCAGAGTCCATGAACAGAAGCGAAGCCACGAAGAAATGCTTCATCATCGGAAATGGCCTGGTGTATAGTTCCTCAGATCAGTGTAAGATGAGGGCCAAAAAAAAAAAGAGGTTCAAACAAGTGAGGTAAATCCCATCTACGAAGTACAGTACGTGAGCCACTCGCCACGGCTGACCGCCCCCTCGTCTCCGGGGGCCATCAGCACGCGGTGCCCCGAATGCTGCACGACCAATCTCCCCTCCGGCCCCACGAGTGGATTCCTCCTGGCGAAAGACAACGCACTCCAACTCCGACCTGCCGTGCTGTGTGTAGTCTATTGTGTACGGCACAGGCCGTGCGTTATTTCCTTCCCCCACAACCCCCGTTTTGTTCCCTTGCAAAATTGTTGCCGGTGGTTGAGCTGACGCCAACTCCGAGGGTATGGTTCAAGGCCGAGCGGATGCTGGTTTGTTTCTTGCCAGCAATTGTTGGCTACTTTTTTTTTTTTTAATTCATATATATCTATATTTATATACAATTCTAATCATACATCCTCGGTCTAACATGCTCCGGTCCGGCGCATGTTCCCCCAAAGCAACCTTTGGCCGGAGTTATCGGGCTTCTCCGCCTTCGCAGCTCAGTTAGTAAAAACGCTACATAACCATCGCGTGCTTGATCTTCATCTCTCCGCACCCCAAACCGTCTTTTTGTGCGCCAATTCCTCGCAACGTGCAGACAAATGACGGGGTCAGCACCCACGTGTCTCTCCTGGTTCCATGGTGTGCGCGTCCAGATGGGCTTACTAGCCCAAAAACAAAAAGAGAAAAAAAGAAGAATAAGAAAAGAAAAGGAACATACCTGAGATCATCCGTGGTCCACCAAGGATCAGTCAAATAGCGAAACAAACTCGCGAAGAGCTGGGTGCCCTCTACGTCACAGCACGGTCCCAGCTGGCTGTGAGTGGCTCAAGGGAATTGCTGGGATTAAAAGCTGTGCGGAACGGAGAATGAGTGTAATTAATGGCAGAGCAGACACGGCCGCTCCCACTCCACACCGCATGAGCAAGGGGCGGGTATGCACAAGCTCAAGAATAGGCTCCAGCCCGAAAAAGAGCAAAGTCAGAACAGCTTTGGACACAAATTACTGCACTGCAGTATGTGCATCCTCAGGGTTTGGGGGGGGGGTGGGGGGGTGCGACCAAGCGGCCTCGGACCTGGAACCGTGGTACCTCCTCACTCATGCCCGCAACGTCGCCGAAGGCCGAAAACTCGGTGTCCCACCTCGGACGCTAGTTTGGGGGAAAGGGAGCGCGTACCAAAACAATAATACTGGCTGATTTATCGAAGGGCCCCTTCACTGAGACCCTGCCCGCCACTTTTGGGAGGTCTCAGAATGAAAGCCGGTTTTGCAACTCCCTGCGGCGGTGGTGCGGTGCGGCGAGGTGCGGCGAAACAGATCAAGCATCCAGCTGTAGCGATAGCAAATCCCTGTGGGGCCGACTCCCCGTGAAACAGCACTGTGCAATCACAAATACGGGTGCACTGTACGGTGCACTGATGTCTTCCAAGGGTTCCCGACCGGTGCGCATGGACAGAGGCGCGCGACAGGCCGTGCCGGGCGTCAAAATCTGCAGGGGAAAAACAGAAATTGGACAAGCGTAGAAGATAAAGTCAACAAAGCATCACTCTTGCAATTACTAACCCCGCCATCGTACGAACAACACTTAACTGAGGCTACCGTGCTCTCCTACAAATCCTTGCTCCCATTGATAGGAGGTATGATCCAGGTTGAATACGCATTGTCGACAGCACTGTGCCTCGGACTGTGAGATCAGATGTTTGCATTGGCTTCAGCTCCAGGCTCACGCAGGCAACCACTTTGGGATAACTCGACATGATCGTACAGTTCTCTCACGGAGACGATCGGAGAGGCCAAAATTGAAGACAAGGGGATAGTAAAGGGCTAGGCCGAGACGGGGCGCTGGGCAATCAACTGCTATCATCTAATTTGCCCAAACCTGTTTGCCGCTTTAAAGGGGCGAAATGCGACTCTTTCGGGAATGTCACGTGCGCCGAGCGGGACGGGCTCTCCGGTCCCCGGTATGCAGAGCTGTCGGGCGGTGATACATTTGCATGCCAGTCATAACTGCCGCACGCTTAGACAGTTCCCAAGACCTGTTAAATCAGGTATCGGATCTCTCCGAGCATTGGCGGATCTCGATTGCCCTCCCCCCCCCCCCCCTCCCCTGCTGAAAGCACTATCCGCATGTCTTGTCGTCGTCTATGACAGACTGCCGCCTGCATGACGCAAAACATGAGCACTATGTTCCGAAGCTATGTCTGTGCTTCTGTTCCACTTCTTCCTCATCACACTGCTAAACTATAGACTCATCATGGTAACATAAACATCTTTCATGCAAATCGTCTTATCTTTTATTCTTTTCCCCACTTTACTCTATATATCCATCATGATTCTTGTCTAAGCCTTAGTCTCCCGGATGGGGAGGGTCTTTTTCTCTGTCTTCTCAGAGTTTGCGGGGGCTTCCCTAACGAACGGCAGGAATTCGGGCTGGCCAGGAATGTACTTTCGGAGCACCTCAGGAACGATGAGACCCTCCTCAGTCTGGTAGTTCTCAAGAACACAGCACAAGGTTCGCTCGGTGGCGCAAAGGGTCTAGAATCGAATCAGTCAGCAACTATAGTTTTCATCAACATGTTCATATAGGCATAGGGAGCCTTACCGCGTTCAGAGCATGCACATACTCCTTTCGTCCACCACCAACAACAGTCTTGCCCTTCTTTGAGCCGTGGCGAATCTCCAGCTCGCGGGTCTGGTAGTCGGTACAGTTGGAGCAAGAGACAAGCTCCTTGTACTCAGACTGGAATGGGAACCAAGCTTCCAGATCGTACTTCTTACCTGCAGCGTTGTTCAGGGCTCCTGAGACAATGCCAACAACTTGATACGGCAGCTTCAGGGACTGGTAAAACTCCTCCGAGTTGGCCATCATCTCATCAAAAGCCTGCCAGCTGTGATCGGGTCCACAGAGCACAAACTGCTCAACCTTCTCAAACTGGTGCACACGGAACACACCCCAGGCATCACGACCGTGGCTACCAGCCTCCTTTCTGAAGCAGGTGCTGTAACCGCAGTATTTGATCGGGAGCTCGGCGGGCTGGAGCCACTCGTCGGCGTGGAGGCAGGACAGGGGCTGTTCGCTGGTGGCAATCAGGTATCGATCGGAGTCTGAGTTCTCGCCTCCCTCAGAGACACGGTAAAGCTCCTCGTCAAACTGAGAGAGCTGGGCTGTCTTGGCCATTTGCTCGCGGTCGAGCATGAATGGGGGCTGGTTGGGGGTAAAGCCTGGAACATCGGTTTTCTCAGTGAAATGAACTACCAACAGCGCGCTCATGATGATGGACACCTACCCTTGTTGAAAAGATGCTCGGTAGCATAGTTAATCAGCGCCATGTTCCTGTTCAAAGTCAATAAAAAAAGGCCCAGTGTCGTCTTTTCGGTTCGGCAAATCCTACAGGAACATGCCATATCCAGTCAAGCAATAACCTCGGTGACCAACAAGCTTGACACCACGGATAGGATCATATCCACCAAGTCTCCAAAGCACCTCATGGTGCGACAAGGCGGCCTTCTTGCTCTCCTCAAAACCATCGGGCTTCCAAGTCCTAACGATGGTGTTGTTGTCTTCGTTGTCGCTAATGGGAACCGAGTCGTGAACGTAGTTTCCAACAGTTCGAGCCTTGGCCTTGAGCTCAGCATTCTTTGCGGCGGCGATATCCTCTTGAGCCTTCTTCTTCTTGGTCAACTCCTCCTTCTGCTGGAGCAGCTCGGTCGCATCTTCCTTTGCACGCTTCTTGAGGCCGATCTCCTTTTGAATACCGTTGATTTGGGTTCCGATTTGCATTACTTCGTATTGAGCTTCAGTGATATCAGTATAATCCATTTCTACCAACATTGCAGAAGATCACCATGGTGACTCACCTTTGCGGGCATCCTGCCACATGGCAATCACCTCGTCCACAAGTTCAACCGACTCATGGCGGCGTCGCTGAGACTCTCTGATCTTCTCGGGGTTACCGCCGCGCTCCTCAATAAAATCTTCAATGTCCAACATCTTGACGAGTCTGCTGTAGTGCGATTTGTGCTGATAGTCGGGCCAAGTCTTGATTTTTACCCACTACACGATAGGCCCATGAAGGAGGGGGAGGGGTTATGATTGTGATCACGTGATGCCCTTTTTGCAGTCATACCGATTCGAAGGCGCAGCGAGTAGCCAATCACGTGAGTCACCGGTGAGTCTTCTTCATGATGCTGATTTACAATCCATATCCTTGAAAAATTAATAACTGAAGTGTTTAGTGGTTTTTTCCTTTTTACTAACTATTTGATGCAGAGAGGCTCAAGTTCTGGATTCTCTCAAGTCAAAGCCGCAATGCTCTCCTCGATCAACTCCTCAATACCACCTCTTGGAAACAACCAAAGTAATGGAAACAAACAAGGCAGCAAGCAAATTCTGTCGATAAATATATAGGCTAAATAGCAGCCTATCCAATGAGGCTTGAGGGCGATAGTTGACATAGTTTGTCCGCTTCTACTCACAGCTGTCCCCTCTGTCTTGATGCTCCAACCGTACGTTCAAATTACGGTGCACTAGGAGAACTAAGTCGATTTGTTAAGAATAGAATCTTTTAGTGATACTCAAACCTGACAAAACTTCCGCATGAGACCAAACACGATAAATAATAACTAAACTAGAACGTTGATCGAAACGAAAAACTGGTTGAAAGATATGTCAACTAACTACTCTAGGAAAAGGAAACAAAATAATTCATGACTATTTTCTTGCCCATTATATATCAACATGAGGCTCCCACGTCAGGTGACATAAATCAGTGCGAAATTGATCGCAATGCTTGAAAGAAAATCTGGAGTCAAAAGTAGCATCATTTAGACAAGCTATCCCCGATTCAAGGACCTGGCCGTCCCTTTAAGACAAAGAACTCCTTATGAAGAGAATTCATACCGTTTTTTAACCATCATCCACGCATCTTACCTTTAAAGCTCTGCGTTGCAATCTACAGCGCTCTCGCCCGTAGGCATGGACACTGAATACTCCACATCCAGCTTGACCAACTTGCCAGGGTTCAGAGATACGTCCCAGCTGAGGTGACCGTTCTTCTTGAGAACTACACCTGCCTTGCCCCAGTCCTTATGCGCAGGAGTATCTCGTCCTGGCAGGCCAGTGGAGACGCGAGGGCCTTCGGATGTAACCCCGCGAGGGTACACCAAGTCGACACGTAGACGCTCATCCTCAGACACTGGGATCTGATCAAAGACAAAGATTGTTGCAGGCTTGCTTGAGTTGGCGCGCGTGTTATGTAACTTGATGCAGCGCGTGAATTCGGAACTCTCTTCTTGTCTGAACATGCCTAGGCCAGTGGCGGATCGCTTGACCTCGGCCTTTTGATACAAGACCTTGATAGCCGGGTCGATTCCCAAATTGAGAATGAAATTATCGCCGACGCTACAGCGTGGAATGCCAATTTTACCCATGAAGCTGCCGTCGAGTATCAAGCTACCAGGGCCCTTGAGAAGAGCCCATTTGCTATTGTTCTTGAGTGTAGCCTTGAGGTAGGCGGCAGCATGATACTTGGCTACGACAATGTGATTGAAAGAGACCTGAGAGAAATTGACACGGGCGACGCGCTGCTTGGTGGCAGTGAACTTGGGAGCCAGTGTCTTGCGACCAGGAAGGTCGTAAGTGGTAGTCATGCCTATCTCCTCGATGAGAGACTCCTGGAAATCGAGGGCAGGCTCATTGTCAGATCCCCAGTTTGCAGTTTCCGGAGGATCAAAATCATTTAATACAGATGTTGGAACTGGAGGTGTCCCTGAACCTTGAGCTTGATGTATCCCGCCTTGTGGCATTGGAAGTGCAGGAGGAGGCATCTGCTGCTGTTGTTGCTGCTGCATGGGCTGTTGCGCCATCTGCATTTGCATTTGCTGTCCCTGTTGCTGCAGTTGCCTCAGTTGCTGATGCTGAGCAGCTTGCTGTTGAGCAGCTTGCTGTAGAATAGCTTGCTGTTGTGCTTGCATAAGCTGTTGATTTCTATGTGCTTGCATTGCTTGTGGATTGGCAGTAGGTGGAGTCTGGTAAGAACCTGGTGCTTGAGGAGTGGGGTTGATCATGTCCGGCTCCTGTCGAGCCATCATGAGACGCTTCTTGTTTTGCTGTTCTAGAAGCATAAGCTGCATTTGGTAATCTTGCTGCATATGATTGCCAACCCCATTCACTGGCTGTGGCGGAACACTGGGGACGCCAAGAGGAGGGGGAGGTAAGCCATATGGGTCACCAAACATGACATCTCTGGGTAGGGGCATGGCGCTGCGTTGTTTCTCTCGAATCTTTGCACGTTCTTGCGTCTCACGAACACTTTCAGCGATACCCGAGGACTTTGAGCCTGCACTTTTGCCGTTGCCTTTGGATGCCATCTTGATATTCCAAGGTTGGAGGAAAGGCACGGCATCATTTGGCCCAACGAAAGAGGTTTGAGAAGTAGAGAGAGTAATTTTACAATTCTCCCAGGTCTCACAGGTAGTATTGTTGAGGCAAGCATCAAAACACAGCGAACCGGAATTAGTTGGCGTTGACAGCTGAAGGTCATAGCTGGGTGTCCAGTATGCAGAGTTGGTCACATAAGTTAGGACCAAGTCGCATGTAGTAGGTTCATCAATCTCCATAGTGTTCGTTGGAGATCGAAGCGGGCGATCAACATCGCTAGACACAGAGCCACGACGTGAGGACCTCGGAGTAAAGGCAGCATTCACCTCCAGTTGAATGGTGACGGTGTACACACTCTTTGGCCAAACGCTCATGCGCTCCCAGCGAATCCGGGCCTTTTCTTTCGCGATCTGATCCTTGCGTCTCTCGCGCCGTTGCTTCTCTCTGTTTCTTAGCTTCTGCTTTTTGGCCTGGGATTTTTTCACCTTGGCCAAGTTCTTATTATAGACTTTCATCTGCCGAGCTTGCTCCTTGTCCACCAAGACTTTTTGTTCAGTCAACTCGCGCTCACGAATGCGAGCAGCCATGCGATCAGCTTGAGCATTCTCGCGCTCAATTTTGTAGATGGATATGACAGCCGCGAGGTCTATTCCATCTATTTTGTTCAGTGAGTTGCAATATGTATTAAGAATCTTGATGCGATGATCAGCATTTGCAGTGACTTCTTTAGTACGTGCAATCTCATCGGCGATGTGGACAGAATTGTCCTTGGGTTTCTGCAAATGAGGCTGCATAGCATCTTCATCGGAATCATCATGATCAACGTCATCCTCGGAAATCTCTGAGTCTGTGTCTGGGTAGACATCCTCAAACCGCTCCTGGTTGAAGATATACTCAGTGGTGAGACCAACAATAGAAGCAAGGCCACTACCCTCAACCTTGATAGATTGTTGGTTGACAGTAGGACTAAGGCCGATGATTTTGACCTCATTGATACCCGGCTAGTTGGTAGATTATGTTAGAATAAGAACAACCTGCAAGGTAAGAAGAGCATGCTTACTTTCAAGAAGACATCCTTAATGTCTCTTTGGATCTGGGCTTGGTCTGGGAAGAGAGTGATGGCACGGGTAGGGAGGTCACGAAGCTTATACTCAAGGATGTGAGGGTGGTCCATGTCGTTGGGTGGCTGTGGTCTTAAGTGAGGTCAAGAATTTGTATCTTGCACAGAGGTAGGAGAGCCAAGGCAACACAACCCTTGGGCGGGATAAAGTATTGTTGAAGTTAGGCAACGGGTGGTTCAGACAGCAAATACAAGACGAAGGGGAAAAGTGATATGAAAATGGGAACTTGCTTCTAGCAAGACGGCAACGACAACAACGATGAGAGTAGTAAGCAAGGATGATAGTGAGTCGTTTTGGCGTCCACAAGAGGGAATGCCTGGGGAAATTGGAAATCAAGATAAAATGGATCAGATGCCAGAGAAGACAAGAGAAGAGAAGAGGTGTTGAGGGTGAGGAATCTGTCGAGAAAGGTCGAGATGGGGGGGAGATGGCGAGATACTTATACTCGAGGAGCACCAGGTAGCCAAGAGCGCGAGCCAACCAGATGAAAGAACGAGAAGTACACTGGGAGAGGGAGAGGGATAGAGAGGAAGAGGCAGACCACAGAGTAAGAGGTCACTCGCACCTCAATTTCAAATCCATCAGTCACCATGATCCAACATTGTTCGACACGAGTGTTGGTCGTGGTAGACGATTTTCAGGCTTAGGTGAAGAAGGACAGACATGATGGTCATCACTTGCACGAGCAGAGAAACATGAGAGAAAAAGAGTAGACGAAATTGAAAATAAGACAATTCTAAGAGATCTTAAGAGAGAAGGCTGAGTACTCTAGAACATGGTTGGGAGAGAGATAAGAGGAGAGGAGAGAGAGGTAGGGTGCGAAAGATTGGGGGGGCATGCTCCAGGCAGTCTTGGACTGAGAATGCCTTTCTGGTCTGAGGCAGCTGGCGACCCAGAAATAGATGTGGAGGATTGGATGATGAGTCATCAGGTTCACGAATGGTGATTGGCCAGGGTGTTACGATTTCTTTGCCAGGTACCCGGGATTGTTAGATGGCTTTGTACATCTGTCTGCAATGAAGACATTTCTGACGGTAATTCTTGAGTAAATAATAAATGCTTAATTTCAATTCGATCAATACAAGCTGTCAATTTCTTTACCTGTTTTGTTTTACTTCTGTACGTCGTTTGCTACCGTAATCTGCTTGTATACTCTACATACAACTTGTACAGCTAACTGCCAAGCAAGTACTGTTTTATGTTCCATTCCGGGAAATGAGGCGAACCGTACACAAGTTATTCCGAAGGTAACTCCTCTGTGCTAAAGGTATCTAGATGCCCTAAGGTACTCTACCCGGACACTCAACAGAAGTCCTTTGAAGTCCGACTGAGCCTCAAGTATTAAATATCATGGTATCATGATTTCCTCTTTGGAGGATGGCTTGCCTATGCACCTATGCCAGACAGCCATCAAGTTTGATGTTTGCAAGCGCGGTACTTCATTGCTTCCTCTCCTCCTAGGAATCAAACGCTACGGTTAGGTGCCGACTTATACTAGGATTGGTGGGCACATATATGGGCAAACTACCCAGAACACTGCCAACAAAGACGCAAACCGATCATACAAACGAGATGGATGAGGTATAAATGCAAGGGCCATCACATCAGCTACAAGGTATGTGAATTGAACATCGTTCTGTTGATTTTTCCTTCTTCTCGTCGCTTTCATCTATCATCGCCGCCCGATATGAACGCTCGTCACCACCGCATTGAGGGGGATCTCAGTGGCCCTAACGGAGAGTCTCTTCGAAGGGTTCGAGGCTACCCACGCATGAGCCACAGCTCATATTCAGTCTCCCATTCGCAGGAAGGAGTTCGTCTTCCTTTCAGACGTCAAGAAACCGGACCATTCTTCACTCAAATAACTCATTCACAGCTGGTCAGGCTATCATTGAACCTATGTGAACCTGACAAGATGGTAGTAATAATGTCTAGCGATATCGGCGGTAGAAACTCTGTAACACAGAGAGGGGACAGCTTTAGGCCTCGAGCTTGGTACAAAGTCGACAGGAGCTTGATCCTAGATTTGCTCCCACGCTTACGCCACGACATCCGCCACATGGGCCCTCAGAGCCTCCTTGACTTGGATTATTTCTTCCCAAGAGCAGTTACCCAAAATGTCCCCAGTTCTATACTGTATGACGCATTTCGCTATGTCTTTGCTCACTTAGAGGAGCACTCAAGCACCGGATTCCTCAATATGTTTGAGTTAGCTGAGCGTCAACTTGATACCAATTCAAATCGCTCCAGGGAAGCAATTCGGGACTGGGGAGCTCTAATGCATGCCGTTTGTGTCATGCTTGACAGCCAGAATGGGTTGGGATGCTCTCCTGTGTTGCTGAGACACATCATGGATTTTCTTGAGAAACTCTTTCCACGGGTTCATCATATTCTAGGAGATGAGCACACAATGGTGCTCTTTTATGCCTTCATGGGTATTTTCGAATATTCAGGCGGCGCATACCAGAGAGAACAACTTGAAAGGATATGGAACGGCTTTAACGCGGGAGTGCAGACGCAATTGCTTCGAGATATGCGAGATGCAATGAATGTGGAGTGTCCAGGTACCCGAGAGAGAATGCGCCGCTTGTATGGGATTCTGACCTCTGGGCGCCTCGTTTAGTTGAATAGATACATGCAGAGCCCACGCTCGGATAATTGCAACGCCCCCATTTTCCCAGCCTCCGGATTTCCACACCAACCCCACCTTTTGCCGAAAGGCGGCGGTCCTGCTCGTCTCACCCAGCTGCCATCATCACGTCACTCACATTTGCTACCCAAGCAATTAAGGTGGTGACAGCTCTCACTCATTTTCACTCCGCCGTTAGAGCATTCTCAATATTATTAGAGTACATCAGCATCTTGTCATTATTTCTTGATTTACATCATATTTGCACGACTACTTCCCTGTCATTTTTCTCTAACTTTGTTACCTTGATATCACCCGTCTTTTAGGCATTAGGCCGACATCATCGATCACCATGTCGTCCTCGAAGTCATCCAAGTCCTCCAAGTCCTCCAAAAATAAGGACCCCATGAGAGCCGTAGATCCTCGTCCAATTCGCAGCCCATCGCCTCCCAGGGGAAATTCGTATCCTCCTCCCCCAGCAAAGTCACCAAGACCAGCTCAATCCCCATCTCAATCGCAATCTCAACCGCCAGGTGATCCGTATAACCAGCCACGGTACAATCCCCAGGACTACGCAGGCGGAACCTACAACCCTCAGAGCTTCAGCCCTCAGCCGGAATACAGCACACAGCAAAATTACACCACTCAGAATTACGGCCCTCAGGACTATGGGCCTGAGACTTCCCGGCCGTACAATCCCCAAGACTATCCTCCCCCTACAGCTGCAACTGGTCCTCCTACCGGACCTGCAATCGCGGCGCCGGTTCTCCCAATCCGCCCAGAGTCGGACTCTCGGCCTATCACTGATCAAACCAAGATGCCAAGCAATGCGCCCGGTGGCATGACCGATGTAATGCGACCTAGCACTCAGGTTGCGCCGACAATCGCTCCAAACTCGCTCCGTGAACTTCAGGCGCTGAGGACAAACTGCCAGTTTGGCCTGCGTGAGTTTCTCAGTCTCCAACGGCAGCGAAAAAGCGGTGAACTGCAAATGTCATCAAGTGAGCTCGACATGCGACTTCGGGATACGACCTATCACCTCTTGAGCGATTTGAGGGTTCTACAGGGTGAAGTGCGCGGCATTGCCAAAGAGGCTGAGAGTCATCGCTGGCGAAGATGGATTATTGGTGGTGCTATGTAAGTTGCTTCACATCTTGTTGCGCGACATGTCATGAAGCTTTTTAGCTGACCGCCTTTCAGTGCGAGCTTTATCCCAATCATCCGAAGATTCTGGCGTCGAGGCAATGACGAAGAGTCGCAAACATCTGCCAACGACACAGAGTACGCATTTGTAAAGTCCAAGGGACTGCTGGATCACATTAAGGACGGCGTGTTTGGTAGCGGTTACCTCGCCAAGCTGGCCTTCTTCGTCTTCGCAGTACTCTACGTCTTCTCTAACGAAGTGTCGCTGCGCGTTGCCAGGACAACGAACAAGCGCATCAAGAAGCTCTGTGCTCGAATTGAGCAGGGCGACCCGGATATCGATGAAAAGGACATGAAGGCGCTGGAAGGTTGGCGATGGCGGGTGCTGCTGTGGTAAAACCACGGCGTCAAAGGCTGGTAATATCGTAGTATGAGGACATGATTATAACGAAGGTTCTGTCATGACATGCATTTTTATTCCTGTTTGGGTATTCTTCTCCACTATTCTTTTTAGCTTTATTTACATGCGAAGGGTTACCCTACATCATTGATGTTGCTAGATTGTCAAGGTGCTCAAGCTGTGATATTTCAAACACAACCTGAACGGCATCTACGTCGGTGTTGAGTATTGACTAGAATTTATTTCCACTGATTGATGCTTGGATGGAGCTAGTCCAGTGTAATTTTTGAAGCACATCCTAGCACTTCGCTCACTCCAATCGCTCCCATATCATTCAGACACTCTCTCCATCTCACCAAGCCTTGATCATGGGTGAGAAACGAAAGATCGAGTTCGATGATCCTACGCCAGTCAAGTTCCTCCGAGTTGACAGCGCCGATGAATCGGCAACAGGTCAGGAGTTTCTCGAAGCCGACGCAGCAAGAGACCGGAAATTTGCTGAATTATACACTCAACCTCCCGACTTCAAAGAGTTGGCAAAGAGAGATCCAGATTTCGCCAAATTGTAGGTTTCATCCTCTACGTTGCATCATTGATTTGGCACTATCTTACGCAGAGTTTTAGATGGAACCAGCGCAAACCGGATTTCTTCAATGATCCAGCATGTGTCATGCAATTGACTAAAACACTGCTTAGACTGGATTTCGACTTGAAGATTGAACTTCCTGACGATCGTCTTTGCCCGCCAGTAAGTTGATGACTGAGAAACAAACAGAAGTGATATGTTATTGACCCTTTTCTCCTTAGGTTACAAACAGACACAATTATCTGCTCTGGCTTAAGTCTCTCCTCGATTCTACTTCCCATGAGCCTACGCGCCAGAAAGTGGTTGGTCTAGATATCGGTACCGGTGCAAGTTGTATCTATCCACTCCTAGGATGCGCGCAGAGGCCTTGGTCATTCATCGCGACAGGTAAGTTTTACAGGCTCTGTAGTCTCGCGCAAAGGGTTGACACGGTGCAGATATCGATGAGAAGAGCTTGACTTATGCCGAAAAGAATGTGACTCTCAACAACCTTCAAGATCGCATCAAAGTCGTTCCTAGAAAACCTACAGACTCACTCATCCCTCTAGAGGACCTGAACATTGACTCCATTGACTTTACCATGAATAACCCCCCATTCTACAAATCAGAAGAGGAAATGACTCAGAGCGCGGCTCAAAAGAATCGACCTCCGTCTAGCGCATGCACAGGGGCCAAGGTCGAAATGGTCACGGACGGCGGCGAGGTTGGATTCATCGGCCGCATTCTCCAGGAATCGCTTATTTTGCGCGAGAGAGTTCAGTGGTACACAGCCATGTTTGGGTTCCTCGCAAGTGTGGTCGAATTTGTCGATAAACTTCGTGCGCATGGAATTGACAACTATGCGGTGACAGAATTCATCCAGGGTTCTCAGACGCGTCGTTGGGCGGTTGGGTGGAGTTTTGGAAGCATGCGGCCATCTCTCGACGTGGCCCGCGGCATCAAGACCGCGGTTTCAAAAAATATCTTACCTGAGATTACTGAAGCTCCGGTGATTAGATTTCCTGTCCCCCGTAGGGTTGCCGAGTTTGCGGGTAATTTCAGTGCTGCAATAGGAAAGCTGGAGCTGATGTCCTGGGACTGGGATCAATCTCGCCTTGAAGGCAAAGGACAAGCGGCGGACAAGGTCTGGACTCGAGCGTGGCGAAGACAAAAGAAAAGAGTGATGGATGTTGAACAACCTAGCGGGGAATCACCTGAGGCTTTGGAAAAGAAATGCATGTTTGCCTTCAAAGTGGTCGTTCATGTGGGACAAGACGAAGTTATGGTTTCATGTAGATGGATTGAGGGTCACGATTCCGTCGCCTTCGAGAGCTTCCGGGGCTTTCTAAAAACGGCCGCCCAGCAGAGTTTGGAGGTCAAGAAGTAATCAACATACTAATAATAGGCAATAAATTCAGTTTTCCATAAAGATCTGTATTAATAAAATGACTGGCTCGAATCTCATCTTCGTCTTTTCTCCTTGACGTCCCTGGTGATCTTGGATATTCATGCCTTTCCTGCATCTCGGAATCTGGTCAAGTCTTCAAGAACCTCGGCTTTGCTTTTCCTTGCTACGAGAGCATTCATAATAACATCCTGCTCCGAGTCTGGAGCCATGCTATCTGATTTGGGTGCATTGTTGTCCAGGTTCGTAGGGAAGGGGTATCCCTCGCTGACCATCCAAATAAAGGTCTTCACTTCGTCGCTCAGACCCGTCTCCTTGTATAAGGTAGTGAGCTGGTCCCAAGTCTTCTCAATTAAAGGGTAGGAATCA
This sequence comes from Mariannaea sp. PMI_226, assembly GCA_024336345.1. Classification (NCBI taxonomy): domain Eukaryota; kingdom Fungi; phylum Ascomycota; class Sordariomycetes; order Hypocreales; family Nectriaceae; genus Mariannaea; species Mariannaea sp. PMI_226. The sequence continues at coordinate 773,508 of JANFOG010000014.1, forward strand.
ATTGACTCCATTGGCTTCCCAAAAGCACTGCTGATCTGCAAAAGATTGACCAAGCGGTTGATGTCTGATGAGACGTTTTCGCCTGCGGCGTGAGACAGGGCTGGGTTGAAGAATATGCCATCACCCTTCTGAAGAGGTAGAGCGATGTAGTTCTGTAGAAAATACTCGTCAAACTGAGGAAGACGATACGCCATGTATCCGGCAGAAAAAGCCTGACTGAAAGGCAGCAACCGCGTAGGGCCGCTCTCAAGAGGCACATCGACATGGGCGACAGCACCTTGCAGTGTTAAGCACTGGCTGGCAACTTGCATCGCACGAGGGTATGCGCCGCAACGATCAGCAGACATGAAGCCCAGGTGATAGTCTCGGTGAGACACTTGCGCTCCAGAGCCAGGCTTCACGTTGTTGACCTGAGCTGTGAGGCGGTAGCCGGGGCCTAGCCACGCGCTCGAAATGAGATCGAGATAGGGATTGGTGTAGTACTTCAGAAACGAATCTGGGTTGGCTAAGCCGTGCTTGCTGAATGAGTTCCAGATACGGTCGTTTTTGCCGGCACCAGCGAAATGATCGCCCTGAGTTTTTGAAGCCAGATTCTCTTTCTTGATAATATCGTGGAACGTCTCAGTGGCATCGTCAATGATGTGGGGATCTGTGTAGAGGCCGCTGGTGACGAAGACTCCGGGACCTTGCAAGAGCACGCGGTACCACTCATCCTGCAGAGCCAGTTTCTGCTCTTGAGAGAGGGAAGAAAAGGGCTCTAGCTTGTAGATAGGGACATTCTTTTCAATAGTTGTGGCCAACGGATATTGTTCCCTAGTTGCTTTCTGGGAGCATATTTCCTTGAAGGCATCTATTGACGGAGGAGGCGCTAGGGAGTACAGGCGGGACGCACCCTGGCCTGAGAGAATGCCATTAGAAGAAGTTTGATGAGAGTCCATGTTTGCAGTGGCAATGGAAGGCGAGAGGTTTGTGATGTTTTAGGAGCCTTTTTATTCTAATCGGGACGTGAATCCCGAAGTCCTCAATATCAATAGCTGTTGAAGTGGGGCTAGGAACGGAATTGTGTCCGACAGGCTGGCAACTGCTGCACTTGACAGAAGGGACATTTCCACGTTTACAAGGCATTTTAGTAACATCTCAGAGAGTAACTAGTTCACTTGGAAAAGGAGTCCGAGAGAGGATCTCTGGGATATGACTCTGAGAATGATGCCCATGCTGAGAAAATGCCGATAACACTCGCGAGGGGTGGCTACGATGGGGGATTTGGAGTTATCTCCGTGGCATGCCTACCTAAGTATTAGACATAGCCTCTCCAAGGCCATACTTGTCGAACACTCAGTCTGAGGCCAAAAAATGAAGAAAATTTGACAGATTGAATTAAAAAGCATGATTAATCACGAGGATGATATGGGGACAAAAAGAGATATCGCCATGTTGCGGGGTCAGATCTGCGGCTCCAAGTACAATAGATGATAGCACATGGGTCAGGGAAGAATTAAAGCACAAAGATTGGACAGTATATTATAACGGTGTAATTGGCCTCATGTTGTGGAACTGAGGACGATATGGTTATAGTTAAATACAGCATATCATTGAGTGCAGTTCGGTTCACCGGCTGGGAATAAGACGGAAAAGAGTTATAATCTTAAATTCAAGTCAGCGGAACAACAATCAAACACCAATTCCCCTGTGGCTTAGTTGGTTAAAGCGTCCGACTGTTATTCATAGACAATCGGGAGATCGGAAGTTCGACCCTTCCCGGGGGAGCTTGGCTTCTCTTTTTGCGCATCAATTTTAATTCTCATTTTTGTCGATATGTTCTCTTTAGTTGTCAACTTTGAGGAATACAAGTTTTTTTTTGGTTTGTTTCATCATTCTGGGGATTGTATGCCTATGAAGAATTGGATCCCCAAAATTCCTAAACTCCACACCCACACGATAGAAAAGAAGCTACGCAGACAATAGACGTTTTAAGCTGAAGAATCGAATATGAAATCTCATTGATATAAATATTAGAAAGTATCTGAGTCAAATTAAAACTACTTAACCATGGTAACAGTTTTATCAATTTCCAGCCGGCGCCTGCGACGTTGCCTGGGGTACGACATTAGGCTGGGCCAGCTGCATACTGCACAGCGAAAACACCGGCATCACGAGCACGGGGACGTTTTGGAAAACACCGAAAGCTGCCCCCTGATCGAGTCGAACATACTGCACTGGAAAGAATTGCGGCGCGGCGTATGCCGGTGGGAATCCTGCCGCAACAGGACCACGATCGCATGAAACGTGACCGTTGCCGTTACCGCTACTGTTGAAGATTGCATCACCTTTGTTACATGGTTTTCCGGGTGCCGTGGTCTGGTCCCGTGTGTCTCCGGGTGGCGTCGGGACGGATGGGGGCGGATGCGTCTGCTTTCTTTGCGTCTGAGCCCGTTGCTTTTCCAAATTGTGAACGTCTTGGCTGAACTCTCTCTGCCGCATCTCGTGCACGGTGTTGAGTCGATACCCTGGACTGTTGTCGCTGGTAGCGCTCTGATGTTCTGGCGAGGCGAATGTCGTTTGTCCATTGGCGTTCGTCTGAGCAGCTCCCTCTACGTCAAAAACACTCTGGTAGTCGAGGTGCTGAGCCCTGGGTCTGCTGTTGCTAGTTGGTGATGGGGGCTGCTGGGAAGCCCGCGCTTTGGTCCTGTTCAAACCCAAGGTGTATCCCTCAGTAGTATGGTTTTGATTCGCTCCATACATCTCGTGGAAGTGAGTGCTGCCCGCGAATGCGGTGGACGACTGAGCAAACTCGGAGTGCGTGTCATCTTCCTCCTCCGAATCGCTTGTGTCAGACTGAGCCTGTGGGACCTGATACTCCAGGGGACGCATTTGTTGCTGAGGAGAAACAAAAGGATTTTGCGCGTACAACATGCCTCCGTTGCCTCCATACGGTCCATCATCGCCGAACTGGCTGCTGCCTAGCAAAGGAGTGGCGGCGGTAGAGGAATCGCTGTACGATTCGTTTTGCCAGCTTGGCTGCTTCACCTGACCGAGCTCCCCAAAGCGAGGAGCTGGAGCCTGAGCATTATCAAATGCCCAGCTAGTGTACTCGTATTCATCGCCAAAAGGCCCTTCCCTCGTGGGCGACTGGCGCAACTCTTCTAGGTATCGCGACTGCTCCAGCTGCTGGCTTCGAGAAACGTGGCGACGTCTCTTGGAGAAGGGATTCGATGGCGGAAACTTCCAGTCCGGATCCCACTCCAGCTGCTGTTGCGAGCGATACACAACTTCAGGTTGGGGTAGGCTCACCGTGATGCCCTTGACGTAATCCGGCTGTGCCCCCCAGGCACGTCGTCTGAGGTCATCTTGTAGCCTTTCGATTTCTGACTGGAGCTTCTCCGACATGTCGTCCTGGGTGCTGGCGTCCTCGACCTCTCGCTGGGCATCTACACTCACCATCAAGTGGGATTCTATCCGTTGCTCTTCCTCTTCTGCCTCCAGTGCCACCTCCACAAGTCGCTGATCTTCCTGCCGCTTCCTCTCCTCTTTACGGACCCGCTCCCTCTCTTCGGCTCGAATCGTTTCCCGGAGTCGTTCCATCGCTTCTATGTCGGCTTTCCGTTTCTCTTCTTGCTCAAGTCTCAACTTTTCCGCTTCTGCCTTCTCCTGGGCCTCTACTTCTTGCTGATGAGCCCATTCATCTCTCAGTCTCTGAAGTGCTTCTTGCTCGAGTTTTTGCAATCTCTCCTTCTCTTGCCTCTTTTCTTCCATTACCCTCTGTTCCTCAATAATTTTCTGTTCTTCTCTTTCTCGCTCCTCTTGGGCCTTTTGCTCTTCTTCCTTTTGTCTCTGCTCCTCTCGCCTAAGTTGTTCGGCTCTCTGGCGTTGCTCCTCCATTTCGCGTTGCTTCTCTTTCATTTCATGTTGTCTTTTCCTCAATTCCTTCTTCACCTTCTTTCGTTCCTCTCCAGCTTGCCTTTCGTCTTCCCTTCGTTGTATCATGGCCATTTGGTTCCCAAGCTTGTCCATGATGGTTCGGATTGCATCGAGTTGGATCTTCTGCAGATCTTCCTGGGCTTGCTTATCAGCTTCTAATTTTGCCAGGATATCTTCTTGACTGATTCGTCGGGCTTCTGATTCTCGCTCCAAGCGCGCCTTTTCTTCAGCAAAGGTCGATGCTAATTTTTGTCGGTAGTCGTGGTCAAGTTCTTTTTCGAGACTCAGCTGCACAGTCGTATTTTTCAGATCTTCAAGCAGGTTCCTCGATCTTGCTCTTTCGACCCTCAATTGCTCCATTAGGAGTTCAACTTCCAGGCTCTTGGTATGTCCTTCAGAGGTATCGTTGGTTTGCCTGGCTGCTTGTTGGGTGGGCCACCAGAATTGGGCGGACGCTTCCGACGCACTACTATCTGCTCCTTTCCCCTTTGGCATTGCCTCCTCTTTTACTGATCTCAGCCTCTTCTCCGAATTGTTCACATCGTCGTATCTATCGTCCAACCTGCCATCGTCGCGCTGTTTGGGAGTGCCTCTGGGAGTAGGCGCACTAGAGCAGTAAAATGGGAGGGCATGTCTGAAGCGCGTGGATGAACCTGTGTGTGGTGTCGGGGGATACCCGTTGAGATAGCTTTGTTGAGAATTATTCATGAGGTTGTAAGGCACTGCCTGTGTACCTCGTGGTGTATACGATGAATCGCTACAGTAGCCAGGGTCTGAGTTTCTTGGGCGGTTGATGTCGTTCAACCCTTCATCCGCAGATTTTAGGACGAGAGGCCCCAGTGACTCTGATTCTTGGAAGGGTTTGATGGCGTTTGGTGCGAATGTAGGAGGGCTGAAAGTTATGTAGGTTATACCTTTGGTATCTTTCGCAGGGTCTTTGGTGTGATGGTACCCAGTATTTGAAGAATTTCGTCGTCGCTGAGCTGGTCCGTGAGAAGCGGCCTTTGGCCTTTCTGCGAGGAGCTTCGCTTCTCCAAAAGTTTGTAAGTCAGTCGTCGAAACGAAATGTGACGAATAGGTTGGAGGGGCAGCTAATGGACCCTTTTCTTCTAGGGGAAAGCCGCCTCGAGAATGTCGATTCTTGTCAGGATTTGTGGCCATATGTCAGTCAGTTTGTATGCGCTTCGCAGGTGTAACCAGCGATACGATACGAGACGAGGTGTGTGATATCGTTGGGCTGTTGGATACGTGGATTAATCAAACTGGAATCGAGGAAGAGCCAGGGCAGATATGGGGACTGGAGAATGACGACGGATCGATGATGCAAGACGGTGGAATGTCTGCGGAGAGCGGGTGTTATCTGGACAAGGGCTTTCTTACAGGCAGAGACAGGCAGAGACAGGCAGAGAGACACAGGTCAGTCAGCACGCATCTGCTCATCACTCCCTTTTTCCTCGTCTCATGACATCTGGACATGCATGAATGCCACGCTTTGATGCTTGCAAAAAGCCTGAGGCTTGCCTCAGCAATGGGCCGCGCCGTCTCCCAGCTGGACGCCAATAGCCAGACGCAAGCTACGGCGTCACACCACCCTGGCTGCAGGAGATGCCAATCAGGACCGGCGACGAAGTCGCCTTGCGTCGCATGCCCTTGTCACCGCATCCACAGCCTCTAAGACACTGCATGATCTCCACAGAGGGGTTATTCTGGCCAAACCACAGAGGAGGAGCTTTTTTGTCTTTTTATTTGCAAAATACCTCGGTTGCCGAGGCGTAATATGTGGTATTCCTTTCTGTTGAGGTAATCAAAAGACATACCGAATCAGTCGGTCTTACGCTCGGAACTTGGCGATTCAATCCTTCGAGAAAAAAAAAAAAACATTTCACCACTACGCGTAAATCAAAAGGGCTTTTCCCATGAAGCGGCGATCTGTCACATTGGGGGCTTTCGAGGGCCGGATAGGTCTGTGTATTTTCAGACCTACCAGCGCGTTCCCCGTCCCCATGTCTCACTCACAATTGCTGCACGGTATAGGAGGAGTGCAGCCATCACCGCCACATAGCAGTTGAAAACCCCTCAAAGGTGCATCCGTACGATATGATTCGTAGCCTGTTCACATCCACGTGTTGTTCCTTTGTCATCGCCACATTTTTGCAGGGCGGACGGATGGACATTGGATTGTGTTGGTCCTCGACCAACCTCAATTAATGAGGAGCGAAGGCATCCTCAGCAGCGCAGGACTCGCCGTGATAGTTTCTTTTTCTTTGAGGTACTACACTGCAGCCGTGTGGCGCTTGGTAATTTGATGATGCGAATGTACGGTTGATTGGCTGGATAGACTCTTGCTTGAGTGTGGCCTGCACAATGAATCCATCTAGGTAATAGTCGGCTACCTTTTATGATTCCTAACTATTTCACGGCCAACGCCCTCCCCCTCCCCCTCCCCCTTCGTGAGCGGCCTGCCTCTTAATCCAGCTCGGTGACGCCCATGACATATAATTCCTACATACGCTATTTTCTAATTTTGTACCTGCATCAACTTATTGCACGCATACACACGTAGGCAACTCAACCCTGAGATGATTACCAGACCTTTGCTAAGCTCTGATGATTTGAGGCCATCCTCACTAAAAATTTCCTCAATATTTCCTATGGCCAAATCGCAGCCATGTGATTCACCAATTAAATAGCTCTTAGTTAAGTTTGTGTAAAAATATCAAAATTACAGTTGTCATTAGATATCACTTCTCTCATATCCCTATCGTAAGCCCTGCCGAATTTATTCAACGTCACTTGGCGGAGATCATTCACACTGGACTGCTTCCCAAGTCCATAATGCGAAATACAAAAAGATCGATATGTGCAGACTTTTGTACCAAAAAGCAGCACCCTAATGACGTAACATTTATCCTCTGAGAAATATTTGAAACGCCGATAGGGATAACTCTTGAGCTGTCGGCATTGGCCTGGTAGCAACGAGAGAGTAGCTATTCAAACCTATGCTGGCCTCAGGTAATGAGACCTAGGTGATTGCCGAGCAATTGGTAGTCAATAGTGTCAGTGCCACTAGGGAAAAGAGATAGACGAGAAAACCCCCGTGCTCAGCTTCTGTTGTAAGCAACGGTTGGACGTATGGATCAATGAGCATCTCCTCTGCAGCAGCACGAAAGCATCAAAGCTCCCGCCTTGCAGCCAATCGGAGAAATATCGTGAAACCTAGTTAGAAGCTATGGGTGAATCCGAGGACTGAGAAGGGTGTAGCTCCAGCACCGGAGGACTGATCAGTGACTTGGCGGCCACACCCTGAGAAGGGTTGCTACGTGGGAGTATTGTATTCGCGTATTTCTGACCATCCTTGGCCAAAGGGTTCTTTCATGCATGATGTACATATACTTACAAAAGGAATTAAGTTCCGCTTTCCTTCTTGTCAGATGTACATAAATTACTATCGCTATACTTATTATTTACGATAAAAAGATATATATACACTGAGGCATTGATCACGATGTAGTTTAATTCGCAATACAGCTGGATGGTGAGTCAACCTAGTAGCATGGAATCAAAAGTAAATCACAGTCAACTGCTTCATCAGCTCCCCACGGAATTCACACATTGATAATAGAAATGATGATTAATTTTTGAATGTTTTTTTTTGTTCAATTGATTCTGCGGCATTACCGTCGCTGGCTAGCAAGTCGTAATTTTCGTAAACAGATACTTGTCCCGAGTCATTATGTCATATTCCCAATATACATTTCTCCTTCCTTTTCTCATCATTCCCGCCTTAGTAGTTGGTATTGCCAATAGTGATGCTCTTGATGTTCTGGTACTCCTGCAGACCGTACAGACTGCCCTCCTTTCCGTAGCCACTCTCCTTGATACCGCCGAAGGGAGCCTCAGCGGCGCTGATCTTACCGGTGTTGGCACCGACCATTCCGACCTGAAGCTTATTGGCGACACGCATGACACGGCCGATATCCTTAGAGAAGAAGTAGCCAGCGAGACCGAACTCGGTGTCGTTGGCCATCTTGAGAACCTCCTCCTCGGTCTCGAAGACGAAAACGGGGGCGAGAGGACCAAAAGTCTCGTCCTTGGCGACGGCCATGTCCTGGGTGACACCCGACAGAACGGTGGGCTCGTGGAAGAAACCGGGAGTGTTGGGAGTGCTGCCGCCAGTCTCGACCTTGGCACCCTTGGACACGGCGTCGGCAACGTGCTCCTTGACCTTGTCGACGGCGGACTTGTTGACGAGGGGACCTTGGGTGGTAGCGCCGTCAAGACCACCGCCCATCTTGAGGGCGTTGACCTTCTCGACGAGCTTGGCAGTGAACACAGGAGCGATGCCCTTCTGGACGTAGATGCGGTTGGCGCTAGGATTTAAGTCAGCATTCTGGTACTCTTGAAGGAGAGCTACTGAGATTGGGACTAGGAGAAAAAGGGGGAAAGCAGGAATTGGAACTTACCAAACGCAGGTCTGACCAGAGCATCGGAACTTGCAGAACATAGCACCCTCGGCGGCAAGGTCGGCATCGGCGTCGTCAAAGACAATGAAGGGGGCGTTTCCTCCGAGCTCCAAGCTGACCTTCTTGAGAGTTCCAGTGGCAAGCTTGGCAAGCATCTTGCCGACTCCGGTGGAACCAGTGAATGAGATCTTCTTCACGAGAGGGTTGGTGCACAGCTCAGTGGCAGCCTGGCGGTCGCGGGTGGGGAGGACCTGGATGGTGGCAGGAGGGAGACCAGCCTCGATAGCCAGCTTGGTGAAGGCCAGGCAGGAGTAAGGGGTCTCTGAGGGGGGCTTGATGACGACAGAGCAGCCGGCAGCAAGGGCGGGGGCGATCTTGCGGGTGATCATGGCGGCGGGGAAGTTCCAGGGAGTGATGATACCGCAGACACCGACAGGCTCACGGACAGTCATGAGGGTGGTGTGAGGGGTGGATGAGGGAATGGTGACACCGTAGCTGCGGGTAGCCTCCTCGGCGAACCAGGAGATGAAGTTGGCGGCGTAAACAACCTCGCCAGCGGCCTCGGAAAGAGTCTTGCCGTTCTCCAGACTGAGAATGGTGGCCACTGAACATGTTTTATTAGTATAAAGCCCTGAAACTATTCGGCGCGAGGCTGAAAGACTTACAATCATCCTTGTTGGCAATGATGAGGTCATACCACTTCCTCAGAAGGGCACCTCGGCTAGTACCAGTTGTGCTCTCCCAGAACTTGGTTTGGGCAACATCGGCGCTCTTGATGGCAGCCTGGAAACATCCGAGGCCGCAGTTGGAAACCTGGCCGAGGACGGTGCCAGTAGAAGGCTCTGGGGAAAGGGGACTGTTAACTACATGGGACTTTGACATGAAAATGGTGTGCAGAATACGAACCGAACACATCAAACTTGTTCTCCTTGTTCACCCACTTGCCATCGATGAAGGCATCCTGAATGAAGAGGCTAGGGTTCTTGAGCTGGAAGTTGGGAAAATAGGCGAATTAGTTAGCTATTCCGTCTCTTCTTTGATGAAGGGAAGGAAACGTGACAGCTTCCTGTGTTTGATGAGGGAGTACTCACACCAGCAAGGGCCTGCTTGTGATAGCTCTCGGCAGCCATTGTGACTTTTAAGTTTTAATGAAGGGAATATGAAGCAAAAGAAAAGGCAAAAAGGTCACAACCAAGGTTTCGGAAACAATCGACCAAAAGAAGGGGAGAAGACGGGGATAATAAATAAAAGAAAAGGGGACCAAGGACGAATCTACATAGAGCTAGGCATCTCAAGCCTCACTAGTTGAGCGGATAGAGCGACGGAGCTGCCGCCCCAACTCGGAGACTGCTTCTACTGCCCGAAAGGCAATACTACGCACTTGTTGGAGTGAAAGTCCATATAACGTCACCTGAGTGGCGCGAGAATTTTGACCCACGCCGGACAATGTATGCGGTGCGATGTGATTTGCGGCGCGAACTGTGCCTTAACCCGTTCCGACCGATGGTACAGCATTTGACCATGTTTTCCCCCCCAAATGGCCACGACAGCCAATCCCCCACTCCGAGGTCAGGAGTTTTAGAAATTGTACCAACTCTAGTTCAGAAGCCCAATGGCAGCGGGCAATTCGCCGAGCGATTGACGACGAAGGAAGCGGCTGTCATCAATATCATTCTCCATCTGAGCGATCTCTATACGGGGACTTGACCGTCCGCGGGACCGGAACCGGAACCGGGCCGGAGGTCGAAGTGCGGGGGGGCCACTTTGTCCGGAGGTTTCCAGCATCCGTAAAAGGAGGGGGGAAAGAGGTGGGAAATGGGCAAGTCAGTCCAGTTTGAATGGTGAATAAGCATCCATCAAGGTGTAAGATCAATGGACTTGATTGCCCAAATGGCCCAAAAATTCCAGTTGTCCTAGAGGAGACCTTCAAAGATTTTAGGGGGGATAGGACTGCCGGGTTGGGCAAAGGGCATCGAATTTTACAACAGGTAGACCCGGCAACTTCGGGGATACCTGCGGGCTTGGGAAACTTGCAGTTTATTGCCCTGTTGCAGCGGTAGATGATGTACTGAAGCTAGACGGGACAGTGTGTCCAAGACAACTACCGGCAAACTCTTTCGGTCCCATGCGTCTGGGGTTTGTGGAGAAGGCTGGTTTCTCTTTCAATCCAAATAATTAATTCCATCTTCTTTCATCGTTGCCTCCACAGATGTCATCGAGCCCACGAGTCAAGTGTGTCGGCTTTTTACTAGTAGAGATTTCCCACGAGGTCTCCCCATTGCTAAGATATGGACCAGTTAACCGACCCCCGTGTCATGTCGTGTTTATTTTTTTTTCTTATTTCCAGAACATTCGTGATGTCATGGAGGTGAAACAGGAGGTGGTGTCATTTGCGCTCCAATTGTTTTTGTGATATGAGTTTTGGGGTGAAGTGAAGGGTCTGGATGATTTGCCGGTGTCTCCCCTGCCGGGTCATCGGTATCGCGGACGTGCCCCTCACCCATGATACACGGCATGTATTTCACCGAAGTTCATGATTATCCCCCCGAATCATGTTCACCCATTCTGCATGTTCAAGAGCAAAGTCGGATCATGGAAAACAAACTGTTATATTTGCGGACGACTGGATAATTCCGTGATGCTTTCCCCATACGGGACTCCCTTTGGCAAACGTACACCATTATTAATTCCGGACACTTATGGAACCGGGCGTCGTCTAAGTGGCAACCCGCCCCCATCATCCATGATGGGACGGCGACTTGTGGACAATAGTGGACTGGCAATGTCGGGTACCCAGGTGGTTAATCCCTTTCGACACAACATCTACTACGTAACTACGTAATTTCCCTCTTCTTTGCTGTCTTTGGGGACGACGGATCCGACGGATGCCGGTCAAACTAGCTCCCTTCCCCCGTTGCCGAAAACGGCGAGAGAGGCACCAATTATGAGTGAAAGGGCATCGCCAAATGTGCAGAAAAGAGGAAGGTTTTATGCGCCAGCAAGCAGCACCATCTATCACCACTACCCAACACCCAACACCAACCTTGTCGTGGTTGTGGGTGGGCGCTGTCGCTGTGCAGATAATTTCCTCAATCAGATCGATTCTTCAAGCACCTCGCACATCCGCTATCGCTGAATTAGGCTGCAAAGTCCGCCTGGTTGATGCAGCCAATAGGTCCATCGGAAAAAAAGAAGTATCATACCTAAACAAAACTTGCCTGCAGTTGGAGCTATGTGGCTGTCAACCCCGCAGAACCAGTGGGTGGTAGTGGGCGGTGGCCGGTGGTTGCACTGCGTCGACGCCAGCGCAGTGGCGGGGATGGTGGAGGTACGTACAGATTATTTTGGCCTCGCTCCCCGCATAGTCTAACAGACTGGAGGGTTTACAGTCTGTGTGTATGGGATGAACTGTTAGAGAGCGCCTATGCCCATGGATTGATCAAACTATTAAGTGACTATTAACAGACCCCGTCCCCTAGTTTGAAATATTGAAACAGTAATGCATCAGATAGACTGGATGATATCGACATATCGGTAGCATGGAAGAACACCATACTTATACTGCGAGCACCACTCTCATTTTTGACATCGGCTTTGCATCTTGCTGGGGTATCCATCATCAAAGAAACAGACATAGATCTTTACGCGCTGTGCTAGGTTTCGCTAAGATATCAGGCATGGAGTCTGCTTGGAAGACAATTAGGATCAGACCGGTCAAGGTTGGGGCGCTCCTATCCCATTCACCATTGCCATGGTAAGCCTTATCGTCTGAAAATAAATACTCTGACTGAATTATATTGGACTTGTTATCGAAACTTCCATAGATTCACAATTGAGTTTCAAGGCCGTTAGGCAAGTTGGATAGCGCTCAGGAACCTAACGGTTGGGATTTATAGGGTCGTTTGTTACAGAGTCCGAGCTAACCCATCCAAAGCTATGGACCAAGAGAAGCGACAGTGATTTACAGGCCAATAGATCTAAAAATAAACATACTGGCGGAAAAAACTAGTAGGAGGACCATGAACTGCTGCAATCGGCTGTGATATTGCAGCATGTGCCAACGTCAGTGACAATGGCACCCCTCAGATTGCCCGGAGCGACCCATTATCATTAGTGCTCCATCTTATCACGGATGGCCAAAACGAGTGTCTGCAATAGTTTATCTTAACTAACGTATGCATGGGTGCAAGTTACTTTAGGGCCATTGTCTCTTCCGATTGTCCCTCATGTAGCATCCCAACAACTCCTCCCATTGATAGGGATGACCATGTGAACTCTTAGCGATATCTCCTAATAGTAAGCGTAAATATGTATGAGATACTAATCTCTCGGGCGTATTAATCAAAGAAAATGAGCAGAACGGAAAGGGCTAGAAACACTATGAGGTTGTCCCAACGCTCTCGCTATTGTGAGATCTCTACCCCGGCGATATTCTACAAGAGACTAAGGGTTCGAGGATCCTTCATATATTCATTAGATTATAACTTGATCAGTTGGATTTCCAAGTATTTCTCAACCAAATCCAGTCTTATGAATCTCTCAATTGTTGCGACCAATGTCGGCTTTGCTAGTGTCATCCCCAAATCCCCCCCGCACGCCAATTCCCCCACATAAACGCCCCGCGCTATGTTGGTGCAGAACTGAATGGCGATCTTCAACCTCTCCACTCTCCACTAAGTGTATTTCACATCTTGCTGCCTTTGGTCGAGACAAATATATTCATCGTTCTGGGACTTGTCTCAGATACGTACGAAGCAAATATACTAGACGATTGCGTTCGAGAAGGATAAAGCATTTGATATTCTTATCATGCCCTCGCTGGCCTCCGGTCCGCCCCGGAGGAAGCACGTCACCACTGCCTGCGTGTCATGTAGGGAGAGCAAGATCAAGGTGAGAACCAACTAGACCTTGAAACACAATCATAGTATGTCTAATATTGTGGTCAACAAATAGTGTGATGGATCTTCTCCGGCATGTTCGAATTGCCAAAACAAGGGGAAAGAGTGCCGGTACCAGGCAGGTGACGACAAGAGAAAGTACGAATAACCTCACTCAGATCTAATAAGTATCCCGGTAGTTGACCATCAGAATTAGGTTGTCTTACCGAGTTGCTATTGAGCTTCTATCTAGTCGCATTCAGCAACTTGTAACGTTCATTAATGAAAATTCACTCCAGCCTCCGCGTATGCCCGAGGATGACCACATCTCCCTGATGGACGTGCTGGATCGTCTGAAGCTTAGCCACGTATATGCTTTCGAAAACGCGTCGGCAAGCTTATCCTCAAATTCCAATACATTACCAAGTTACACGGCTTCACATCAGCATCCAACCACCGCCGTGTCGTCATTAGCTCAAGACAACCAGGATGAGTCCCAGGCAGTACAGCTGCCAACCAACCAAGACGCCACGACTGTTTGGGACGAACTCAACGCGAGCATGGCTCCAACGAGCGACCATGCCACGATATATCCATCCAGTATAGCCATAAACCCGAGATATCTGCATGCAAACGAACAATCACCCGCCGAAGAACAGGCGACAACCAAGACCGCTTCGGTGAACTGGGCTTGGAGCAACCCCGAAGACCCAGGATTCAGCTTCCAGCCTGCTATTTTCCTAACAGATGATACAGACGCAATAGGGGACATCCTTGACTTCCCAAGCACTGATTCTCCGCCAACAAGGAAAGTAATTCGGCTTCCAACCGCACCACTGCATCCGGATGAAGGCGCAAGCGATACCGAGAGCACTGAAGCCCTCGTCGACCAGCTCTCGGAGCGAATTGGATCACTGCAAATTGGCCCAGGAGGTCAAGTCCGCTACTACGGCCCGACGTCAAACTTCAACCTCGTGGAAATGCCTGCACCGGACAATCTCACCGTTCACCGTACAGTTCGGAATGATGGCCAAGAGTACCTCGACCGGCTAGGGATGGGCAAAGAGGTTCCTCGCCAGCTGGAAGAACATCTTGTGAACCTCTACTTTGCCTGGCAGGATCCGGCCTTTCACGTCGTCAATCGTTCCATGTTCGAAAGAGCCAGGCTCAGCTGGAGAGAAAACCATGAGGACACTCCATATTACTCAGAGGCACTACAGAACGCAATGTGAGGCGCAACTCTTACTCCAAAATACTTTATTGTCAGAAACTGCTACTAAAACGAAGGCAAAAAAATAAGCTGCTGCCTTGGCGCTGCGTTCGAAGCAAGACATCATCCCACCTTTGTGACATTCCCCAAGTCCCTGTCCGACTTCTTCGCGGATAGAGCCAAAGCTCTGCTCGAAATTGAATTGGACAACCCAAGCGTGGCCACAGTGCAGGCCATGGTAGTTTTGAGCAACCACGACATCGGCTGCAAGAGGGATGCTCGAGGCTGGCTATACAGCGGTACAATAACCAAAAATTCTCCCTTCTTTCATCTACCTGAGACCTCAAAATCTGACTGTTGTCTAGGGATGGCGATGCGCCTAGCCTTTGACTTGGCCCTCCATGTCGACTTGACCCGATACGTGTCCAAGGGATCCTTGAGCCAGGCTGAGGCGGACCTACGACGGGACGTTTTCTGGGGTGCCTACACGGTCGATCAGTACGTTGGCACCAATCCCCTTCCTAACACCTAGAGTTATATAGGAACTTTGAAGTTAACGCACACGAACAGCATGTGGAGTTTCTATCTTGGACGTCCCTTCAGGATCAATATGGAAGATGTGACAGTTGCTAAACCGGACGGGCAAACTCCTCCCGGGTTCGTAGAGGAATGGATTCCCTACATCTCTCCCAAGTCACTCGCAGAGTGCAAGCCTTTGCCAGATTACACGAATGAGCTACATCGACAACGGGTGTTGCTATGTGAAATCATGGCGCCGTTGGGATATGCACTGTGAGTTCTTATTCTCCTTGGAGGTTCCAGCGAAAGAAGTGGCTTATTAATAATATTCATGCAGGTACGGAAGTCTGAAGATACCTTCAAAGTCACTACAGGAGATGAATGTTGTGACTGTGGAAGCGCTCCTCAACTGGCAAGCCAATTTGCCATCCGTGCTGCAAGTTGATCTTGATGACAGTGAGACACAATACTTGCCACACGTCATCTTATTACAGTGAGTTTCTCCAGTTTAGAAAGAAAGATAATAACAGGAAAAAAAGAGAGAAGCAGAGAAAATGCAAACTACCATTAGTACGGCTAACTGGCGAGTAGCATGCAATATCACCAAAACATCATCCATGCTCACCGGCCATGGATGTCGAGGACTTACACGCAGCCGAGTCCCCCTCAAGGCCCAGGCTCTACCCACGCCCGCATGATGTGCATCGACTCGGCCCACGCAATCGCAAAACTGCTCCAGATCTACGAGACCCGTTACGCACTGCGCCGCATGAACATCCAAGGCGTGGGTATCGCCTGCTCCGCTGCTCTCCTGTTGACATTCGCCAACGTAACTAACTACCACGGGGCTTGCGCAGACGCAGCGGCAGACGCCGATGATGTCGGCTTACACCTGGGCGCCTGCTTCAGGGCCCTAGACGAGTTCAGCGCTGCGTGGGAGAGCTCAAAGCGGGCCAAGGATTTCCTCATCCTGCTCCAACGGCAGTGGGGGGAACTTGGAGCAGGGCGGCGGCAGAGGCAGCAGCAGGGGGCCAACACCAGAGGTCGCCGATCGTCAGGGTCCGACGACACACAGCTGCCAAGGAAGCGAACACGGCCGTCCGTTGATGAGGGTCAAGGCCGGGGCCCAGACTTGCGGGACACGACGTCGTCGTCGATGTCGTCCTCTCTGAACCGACCCCAACCTGGTCTTGCTGCCGCTACGGGGCCGGTGGATCTGGACGTTGGGATCGACTTTGACTGGATCTTGGCGGGCGACCAGTGTCCTCCGCCGTTGACTCCAAGGGAAGATCTTTGAGCGTCCTGGGGTTTCTTTTTATTTCAGGGTTTCTGTAAATTTAGTGTCTTGGCGCTTTGATGTAGGGATTTCTTTTCTTTTCGCCCTATTCATTGCTTTGGTCAAGATGTCGATCAGCGAGCAACAGCCGGAAGAAACCGCCCAATTGATCAACATCGATGTGAAACCGTAAACAGTGCCATCACTTACACCCCGGGAAACGTGTCGTCTTTCCCTCTTGTCCCAAACTCAGCATCCTTAGAGGAGAGTAGTTTCAAAGAAATGACTTGAAAAAAAAGAAAGAAAAAGTTTTGCACCCCACGCTCATGGACTGGCCTAGATTACGCTGTGCAGAATGTCTAAAACACAAAGTTTTTGTCCACGCCTGATCTCACCGCTTGGGCTTGTGGCCGAGATGTCACCGACGGCCTGAATTGAAAAGTTGGTCGATAGTCGTAGAAAGTGAGAGCTCACAGAATGGTAGGCACTGTTCTCCTCCAAGCTTAACTGCGATTAAGTAGATTTTGTCGGTTGGCTTTGTGAATCTACCTTAACATATATTTTTCCTCCTCTCCTGTCGAGAGGGGTCCTCTGGCAGTGTCTACGCGTGGAGACATGCCTATTCAACTCAGTAATGAAAGCCCTGTCTGTCTTTGCGTAGTGCTTGTAAGCTACCCATGTCTTTCGCTACGAGAAAAGATAACACCTGTCTCGACAGAATGGGAAAACACGTAAAGAACTGTGTTGTGACAATACTATGACAAAAGCCTATAGGTAAAGATATATTCACCAGAGATGATAGATGCCCAAGTCAACCTGCAGTAAACCCAACGCCCATTTACCCCCCCGTCCATGCCCGAGGGAAACAAATCCATCCCACGATATCCCGTGAAATGCCGTCTTAAACCTTTCCAGTTGCCCGTGCCTGTGCGTGCAAAGCCATGCAAAGCCAAGCCCATTGCCCCCAATGATGCACATTAGTATACATAGGGAGACGCCTCTCCTCAAAACCGTCTCACATCCTCGCATCAGTCTTTGTTCCGGATCTGCCCGCTGATACACCAACACCCCGCGCTCTTCCTTTCCCCAAAATGTCTCCTTGTCTAAACGGGCTCCCCTCTATACGCCCTCGCGATCGTCGCCTTAGTCGCCTCATCCTCCATCCTACCCTGATCCCACATCACATATCCCACGCTCCTCAGCCCATACACAAACCGCATCGGCGCCCACGCATGCGCGCCAAAGCGGAACCTCTCATGTACGCTATCGTAGTAGATCTTGCTCCACATCCTTCGCGGGTGATCGTCTGTGCTGTTCTCATCAGAGTCGACTTCCTGAGCGAGCTTATCCATTTCCTCGACGGTCCAGGTGCCGCTGTTGCCGGAGGTGGTCTTCTTTCTGCGATTAAAGGTCACGAGGTCGTCTTCCAATGTGCTTTCGCAGAGATTCGTGGCTCCATCGAGCGACGCTTGCCATTCCTCGCAGGTCCTGGCTTTGAAGAGGTGGTGTAAGTCGGCCAGGCCAAGAGAAAGCTGCCCGGATGTTGTTAGTCATTGATATTCAAAAACGTCGTTGATGGTCCGCAGGAGGCTAGATCCAGAAGTGCTAGGCAATCACTTACACAACGTTGTTCTTCAAAAACCTGGCTCCGTGAAGTCAGCCATTCAGTCAGATTTCCTCCCCACTCGAAGCCATTGATGACGAGTTGCGCGCAGGCCGGAGTCTGGGATAAAAGACCCAGCATAACTACATGTCGCAATCCATGTCAGTAACCCTGCTGTATCATTCATAAACTCAAGAGAAGTCGCTCTTAAGGCCATCTTCCTTGAGCAAAAACATGTAATCGATTGAAATACACACCTCCGGTCAATTTAGTCTCCAAAAAGTCGCAGACGCAAGCCAGCTGCTCATTCACCCATGGCGAATGGCAGTCGAAAAAGGCAGCTTTGTGGCTCTCATCGTACTGCTCTGCATCTTCCCCATCCAAGAACAAGTTGCCGTAGATATGAAATCGGTACATGGCTCTGGAAATGCGGTAGAACTCCCCGTCCGAAAGACGCCTTAGCTCCGGCGGCATCGGGAATTCCCGGGACAGGTCGTGCAGCTTATACAACGAGGCCGTGCAAAAGTCGTTCCGCATATCGTTTAAGGCATCGTCGAGTCTGCTGATGTACAAAGCCTGGTCAAGGCTTATATGGTAGCTGCCGCCGAGCGATGCGAAGGGCTTATCGTAATGCTCAGCCATGAACTTGACAGGGTCGATGCCATTTCTATCGCGGAAGGACTTCTGGGAGGTATATGCGGCGACGGCTAGGGGGAGGAGGTTCTCGGGGACTTGGAGACGGAGCATGTCGATGATGAGAGACGGGTTGTCAACGTAGGCATTGTAGAAGATGCGATGGCTCATAAGAACGTTTGGGAGATGCTGGACATTGGGTAGCATCCCGAGGATATCAGCCACAAGATGTAGTGGCAAAGCTGTAATGGTGGCCATTTTTCAAAATCACACTCGCACGGGCGTGAGCTACTTCGCACATTGCTGGTGAGAGAAAGGAAACCGGTACCAAAGACGAGAGCGAAATCCAGGAGCGATATATACCTATTCCTCCACACCTCGTCCTTTTGAGCGAGTAAGTGAGGTGTTTGGAAAATGGGGTGAGGTGCAAGGGGATCAGAAGATGGGACGACGACGTGTAATACAGGTCAATGCACCCGGCACGTCAAGACAACAAAAGTGTTGGACAGAGGGGGGTGGGAGGAAGATACCGTAAATGGTATCATTTCCGATCATCTCATTCATCTTTCCATCCCCCAGCTCTCCCCACGCTTGCATCGATCGAAGACGGCTGAGGTTTCGGGATCTTTGGATTGGATGGGGTGATTTCACGGCCTACTTTGATGTCTCAGTCTACTATTGTGAATGTCCCAGGTTTGCTTTTCTCGGGTATAAGCGAGTGGCCCAAAAGCTCCTCGTCAGATTTGATGATTCTATGTGTTGGCCTCCTCTAACCCCATGCGTGTTGCTTTTGCTTCTTAATTTTTTTACTTCGATTTGTCCTGCGTTCCGTTTCGTCTATCCGTATTCCGCCATTTATTTCCCCCGGAGAAAAATCGTTTCAGGAGCGGTACGTCCATTTTCGTATCCAAGTGTCCAAACCCCTGTATGCCTGTATGGTCTGTGTCTGTTGGCGGGCTCCCCAGACCCGATACGGATAAAGAGAGTCGGCGAAATGATATTGGGAAATGCCCTTAAAGTTAGGCTTCTTTGATTGAAACCTCTTCCTCGGCCGCTTCTTTCATGCACGGTTCCTGCTCGACCTCGACAGGGGGAATTACAATGCCAAACTTTTCGTAAGGGAAATCGACCAGGTTGAGCATGTACTCAGCCCAGCCGTCATTGATCTCACCAACCTGGTGCAGGTCGACGTCACCGGCCTCGCCTGTGCGACCCGCCAAGACCTCCTCTTCTCGACCAGTGTACTCCTTCTTGAGCATGGGATGAGGACACCAGATGACACGCATGCCTGCACGACGACCAGCTTCAACACCAGGGACCGAATCTTCGAAAACAAGGCACTCCTCAGGGGTGATGGGAGCTTCCCCAGCAGGCAGCGAATCGTTGATGGTCTTGAGAGCCAGAAGGAAAATGTCAGGCAGGGGCTTTCCGCGGCCGGGGGTCAACCGGGCATCGTCACCGAGGACGCGGCGATGGGAGGGGAAGATGGCGAAGAGCTCCTCAAGATGGTTTGTCTTGACCTTGAAGTTGCCCAAGTGGGAGCTTGTAGCGAGGGCAATATGGACTCGCTTAGGAGTCTGGCTGCTGCTGCCATTGGTCTTGGAGTGGTCGGCAGCAGCACCGTCCTTGACCTCCCAGTATCGAGTTCGACCGAGATGACCAAGCATCTCGGGGATGCCAGGCAGGGGCTTCGTGCTGGGGAACAGCTGCTTTTGCAAGGCGGTGTTCTCTGCAACGTACTCCTCTTGGGTAATGGGGAGCTGAGCCCAGTCGTGGAAGAGCTTGTTGGCGGCGGGACCGGGCCGGCCCTGGAGCTTCGCCTTGATGGACCACGGAAGCGTGCCTTTGCCGTACTTTTCAAGGATCATGTTGACGCAGAGGGTGTAGATGTCTTCAGTGTCGAGGAGAAGACCATCCATGTCAAAAAGACAGGCCCGAACGGGGGGGAAGCTGTGCAAGATCCATTGTCAGCCTCAATCATGGGAAAGCGCGGGAGAATAACAGCCGGAATGGTTGAGAATGGTAGTTGGCAATTGGACATACTCGGTTCGCGGAGTCATGGTAGCACGGGAGAAAGTCGACGGGATGGACGAAAGATTATGATTATGAGCTTAGGAGGGAGGAAGATAGACTGCAGACTGTCGAGGAGGCAAGAAGAGATAGAAGATCTTTTGAAGAAACGGAAAGGAAATGGCCCTGACCAGCAGCACAACCAGAACAAAGAAGAGGAAAAGGAGAAAAAAAAAAAAACAAGGAGCGGAATTCCCAGCAGCTGCGGTCGACCGGCGGCGGCGAGGGGATTGAACGCGGGGCGCTCTTCGGGGCAGTTTTTGCAGGCGATAAGATAAGATAGGACTAACAACTCCTGTACGAAGGGACAGTAGCGTTGGCTCTAATGTACGCAGTACTGCACTAGAGGGTGCAGCAGTGAATCCTACTATATTACTCGAGGCATGTCAGAAAGCCCTATTATGAGAGCATTATGCAAACGATTCAATAATTCTCCTATCGCCCTGACTCACACCGCTTCATGTCTGGTGTACGTGTACCTCCTGTACATATGTCGTGCCAGTTATTATCTTATCGATTGATTCCGCAGCCTCCCGGAATTTTAGCGATTATCTTTCTTTGTTGTTGACTTTGACTCTGCGGTTTGGCATGTGATAGGTAAGGTACTGTACCTAAGGCTGTATTGTTTGACCCCTCTACAGCCCCTCCTACAGCCCCTCCTACAGCCCCTCCCCAGCCGTTGCAAACCTACTGTACTTAACAACCTACCTAACCCACCCACGTTGACGGCTCTAGCTTGTCTCTTGTTTTCCTGTAACCACAAGATGCAAGATATACGGCCCCAATTCCCTATCGCCACCACAGTCCGAGCCCGGGATTTCAACCGTGATGATGATAGGTCCTTTAATTGATTGCGCTGGTTTCTTTCATCAACTAATGCAGGTGGTATGCACGAAGCCTAGTGCGACCGCGGTTATCCCAGACAATCCAGCGTCCGAGCCAGAGAGAGAGGGGTGTTCAAAAAGGGTCATGGCCCCCGGTTGACCTATCCAGTCCAAGAAGAATACGTATGCGAACGGGAATGGCTTGAAATTTTTTTAATTTTTTTTTTTTTTCAGTTCTTCGCTTTTGTTTCGCAATTGAAGGCAGTATTGACGAATCTTTTGATATTGCGACATACATAGACATTGAGGCCACCACATGATGTCTTGCACTACCTTGTCCACCTCTCCCGTACCCAAATAAAGTAGCTAACGTGGAAGGCCTCAAGGTAACTCGACATACCTACTTGCCAACCTATCTGATTAACCAAATGCTGCATGAAGCAATGGGTATCGTCGGGCACCTTGATGGAGCCAACACAGGAGGAGCCTCCCCTCCCCGTCGATGACATCCACTGGATATATGTGCTGCACCACAGGGGACATGCAGAGCCCCAGGGGCTCAAGTTAGTGGGGTCGGGAGGCAACCCCAACCCCAGGTCAAGATACATGCAGGGTAGGTAGGTAGGCAGCCTAGCAGGTTAGCAGGTAGTCTACCTCAGGTAGTTACGGCGTCAGTTCACAGCCAACAGCGAAGCATCTGACAAAATCCTCACGGCTGTTTTGCTCATCGCTGCCAACGCCGACACCAGCAGCCATAGAGTCAACTCATTCGCATTGTTTCTCATTGCCCGGTACTTTCATCTAGCCACCAGGGAAGGCAAAGGCTCATTGCTCCTCATCATCACTTTGAATCAAAAGGAGGCCAAGAGGGACGAGAGCCACGTCATTGAACAGCATGACATCGCAAACGGCCACAGGCTCCAGTGAGAGCGAAAAGAACACCTCAGAAGTTCTGCAAAAGCCCGATGATAGTGTCAAACAAGGGTCTAACACGACTGAGACAGGTAGCGAGGAGTTGAGGTTCTCGCCAGAAGAGGAAGCGGTAAGTTGAGTGATTGAATCTCTCTTCCCTCATGATGAGTACACTTCAACTGGAAGTACACTTCTCTCACCTTTTTATATGCCAACTCCTTGGTTCATATACTTATTTTCTTATTAAAATCTGTCATAATGTCTCACAAAACCATCTTTTGACTGATTTGCCACAGGCCCTCGTTGAAGAATCCAGCTCCATCAAAGCCGAAGCCAACTCACTTTTCTCTTCAAAGCAATACCAAGACGCCTTGGACAAATACGACGATGCTATTAACTCATGTCCAAAGTATCTTCTGTATCCTAGAGCTGTCATCCAGAGCAATATTGCAGCATGCCACCTTAAGCTGGAGCAATGGAAAGACGCCGTCAGAGCCGCGACCAATGCTATCGATGACCTAGCTAAGCTTGAGCGCGAACATCCTCTCTTGAGGAAGGAGGACCCTGAGAAACCCGATGATAAGGGCAAGGCAAAAGAGGGTGATTCAAATCACGCAGATGATGGAGAAGATGAGGCTGAGGAGGAAATTATCAGCGCCGGCGCCTCTCAGGCTGCACCCATGCCACCCCCTCCATCCGAGGCAGCCCGCCAATCCCTCCTCACAGATATCCAGCGCATCCGATCCAAATCCCTTATGCGCCGTGCTCGCGCCCGATCAGAAGAAGGAGGCTGGCAGAACCTCGCTGGCGCCGAGGAGGACTACCGCTCGCTCGCCGCTACGCCTAGCCTGCTCTCCCCCGCGGACATGCGCATCGTTCGGGCGCAACTGCGCGACTTGCCTCCACGGACCAAGGCGGCACAAGAGAAGGAGATGGGAGAGATGTGGGGGAAGTTGAAGGACTTGGGGAATGGAATTTTGAAACCATTTGGACTGAGTACGGAAAATTTCGCCATGGTCAAGGATGAGAACACGGGAGGGTATAGCATGAACTTCAAACCCAGCAATAGTTCTTAATGAGCTATCTGATAGAGGATTTCTTGACTACATATAACTTCTATCCTGAAATCAGATAGAAACTATAGAAATTTTGCCTGCCTGTTGAAGTTGGCCTAGGAATGAAACAAGTGGCCTGCCCATGGGTTGAATGTGAACATCCGCAGTTGATGGTATGGTACCTGACTCTATTGCTCACTTACACACACCCACCCCCTCCCCCTTTAACAAATTCTTATCGTGTGCTTAAAGTAGCCTAGAGCGCAATCTCTCACGCCTTTTTTAACTCCACACTCGACCTACTTGGTGGCTCGTACCAGTTTTGATATGGATGGTTTGGTAGGCTGAAGTCTGCAAAGCTCAGCGGATTCACTGGTACCATTGAGAGCACAGGCGGCGTCAACTCCCTCGTAAGCGTCAGTAACGGCGGAACTGAACGGCTCAATATCCTCGTCGTCAGCGGCCGCAGAGGCGGTGGCATGGTGTGACCGCTCACAGGGAGCTGTAAGCTGAAGGGAACGACGTTGTGCCCTGATAAGGGGGCCCTGCCTCGCTCCCACTCCCATGTCCTTTTCAGCTCAGACTCAATGGCATAAGTGTGCCACCCAGTCTGGCTTTTGATCCTGCTAAGCATTTCCAACACCTCTGCATGTTCTCTCGGCTCATGTAGCACCGAGGCAGCGATGGCCAAGCAGCGAATCGCTACAGGTGCCACGCCCCCATCTTTAGTATGTGCGACGATGCCACATATTTGATGGGCATGGTGGAGGCGCAGCAAGTTTATCCCCTCAGACCTCCTTACCTCCTCGACAGGGTGGTGCTGGGCGAGAAGAGACTGGGCGGTGTGATAGAATAGGCGGCCCAGGATAGCAGTTTTTCGGATGAGCCTGACTCACAGGTTAGGGAGTGGGGTTTTCCTCCTTTGCTAAAAAGAAAAAGAAAAGAGTCTTTACCATATGCAAGGGAAATTCGACTCATCTGAAGAGCTTGTGGGCCTCATATATCCGTACGAGTGCATGGTTCGGGGACAGCGATCGTTCCATCGGTCACAGAGCCGCTGAAGCTCCTGCCATTGGTGCAACTTTTCACTAACCAGGCCATCCTCTCCTAGACTTGTTGTTGTAGTCACCAAGTCTTGCGTTGTAGTAGCTCGAAAGTTGACAATCTTGGCCATGATGAACAGAATTCTGTGCACAAAGACTTCGTCCGACACGCATTCCACCTTTTCGCTGCCTTCTCTGACAAAATCCATGTCCAATCCCCAGTCCTCAGGATCCCAAGTTGTTTTCCAGCGCGTCGAAAGACATACAAGAATCTCCATGGTAATGTTCTGCCAAAAGCACGCGGCTCCCGTACCGCTGCTCCTTGCATTCCACTTGCACTCGAGTATCAAGGCCCGGGCTCCAGCAATGTGACGCATGCGGTGGGCTGGCTTCTCAGACATGAACTCATAGACATTCAGGATGACAGCCGTTGTGGCACACTCTGCCATGTTGCGATCCGGGTTCTGCAAATTGCGAAGGAGTTGCGATGTCGCAGTATTGTGATAGAAGAGTGCCTTTTTGTCGTTCTCCTCTGCCGACGCGAGGGAAAGGTGCTTGGCGCCACATGCGAGAAAAGCGTTGAGGATCATGGTTGATTGCAAGGCATAGTAGGGAATTAGGTGGCTGAACTGTCGTTCCTGGTTGAATGAGTCCAACCAGATGCCGACTTCTTGGATAAATACTCGCATATACCGTATCTCTTCCGGGGTGCTGAGCCGATCGCGTTCTGAAAAGTCGAAATAATCCGCTGACGATAGTTGAACGACTGGCCTGTTTTCTTGTTGATGCGAGAGGTCAGTGGGAAACTTGATGTCAGCAAAGGCGACGGTTGAGGCCGGTGTCCTAGTCGAGAACGGAGACGACCCGTTACTGTGTTGTTGAATGGGGGAGCGATCATCAAAGGATAGACCTTGCAAACACTCATCGCCGTATGGTGTATTTGATTGGCAGGAAGAGGATGGAACAGCAATCATTGAGAGCTCGCTGAGTGCTGTTTGGTGGCCTTCTAGATCACCGGCTTTATGCCCGCCCTGCCCAACACCTGGTTGACCTGTTGATGGGAGTTGGATAAGGGGTGTGTATCCTCTGCAGTAGTCTGGTTGTGAGCTCGGACGACCTTCTACAAGTCTCCCTTTCAACTCCGTATCTGAGGTCCTGTCGGTCTTTCGATGATCATTGGGTTTTCCCTTGACTGTTCCAATTGACCCCAAATCATACTGAGCATACCGACTGAGGCCGCCAACATACTCGGACGCAATCTCGCGAGACTCGTCAAAGAATTGCACTGCACCGTAAGCCAAGAGTTAGTCCAATGAGAATATCTCTCATCATGTTTGCATATGGTCATACCTGCCCACTCCTCCACCGGGGCAACACAGGTTGGATTGTGAACATTAATATCGAGGAAGTTCAATCTCAGTCCTCGTTTGCACTCGCGGCCACGTTTTCGACAGTTCATACAATCGGGAACAGCTTCGTCGCATTTCAGGTGCCTCTCACGGCATGTAAGGCAGCCTGTTCTCACTCTTTTTGCCTTGGTCGGAGAGGTTCTTAATGAAGTCTTTCCCTTCGGTGGTGAAATATTTCGTGCCTTGCCCGCCGTCTTTTGCACGTTTCTCAACTCCTGCATAGACTGTTTGTCCTTGCTAACCTGCAAAACGGCTGTCTTCTCAATAGTCGAGGGCGTCGGCACCTGGTCCAACAAGCTATTCTGATCAGAGGAGTCCCGAACAAAACACTGCGGTGCGTAGAAGTTCCATTCCTGCGAAAACGGCAGTCCCAAACCAGCTTGACGCTCCTCATGATGCATCACCATCACCTCGAGGCTCATACCAGACCCTATGATTTTCCTCCCTGGGCAACAGTAGACTGTATACACGGCTGTGAGACTCGTCGTTTTGTCAAAGAGCCACGGTGTACCGTTCGTATCGGCGTCGATAAAGTTCAAACCAGCAAGTTGAAGCCCGAGATGGCTGCCACAGGGTGTATTTGGAAAGTTCTGCCGCCTACTTGGATCTGATGCAACGCCGGCTTTTACCAACATATCTAAGACCACAAAGTGGCGAGTCCCATCTGCCTTGTTCAGAAAGATGCACCTTAATCCAGGCAAAAAGACTCGGCTCGTAGAGTGAACGCCCCACTGTCGGACAAGGCAGCACAAGCGATTAGGCCGACAAACACCATAAGAGAACCAACCTTGGGGCTTGCGGGTGTTAGTTCTATAATAACCGAATCTTGTCAGTCTTTGGGGCACTTCGTTCGCAATTTCGAATCGCGCTGGTCCCTCATATGAATCCTGTGTAGCAACAAAGCTGAGATATCTGTTCGGCGCGTCCCTCAGGGGACAGTCCCGCCATGACTGGTCTATCTATGAAGAGGGGATAAATTTCTGTCATATTCGAGGGGTAATCGGCAGATAGATTCTATACTCGTGGCCCTGACACTTGTTTCTCTTTTGAAACGAAGGCCACGCGGGAGGCACTAAGGGAGCTTCAGAGAGCAGAGGACACGAGATGGGATGCATTACACACAGCCAATCAATTCGAGTCTAGGCCATGCCTACATTACGTGGTGCGCCCAATCATCCTCAAAACACTAGTCTTCTGTCCCTAGGTCAGATATGCAGCCCAACCAGCGCACGACATGTGTGGCAGCATGTTACTAGCTGAACTGCCAACGCGATCCCCAAGATATCGGATTCTGCCTTGACCCCGAAAATGAGCCTCCAGTTCTGAAACTCTTCAAATGTATATTTCTCGATTATGTCGCTGAATGCACAATATCTTCGATAACTTTATCGTGCAGTAGGGCCGCAATCGATTCATTACTTACAGGATTCGATATCCTTTAGATATTGATTAATTCCAGACCAAGTCTCTAGATGCGTTAGATCACATCAATCTCTGCTCAAGAAGGCAGTTGAGTGAGATATGTGAGACGCTGACTCCGTTACAGAGGGTCCGCAATGAAGACTCGAGTGGGTTGCACTACTTCAGCTCGGCTATATAATAGGGGCTTAAACTCATGGCAATTTCAAAGAATTTGAGTGTTTTTTATCGTGTATCTCCTTACATTTCAGGTTGTAAGATGCTTGATGATGGATGAACGATGCTATTCAGCGTTTGCCTTTACACATTGCTATCCATCAAATAGCATTCGCCATATTTTGCTTTTCGGCTCGTCCTTTCTATTGGTCCCCGTAGAAAGAGACGTCATTTTCTATTGTACCTTTAAGTTTACAATTCATCATGATCTTCATGGTAGGTAAATTAAAAGCATAAGTAGGAAGGAAAGTGAAACAAGCCTCCGTAACACCTCAGAAGAACACTTGATCGTTCGCCATATGAATGGCGTATATTCTTTCCCTAGTATCACCCATTGGAGACAATTTTCATTTCATTTGTTTCATCACTCCTCTTCACCTCGCTACGTATAATGATCCTAAGTATGAGTGTCTACCATCAGAGAATTGCGAAGAGCACATGTACTATATTCACATTCTCATATGTGGAAATTGGTCCAGGGTTTACCCGAATCCTTTAACGATCAGTTGTCGAATTTTTCGCCAATCTGCGTCAACTGTCATTCATCTCTTATTGATAGCTTCTTGGGATATGTTTAAGTAGTAGGTTCACGACAATAAAATGATAGGATCATCATCTCGGCCAGGCGCCAGATCATCATGATTGAGCTCTAACAAATCGGTGTCTCACTATTGCATATGAA
Source organism: Mariannaea sp. PMI_226 (assembly GCA_024336345.1). Classification (NCBI taxonomy): domain Eukaryota; kingdom Fungi; phylum Ascomycota; class Sordariomycetes; order Hypocreales; family Nectriaceae; genus Mariannaea; species Mariannaea sp. PMI_226. The sequence continues at coordinate 801,637 of JANFOG010000014.1, forward strand.
CTCACAAGGTTAATTAAATTGTGGGATCATCAATTTAGAATGAGACTTGGCGTTACTCTGTTCATTGTGATATCATTTTTGAGGGTATCACGTGGTTCAGAAAGCTCTCTTAGCAAAATCAAGAGGCCTCAGATGTTTTGTTACCTTTGTTAACCCTAGGTTTATTCTGAAGAAAATTCATTAGCTATTTCATTATGTTGCCTCTATTATCCCCAACTTTGGACCTTTATGGCAGTCTATATAGCCTCCCGAGTCGCCGCTGTATTTGGTGTTGGGGGCTTTGGCACGGAGAAGCTGCGGGCTAGTCTCACGGCAGTTTCCAGAAACTCGAGTGAACAGACCAAAGCAGAGTACGACTAATCTTTCTTCGGCTGTGCTCATCACCAAAAATTATTGACCTGAATGCCAAGTATTTGAGTGACCGGAATGGGCGACCTTGTGTGATCAAGCTAGTGAAATGCCGTCAACTTGAATGTATTTGGCGTCACATTTGTGTACGGAATATTTGTATAGTTGTTTCCGATTCTAGCTACATCAGCATATATAGGATAGATAAATAGCCATGATCGTGGGAAAGATATATGCCAATGAGAACTCTTGTGAGCATAAACCGTGGTGTCCTATTTAGTCCTGGACTTAGTGCACAAGGAAGGGGAGATAGGAAGCTCTACTTGCACATGAACCATGATCGTTGATTTGGCGAAGTGATTCATGGGTACTATCAACAGCAATCTCAATATTGACAAGAATTGAATGGGCTGTATCAAGTGTAGAGCTATCATGGGCAACAAAACCGGCACATTCTCGTCAGAGGCGCCAGAATGTAACTTGCGACTCAGCTCGATGTCGCACACTTAAGGCTTGTCAAAAGATTCCAAGAACGGAAGCTTCATAAAATCACTAAAAGAGAGAAACATCTCTACCTGCGGGATCCATGATCCATGCCAGTTGCCCTCGATACTGCCATGAAGCACAAATCGAATGCTGATATTCAATCCATGTTGGTGCTAACGGCGTTAGAGAGAGTTAGAGATCCGATTGTCAGACCAAGCTGGTAATTTAACTGCAAAAAGTCTTTGCCAGAAATAAAATCGTTTTCGTATATCAAACTTGCAAACAAGTTTACACAGAACTAAAGCGACACTCGCGAATGCTGGAAAGCTCTCTGAGGCCTCACGATACCGCCCCTGCCAAGCTCCCCTCGGTATCTGAAACTTGCCAACAAGACATGTCTTTTTTGCACGTCACACATTATTTATCAATTAATATTTCTGAGTCACTTCGGACCAGTCGCACCAGGAATTTAACCATTCTTACCTGATAGATTAATCGTTGGGAGAGGTGGGAAGAAGATAGGGATGAATTCATCGCTGGCGTTGGGTGTGCACTCGGATTAGTCATACAGTGAAAGTGCATAATTGCGACTGTGCATCGTTGCCTTGATTCCAAATTCTATCAGCTTCAGAGTAAACGGTTCAGAACAACTCCAATTGCATTGAGCAACGCGCGTGCGCTTTTAAAATCGTACCATCAGGTAAACATAAATAAAATTGGCTACATTATTACTACTATAAGCTCGAGGCCTCGTTTTACTAGGCTTCTCTTCCGCAAAGTGCCACAAGGGCACAACCAACAGACGGACCTTGGTATCGGCGTCAACGAAATGGCCGACCAAGTGCCATCACCCAAGGCCATACTCCGCGGCCATAAAGCCCAGGTCCATTCTGCGACATTTATTAGAGGTAATGATCGTCTCGTTACCAGTGATGCGGAAGGCTACGTTGTTCTGTGGGATCTCACCATCAGGAGAGCCCAGGCTGTGTGGCGGGCTCATGAGAATGCAATCCTCGGAGTACAAGGCTGGGGAAACGACAAGATCATCACGTAAGACGCCAGCTTAACTTCTATTCACCTCAAACTCTGAAAGACAACTTACTTTGGCGTAGACACGGTCGTGACAATAAACTCATCATATGGAAACTCAGCCAGGACGATGAGGCTCATCTCAGCAAGGTTCTACCAGTCGAGGATGTAGCAGAACCGCGAGCTCAACCTTGGATTCTACACCTGCTCGAGGTGAATACAATGAACTTTTGCTCTTTCGCAGCTTGCCCTAGTAGCCCTGGTTCCATGGACAGCTCATCAGAAATATTGGTTGCAGTTCCCAACACTCTCGCTTCGGAGGCTGTGAGTTTCTTGTCTTCGTGATAACTGCGACTCTGGTGACATCTAACCTCCTGAAACAGATTGATATATACTCGCTCCCTAGCCAGAGTCGGATACACACTATCAGGCCAGGCACTAAGAACGGAATGGCCATGTGTCTATCCCTATTTCATCACGCAAATGCCCTTACCCTCATTGCCGCCTTCGAGAATGGGTACGCTTCAGTACATCGTCTGAGCTCGGATGGCGACTGGGTCACCACTTACCGCTCCCAATCTCACTCACAACCTATTTTGTCAATAGACGTTGATCCAGAGCGACGTTTCTTCCTGTCATCTTCGGCAGACTCTCTCATAGCCAAACACCCTATCCCCATCGACCGCCAGGAAGTCATATCAATCCCAGAAAGCCGAGAAAGGGTAGTAGAGATAGAAGACGAGGACCCTCCAAAACAAGCTTCATTATTATCCGCCGCACTTAAGCAATCAAATATTCCAAGAAGCAACCTACCCGCCTCAAGGTTATTACAGGAATGGAAGGATCCGCTCAAGGTGACCAATACCAAACATTCAGGACAGCAGAGCATCCGAATACGGTCTGATGGACGGATATTCGCAACGGCAGGCTGGGATTCCAAAGTCAGAGTGTACTCGGCCAAGACTTTGAAAGAGCTTGCAGTTCTGAAGTGGCACCAAGTCGGATGTTACGCTGTAGCATTCTCCCACCTTACACCCTCCGGACCCCTCGTTGAATCCGAAGCCCGTGCTACACCGGGTGCTTCGCCCTCCGACGCATCGCAACCCTCACAATCGGAGCCCCCCCAATCAGCAGTCATACCACACGTATCCCAACAGTTGATAAAGTCCACCAACACAAGCGTCAAGGACCGGCGCGTCACGCAAGCCAAGACAACCCACTGGGTCGCGGCAGGTGCCAAGGACGGGAAGGTCAGCTTATGGGACGTCTACTGAACCACAACACTCGGAATAAGCCCTTAGTTCTGATGCTGACGCGGAGAAGCCGGGGCCTCAAAATTTCCGAAAAGGATAGGCTCGGATTATAGGCTCAAGTACGACTTCCGGATACGCGAGATGGGGCGTCATCCTGTCTTTCTTCCCGTTTGAGCAAGTTTTTGCTGGAAAATTCTTGCATGCTGTGCAACTCTCAAAGACAGAACGCATGAGCGAGATTCGCCTCGTCAGCTCGTTTACGAGGGTTTGGATCCTTCAGGTCCTGAGCGGGTCTCTACTTAGAGCCGTCAATCTCGTATGATGCCCAATAAAAAGGCCAATGAATGCATCTTAACATAACTATAGATGACGGATGCCATTATAAAGAGATGTGCACAAAAGTCTGAATGAGCAAATATATTATTATTCTTTTTTTTCGTGAATTAGATTTGGTGTATTTCCTTTGATATGTCAAAGTCTGGTCAATACAATCCCATGCTCGACACTCTCAAGCTCCTAACTTCGGGGTTCGATGATTTCAAGACTCGTATTGCTGCAAAAAAGAAACAAAGGTCAGTGTTCAGCCACACCCAAAAAGAAAAAGAAAAGAAAAAGAAGACTCCCTCTCGGCTGGACTTGTGCCATGTACACGTAGAAAGCTCTCCAATATATTACTCACCAGTGTCCCACTTGTTTTCTCGATAATTGCCCTGTGACAGCTCGTACCAGAGTCTCAGCATCCAAGCCGCCACAAGGGCGTCTCGGGTTGCGGTCGTCAACTCAGCAGTCACCACCAGGCTCATCAGCTCGTTCGTCTCAACCTCCCTCGCCAGCAACTCCCCCTCGGCATCCCTCCACTCAAAACCGACTGCGCGGTCCCGCGAAGGCGCCGCCCCAAACACCACGTCCTTCTCTTCGAGCCTCCGGTCGGCTCCCCGCACCGCCCGGTGCACCCAGTAGCCCTTTCGTTTGGCGTTCCCCAGGCTCGAGAGGAGACTCCGTCTGGGGTGGAAGGCGCTGATGCCGAGACAGCACAGGGCGCGGCGGGATGCGACCTCTGCCTGGAACTTGAAGTTTGCGTATTCTCCCTTTGTCGGGTGCTTGAGGTCGAACAGGTGACGTTTGCGGTCCTGGACTACAGGCCTGCCTTGGCGGCTCGTGACAATCTGATCTATCCTGTGCACCGATACGGTGCGATCTGCATCGGACAGAAAACCGATAGAGTGGGAGAATTCGTATAATGGAGGTGATGAATGGTCATTTGTGTGGATGAAGCGACCAGCTACGTACAGCGTCACCGGGCCGTGGACCTGGTCCTCGACACTCTCCTCAATGTTGGTCACGCTCTCGTACGACGGCAGTTCTGCGCCTAAGTCACTCGAATCCAAGTCAATATGAAGATCCATGTCTCTGAAGATTAAATCGTCGACACAAGAAAGGTAATAATAATAACTACAAGATCAGCATAAGGGCCGAAGCGTGAATTATAATTCAGCCCAAGTGCCAAGGTGTCACGCGCAGAAGAATTGGATCATGACGTCGGAAAAGACCTCAATTCCGCACCAAGCGGTTCGGACCGCAGACGCACTGGATTGGACTGAACTGATGGCTTCGCCACAGAGCACGAGCAGAGCACCATGTGTGGTACATGGCACCAGGGCTGTGTATTGATTTATGAGCCATAAACTTCCCAAGCGTATTGGACACGCACGAACGAATGAGGGTACGTAGCGTTTAAGTAAAGATGTCTGGTCATCTTTTTTGGTATACGGTGCATACGATAATACGCACGCGCGCGCACGTGGATACCTACCGAAGTAGGTAGGATACCAAAAGTACCTAGATAGAGATATATCATTTTCAAAATTCTACCGACACCAAAACGCCAGAACAACCGTCGTAAAGAAGAAAAAAAATTCCAGTCCTCAGCTCAGCTTGCTCGCTTCGCGTCTACATGCGGGTTCCCATATTAACGTGAATTGCCTTGACGTTGCTGTAAGCCTCCAATCCCGCCTCGCCAAGCTCTCGACCAATACCGCTCTGCTTCACACCACCGAACGGAACACCAGGCTCGCAATCCTGGCTGCTGTTGATCCAGACCATGCCAGCCTGGATCTCCGAGGCGACGCGGTGAGCGCGCTCAATATCCTTGGTGAAGACGGCCGCGCCCAAGCCGTATGTCGAGTCGTTGGCTAGACGGAGAGCTTCCTGCTCGGAGCTGAAGCGGCTGATGACGACGACGGGGCCGAAAATCTCCTCCCGGAAGATGCGCATCGAGTCCGTAACTTCGCCGAAGACGGTGGGCTCGACGAAGAAGCCCTTACCGCTGATGTCTTTTGGCTTTCCACCAGAAAGGAGCTTGGCACCCTCGGCCTGGCCAATCTCAATGTACTCGAGGATCTTGTCGCACTGAAGCTTCGAAACCTGGGGTCCTTGGTACGTGTCCTCGGCCCATTGGTCGCCCACTTTGCTGACCGCGGAGGTGGTCTCGAGGAAACGGGCGACAAACTCATCGTAGACCTTGTCTTCCACCAGAATTCGGGACGTGGCTGTGCAGATCTGGCCCTGGTTGGACATGATACCCATGTGAGACCACTTGGCAGCCTGATCAAGGTCGCTGTCGGCGAAGACCAGGAGAGGAGACTTGCCTCCAGTCTCCAGCGTGATGTTCTTCAATGTTGAGGAAGCCATCTTCATGATCTGAGCTCCGGTAGCGGTCGATCCGGTGAAGGCAATCTTGTCCACGAGAGGATGTTCCACTAATGCCGCGCCCGCCTCACGTCCGTAACCGTTGATAACGTTGAATACACCGGCAGGGAAGCCAACCTCCTTGACGGCAGCCGCCAGAAGCAGGATGCTCAGGGGGGTCTGCTCAGCAGCCTTGAGAACGACAGTGTTTCCGCAAGCCAGGGCAGGTCCGATTTTCCAGCTGGCCATGGAGAGAGGGAAGTTCCAGGGGATAATTTGTCCGACGACACCGATGGGCTGGCGGATGGTGTAAGCGAGCTTGAGAGGGTTTGCTGTCATGGTCTGGCCATGGGTCTTGTCGGCCCAGCCGGCATAGTAGCGAATGACATTGATGACTTCGACAACATCGAGGTTGAGGGCATCCGCGTATGTTTTACCTTTTTTCCAACGACCATTGTTAGGACTCAAAGATCTGAGGTGAAACGAAAGAAGACGTAGTCAAGTCGAAAGTAGTTGCAACTTACCATTGTCCCAGGCCTCGGAGGTGGCAAAAATCTCCTTCTGCTTCTCAATGTGGTCGGCGAGCTTGTACAAAAGATGTCCCCTCTGAGCAGCAGGCATTTGCTTCCATTCAGCGCCGTGTAGCGCAGCATGCGCAGCGTTAACGGCCTTGTCTACATCTGAGGCATCAGCAGCCTGGACTGTAACGATTTCCTTCTCGGTACTGCACGTAGTGAAATTAGTTTTACGGCACAGGCGAATATAATCGAAAAGAGAGTCTTAAAAAAATAGAGACAGAGAGTGGTCACGAACGCTGGGTCGATGGAGACAATGGTCCCGCCGGATGAAGATGAGACAAACTCGTTGCCGATGAATAGACCGGTGGGCTGGACGTACTTGACGCCATTGGGCGCCTCGAGGTTGACAAAGCTGGCCATTTTGACGACTCCTGGATGTTTAGAGATGATGTTCCGACAAAGAGCAAGCGTAGGACGGAATAAGGTCGACATGATGGAAATCCGGAGGGCCGTGAGGCTAATTTAAATACAACAGCCTACTGAGAGGGGACCCGGCAAGGGTCGTTTGGCTCCAAGCTGCTCTTGAGGGGAGAAATATTAGTCAGTTGGGTAATTGAGAGGCTACGTATGGCGAATTGATGGGCACAATTGTTCTTGCGTATCCTTCTACAAGTGTCGGTCGGAGTGCCTGAGAGCGAGGTGTATTCCGCCGGCGGCGAGCGGGCACCTCCTCCACACTTCGTGCGATTGCCGGGGAAGGGCTACGGTGAGGACCCTGGTTCTGAGAGATCTTCTCCACGGGGATGGGCCGATGTGAAAGCGTGCGACTTTGGAATAAATCAGATAAAGAGATGGCAGTCAGGGGGGAGTACATGCAAGGCAAAGAGCGAACAACAAATTAGAATTGTTGCCGTGCTACGTGATGCAATTGGTTTTTTTTTTTCTTCTCATGCTCCGGTTTAGAGTGCGGGGATACCTGGTAGTTGATGAGGCTCTGCGGACTATTCTTTGTTTGATGTGCAGTGCCCTGGCCTATCAAATATTCATACTACAGCCGAAGCAGAGGCACCATGTGTCGCACAAACATGGGAGGATTACTATATAGACGATGACGGGAACCGGTTCGCAAAAGTCTCAAATCATGTATCAGCCATGCATACACACGCATGCATCCATATATCAAATCGTCTTTAAAGAACCCCAGATATACTAGCCATGAGACATGTCAGTAGATATCGGGGCAGCCCCATCAAGCTCACCTAACGTCTCGCAGTCTACTGCTCTGTACGGTTTCACAGCGATTTGTTTAGCTGCTGCCCAGGCTTGCGACGGCCGGCGGCCCGACCACGCGCCGGTCTGGTGCATTTTGCATTGTAAAGTGAGGGGATGGGAAAATCAAAGACCCGAGCTGGACCGGATGTAACAGCCGGCCCCAGAATCTGGAATTGAGGGCTAATTAGCAAGGAAAGGAGAAGGAAGAGAGTACAGGGGTGGGTGAAAAGCGACCAAAATTAAAATACAAATGATTATTCCTGGGTTAAATTGAACGAAGAAGAAAAAGAAGCTCGGGAGAATATTCGTTCAGCACGCGGAAGAGAAGGGAAACCGAGAAAGTAAGAAAATCATGACTAGCAAATGCGTGACGTCAACCGCAAGCACAGCCGCGCAGAAGAGTCAACAAATGCAAGCCCAAGCAGAACAAACAAACGAAAAAAAAAAATAGACGAATAGATCGTCGTGAAGGTGAAGTCAGCGGCCCGATATTCTCTGCACGGGTATGTCCGAGATATAACTCAAGAAGGGTGGCCGTGCCCAGCGGATGACCATGTTTTACGTGCGTAAGATGGTTCCAGGTTACTCCCAGTGGCAGAAGACGAAAAGGCGGACAAAATCTCAATGACAACGAAAACAACAACAACCGCACTGCATTGCACTCCACTGTACTGTAGGTGTGAGACGCAGGGCGAAGCTGTTAAAATAGGCAGTGCTCTAGTTCTTTCCGACATGCTTGTTGTGTCTTGGCTTTTTGCCACCAGGAGAAACTCGGAGTAGATGGAAGAGAGGGATAGTTCCATCATTTGTAGCTTTGTGCGTTTTTATCCTATTTTATTTTATTTTATTTGTATTTTACGTATTTATTTATTTATGTTTTCATTCGTGTACGGAGTATCAATCTGGTCTGTTCACTTTGTCCCTTTATTTTTCTTCCTCGTCCATTATGGTCCGCAATCTTACTCGGTGGGCATTTCACCGTTGGGGGATATGTTTTACTTCATAAAGTAATTACGTGCTTCATGCCCTCCCCTGGTTGGGCGCTTGTTAGCGCGCCGCAGCCCAAATGAGGTCGTCGCTCACCAGCGTCGGAGTTTGCATCAGCCATCAGCCATCAAAAGGGAGTGCATACATAGTAGTAGTACCATAGTAGTAGCAGTAATAGCAGTAGTTAGTAAGCTGGGTTTGGGTTGGGTTGAGAGTTGGGTTGAAGGGGGTCTGGTCTGGTCCGTTGACCTTGTTACAAGCGGAAGAGGCGTCTTAGCGTGAGGAGTTTGTTTTGTTTCCCGTATGCAACTCCAACGATTGATGGGTTCCCTCTGTTCAATTTTGTGATACAGTAATCTCTAATCTGTAGTACAAAGTCATTTTCTTATTTTCCCACCTTGTTTGACTACTCTTTTCTCTTATTCGCATTCGATATTGTCAGCAAAGTCCATTCCGCCGAGTCCAATGACTAAAAGAACCCACCCCGCCAAGGTTTTTTTTTTTTTTTAAACTGCCCCCATTCTCTCCGCAACTCTCGATTTCGTCCGTGGCGGACTTTGCAACTTCCCGACACCCCGCCCAGGCAAATCAGAGTCCGCACCAAGAACATCCACACATCCAACAACCTTGAAGCACCTTCGAAAAGTAAAGGGCAAAAAAGAGATGCCAGGCAGATCTCACTCACCTTGCACACACCAGCTAGGTGCAACAGCCCAACCGTACCCTAGCAACGTGCGGCGGCCGTCATGCCCGTCACACTCCAGTCACGCCCCCCTTCATGTATCCTTTTTTTTTGTTTTACTCGTCCCAAAGCAGACTATTTGACGAGATCTACTTTACTTACCTTGCGGAGCTGGCGTACACGCAACTTTAACGACTGCTTACATCACTCACTGATTCTCCGTCACGTACACACAACGCCCACCCCCCCCCTGGCTCTCTCCCCTTTCTGCCTCCCAAGCACAACCAGATCTGCGGCTACCATTCAGTAACCCCAGCACGTATCTCGTTCCAGAACCGTGCCATTGGTGTTTTCGCTTCTAAGCCCATTCCTAATCCCAACGTCCAATCATTCATGCTCCTTACCTCCGTCTGCCATGTTTTCGTCCGAAGCCAAGCGTTATGCTCTGCTGTACTCCGGTGCTGTGCTGCTCTCTGCACCATTATTACTGTCCGAAACGACCAGACTCTATCTACGGACGACGTAGTCGTATCTCACTTCTTCCCTGTCTTAACCAATTGTTTGTCTCACTCATCTACGACACACCACGCAAACCCCCCCTTGCCCTTCTCCTATTGACAAGGTTCTCTCATCATCCCCCCCAGAAAAAAAGGACAACACAGCGTGTAGACGCCGTTGAGCGATCATACTCAGCACGTGGTTTTCCATTCTCACGCCCTATTTCCTTTCGTTTTACTTTTTAAACCGCCCGGGAACTTGATCCAACTTAAGTCCGGGAGCGTTCAATGCGGTTTTGTCGTCGATCTAGCGCCCCCCCCTGCACCCATCATCCCGCCATAGCCCCTATCTCCAGCTATCTCCATGGTGGCTTTAACCTATGTTCCACAACCATGCATGCTTTACATACAAAACAGACAGACCGACTGGGCTAAGTTACGGTACGTGCGTGTCCTATCCGTATTGTGATTAAAACTTTTCTTTCCGTCATGGCTTGATCTTTCCCAGATCAGATGAGATGAGTCACGAGCAAGCGGATCAAGGGTCAACTAGTTGAGCGAGATGTGCGAAGTGCGAGACTACAGTTATGCCGAAGCGTTATGGTCAACCATGAATTGTCTCCGTCCTCGCGAGCTAAACCCAAACCCCCCCGTCCAGTAAGAAGGGCGGGGAGAGGCTTATGGTTACGGTGTAAGTTAATGGTCTGACGGCCGTAAAAGTCAATGGCTCTCTGCATTGTAGACCAATTACTCCAGTTTGAAGGAGAGAGAAAAAAAGGCAGAGCGGACTTGATTCCCCAGATGGTTACCAGCAGTAAGCCCTACGAGTCGCGATGACAGCATTTTGCATTTCCAACTCCAAAGGTTCCCGGTACAAGGTGACGACGATGACGATGATGCCACCACCACGCCTTGCCCGTCATCCATGATGCATCATGAGTAGTTCTGATGCACCCGTGCGAAACTACCTCACATACTGCGCCATCATGTGTGCTGCATGAAAGCCTCTCTATCTCTCTCCCTCCCTGTACTATGTATCCCGTACCATTTGGCGGCGTTAGTCAAGCCTCTGCCTACACCTACACCCCCCATGTCAACTTGGTCCGAGACAACGGACCAAAAAAAAGCAACGAAGCAAAATCCCAGAAACAGAAGAATAGCCTAGCGGCAAGCCACCACGCATTTTCTTGTGCGATCGTCAGCTACTCCGGCAAACTACTATGGTACAGACAAACCCATCAAGTCAAAGTCCGCAACCCACCCCTTTGTTACTATGGTGCGCTCCAAAGGGGCGACCCCCCCTTCAAAGAAAAAAGGTTGTTCCCAAAGCGGGCATGATGGGGGGCAGGGGTGCGGACTATGCTTACGAGATCTCCTCTAACCTGCGTAGCCTTATGGAGTTTTTTTACATCTTATCTCGTTCCATACATTCGCCCTTCTGCCTTGCAACACACAAAAACCTTTTGCGGACCTTTGTTGGTGGAGTTCCGGGATATGAGTCCCTTGCCCTCTCCCATGCTCCGCCAGCTAATTTTTTTCGACCGTCCGTGAATTCGTCCACGCCCCCCCTTCCCCTTCTAATGACAAGGCCCTTGACCTATTCGGATCTTTAAGCAAGCGGAATTTGCGTTATGTGTCCGACAATGAGCATACCCCGGTCAGTCATTCTCATTATGGCTGGCCTCATCCACCAAGTCTCTCGCAACCGACATGAAGGGGATCTTAGATAGTTATAAGTAAACTTGCAACGCCATCTCTAAATTACAGATTGCCAAAGCTTCTCACTTCCCTTCTCACAATCCACTATTAACAACATTAAAACTTCTTCTTCACCAAAGGGGACAAATTAGGGATTCTATAGAAAGGCCTAGCAAGCTTCGCATTTCGCCCCCCCAGTCCTCTCCTTCACACTAACATCAAGCTCTATTTTTATTTTCACCCTTTTTTTTGTTCTCCTTCGACATTTCGCCAATCACGATCATTAACCTACTCTGATAAAACCAAAAACACCATGAGTGAAAAGACGTCAGCTCTCGACGTCCCCAAGGTCTCGGACAGACCCGAGTCCACCACCTCAACTCTTCGGGGTGAAGATGTCGGAATCGAGAAGAAGGACGAGGGTGGTCTCACCGATGGTGGTGAAACCATTGACGAGACTCTCGGTTCCCAGGATGGAGACACTCCCGCTGAGCAGTACCCTTCGGGTGTCAAGATGCTCTTCATTGTCGTCGCCCTAGTTCTCAGCATGTTCCTTGTTGCTCTTGATATGGTATGTGCCTTTTTTTTTTTATTGGGTCTTCTTATTTTCCTGGGGAGAAATCCTTCCCTCCCCAATCCTATATCCACCAAGCATCGAACCATAACTAATCCTTCACCTGAATAGACCATTGTTGCTACAGCGATTCCCAAGATCACCGACGAGTTCAAGGGTCTTGAAAAGGTTGGCTGGTATGGCGCTGCCTTTTTCATGACTGTTGGAGCCTTTCAATCAACTTGTACGTAATCAATCCCTTCCGTCTTCTCTTTTTAGTGTTGGTTGTTTGTTTTCTCTTCCCTCTTCTCCCCACCCCCCCCTGGTCTTCTATCTCAAAAACCATGAAAGAATAAATGGGAAACCCTTGACAACTTAAACTAACAAAACAATTGTCTAGGGGGCAAAATCTACAAGTACTTCCCGCTCAAGATCTCATTTCTCATCGCCATTGTCATCTTCGAGGTCGGCTCCACCATTTGCGGCGCTGCTCCCAACGCTGAGGCTCTAATCACCGGCCGTGCCATCGCCGGTGTTGGCGCCGCTGGTATCGCCGCCGGTTGCTACACCATCATCGCCTTCGCTGCTCCTCCCAAGAACCGCCCCGCCTTCACCGGTATTATCGGTGCCTCCTACGGAGTCGCCAGTGTCATCGGTCCTCTTCTCGGTGGTGCTTTTACCGATCACGTCTCGTGGCGATGGTGCTTCTACATCAACCTCCCCATCGGAGGTATCTCTGCCTTGATCATCTTCTTCTTCTTCACCACCCCCGACAGCGCCGTTCCCGAGGATGCGCCCCTGTTCGAAAAGTTCCTTCAGATGGATCCCCTCGGTGTCATCTTCGTCATGGGAGCCACCGTCTCTTACATTCTCGGTGTCCAGTACGGTGGACAGGCTCACCCCTGGAACTCCTCCGTCGTCGTCGGTCTCCTGGTCGGCTTCGTTCTCATCACCGCCGCCTGGGCCGCTCTCCAGTACTTCCAGGGTGATCGAGGCATGATTCCCGGCAGCATCATCAAGAACCGCACTGTCGCCGTCATGAGCGCCTTCGCCTTCATCTTCGCCGGATCCTTCTTCATCGCTGTCTACTACATCCCCATCTACTTCCAGTCCATCCACAACGCCAGCCCTACCTCTAGCGGTGTTCGAAACCTGCCCATGATCATCGCCGTCACCTTCGGAACCATCCTCAGTGGTGGCCTGGTTTCCGCTTATGGCTACTACCAGCCCCTGCTCCTCGGCGGATCCGCCATTGCCTGTATCGGTGCTGGTCTTCTCTACATGCTCGACGTGCACACTTCCACCGGTGCTTGGATCGGTTACCAGATCGTCGCTGGCGCTGGTTGGGGACTTGCCTTCCAGATTCCCATGATTGCTGTCCAGGGTTCCGTCGACCCCAAGGATCTGGCTCCTGCCACTGGTGTCCTTCTTTGTAAGTTGAAATCCCCCCTTTTCTTCCCATGCTGTCACATTCATTCTGTATTTGCCAAACACATCATACTAACAATATCACAGTCTTCCAGGGTATCGGAGGTGCCTACCTCGTTTCCGGCGCTCAGGCTGCCTTTATCAACCAGATGATCTCCAGGGTCACGCAGACTACTTCTATCAACAAGGGTGCCCTTATCCTCACCGGTGCCACTGAAATCCGCAACGTCTTCTCCGGCGACGAGTTGGCTGCCGTCATCAGCGGTTACATGTGGGGTATCAAGGTGGTCTTCGCCATCGCCATTGCCGCCACAGGCTTCACCACTATTGTTGGCTTCGGCACACGGTGGAAGAAGCTCAACCAGGCTGCCCTCACTGGTGGCATGGCCTAAAGTGATCGTTATGATCCTTGTCTGGTTTTAATTTTCTTTTTTCTTCTTGAACATGTTACTATTCTGAAAACAAAGGAGGAAAATTGGGTAAGAGGAGGGAAAGTTTCAACATTGGGTTGTACGGGGTTTTTGGCATAATAGAGTCGGGGCCAGCATTCTTTAGAGCTACATATTTTCCCTTGCGTACAGTACATATTGATGATTGGGAGGCAAGCCAGCCTACATAGATGCGGCATAAACAGGCGTTGGTGGTAACCGTCCGTACAGGGTCAGGAACAATCTCTCCTATAGTATTATTTAAATCTAATAGAAGTCGTATGCCTTCATTCATGCTTGACTCTTGCTTCATGTTCATTGTGAGGTATGATATCCATCTATATCCATCTTGTTGACGACTGACCAGCCTGACCTTGGCACGTTGGCAGAATAGTTGGAGGGTTTGGGAAAGTCAAGTCAAAGGGGCGCTTAGTAGCAAGCTCGATAAACACAGGTTACCACATTTAGAATTTTATTTTGAACTCGAGTAGTTAAACTCGAATATTAAGAAGAAAATGGCGTGTTTTATGTTAGTTGGTCAATTTACTCCTCTCTGTGTTGATTTGAATGTTGTACCCTATAACTATAGACATCACAAAGCAACCACTTACACGGTAGACTTCAGTTGGTAGACAAGCCTCGGTTGTTTTCGGTTCACTAAGCAGAGTCCAATTATTAGGGTTCAAGATCTTGCCGACCCTCAATGACAATATTAGTATTAGTTAGATCAGAACCCGAAATACAATTGGACTAAAATTAAATACCAGCTTCAATTCTCTATCATCAATTCTGACAGATGTGATTTTAGACACCAACATCCGCCAAGCAGTCTACCATTTCTAGATACGAAAATACTCACACGCCTGCTGTAGGGTAGTTCTTATCAGATAAGCACAAGCTCCACCAAAAACTTCCGGCTTTCACAGGCATTTCCAACGATCCCATCGTCCTCAAAACTCCGCTGCAGAAACCATCACGAAGAGAAAAGCAACAAAAACCCCCCGTTCCCACCCTTTTGCGCTTTTTGCGCCAATTGGACTTCATGTCTTTCTAATTTTTTCTTCCCTGTTTCACTACCCTCAAAATCTCACCTTTCACAGAAAAACAAATCCTTCCCTCAACCTCTTCATTGCGTCACAATGATCCCCGCCTCCCTCCGCAACCACCTCCGGCCGAGGTCCGGCCCCGTCTCCGCCTCCGTGTCTACCTCCTCCGGTCTGTTCCTCCGCACGATGGCCTCCGCCTGCTCGTCCTCCTCATCTGCTCAAACCATCCCGAACTCATCCATCCGAGTCCTCCGCACCGTCGACGCCGTCCGTCGCTGGCGCCAGCCCCATGTCATCAACCATCGGTCCGTCGGTCTCGTACCCACCATGGGCGCCCTGCACGAGGGCCACCTGTCGTTGATCCGCGCCGCTGCTCGAGAGAACCATCATGTTGTCATCAGTCTCTACGTGAACCCTGCCCAATTCGGAATAAAGGAGGACCTGGCTTCATATCCCAAGACCTGGGATGAGGATGTCAAGCAACTTGCCAAGCTGGACCGCGAGCTCGCCGACGATGGTGGAAACCTAGGTCGCATATCAGCTGTCTTTGCGCCTACCACAGAGGAGATATACCCTTCAGGCTTCCCCGGCCAGGAAATTGACAGCAAAGGAAGCTTCGTCACCATCACTCCCGTGGGGGAGGTCCTTGAAGGCGCAAGCCGACCAACCTTCTTCCGCGGCGTCGCAACAGTGTGCATGAAGCTATTCAACATTGTCCAACCTGAGCGCGTCTACTTTGGCCAGAAAGACGTCCAGCAGACCGCCGTTATCCGCCGCATGGTGAAAGATTTCCTAGTCCCTACCAACGTTGTCATCGGTCCCACGTCACGCGAACCTGACGGACTGGCCTTGAGCTCCCGCAACGTATACCTTGGCCCGCGCCGCCGCGCCGTCGCAATTGTGCTACCGGGCGCTTTGCGAACTGCCGAGGCGGTCTACAAGACTGGCGGCCTCCGCGACCGGGAAAGCATCCTTGGCGCCGCTCACAACTTCTTCGCAGCTGTGACTGCTGCCCAGGCTGACCTCCCTCCTCAAAAGCGTGTGTCATTCGAGCTTGACTATTTCTCGTTGGCAGATCCTGAGACCATGCAGGAGGTAGACGAGGTAGATCCCATCCGTGGTGCCGTACTCAGCGGAGCGATCAAAATGTTGCCCGTCGCCGTCCCACAGGAGGGCGAGGACCTGGGACACAGTGGTGGTCCTGCTGTGCGATTGATTGATAATATCCTTCTCAAGCCTCAAAGCGTCAAAGAAACTTGACCGCCCAAAGAACAACTCGGAGGAAGCAGCAACCACCCCCCCCCCCCCCCCCCCCCCAAAAAAAAAAAAAAAAAAAATAGAGACAGTAAAATAAGCAAGCGAGAAACAGGGAGGATACACATCCTGAATACAGTGCTCACGGAAGCCAGGCATCAGATGGAGATGAGTTAATGAAATATGTCTGCATGTGTAATGTATGTATAGTTGGTGCTGGAACACAGCAGCCTGGTGACCATGATGGGTTTGAACATGGCACATATTATATACAAAAAAATAATGAAGTGAAACAAACATGTACTGGCTAGATGCACATCACCATCGGGTTCATCACCAACCAGACTGTTTCTCTCCATTACAGGTGCGGTCGGACTCCCATCTGTTTCCTCTTCCTCCTTGCTTCTTCAACGCTCCTCCCTAGTGCTTCCTTCTCTTCATTATTCAGACGAGTAGGCACTTTACTCTTACCACTTCGTTCTGCCTCGATAGTCTCCTCAAACAATTTTTGGCCGAGCTCATCTGTTAGTCGGAGTACTCGACTGCTGACGGTTGCGCCATCACGACGATTCTTGCCTTCGCGACGAGACTTGGCGACCTTTTCTGTAAAGTCCCAAAGCTTCCCCTCAGCTAGTAGAGCGCCAGTCTGAGAGTCACGCGAAGGCCGCCACGATGCATCCAGTTGAAGGCGAGGTGGGATTTTGGGATCTTTGGACTTGACTACATGTAGAAGCTGATCCTGCTCAAAACGAAGATACGAGTTCTTCAGCGTTTCTTTGTTGACTGCTTCGAAGTACGAGAGATCACCTTGATGATAAAGGGTTTTGCCAAGCTGGAAAAAATACATATTAGTCTGTGTCACTGTAGATAGCCGCGATCGTTCGTAACTTGCCAGCTGGGCACTATTGTGAACCTTGTTCTGCTCGATCCAAACCTCGCCATTCTGTCCTAATGGTGGTGTCAATCCCATGAGCGAAACAGCTGCTAGCCAAGCAGCCTCGATAAACGGCCAGATAAGGAAGCAATAAAAGTCGTAGTTCTCTCGACCGGCTTTCCTCTCCTCATCAGAGAGTCCAATTGTGATAATTTTCCCACTGCTATCACGATCCAGACGCACCACGTTATCTTTTTCCAGTCCATGCAAGGTCTTATCAAGGTTGACTTCGAGGCCCTCACTGGAGAAGATGAATTCTCCCCGGAATAGCGAGGATAGAAACGATACTTGCTCTTTTAGTTCCTCAAATCCAATATCCTGCATGTGTGGTGCTCCTCCTTGTTTCACCTTTGTATACATGGCTGCGCTAACCAGAGCCTCGTAAATAAAAAGATGAATTGTCATATTGCGGTAAAAAGAGAGCTGGAAGCGATCAACTGCGAAGTATGTTGGCTCTGCAAGAGCTTCGACCACTCCAACTAAGTCTTTGCCAAGGACTTCCAGGCCACGATCAATGATTTCGGAGAGAGGTGCGTTACCAAAGTGAGCCACCCTTCCACCCTTGGCCTGAACTCTTTCCGTAAGCCAAGAGACACGGCGAGTCAGCTCCTGCTTGCCGACACCTCGGCCACGCAGGGTCAAGAGCACTGTGCCGATGAGAGCAGTTGGCATCACCACAGATACATCATTGATGTTGCCGAGTACCTTGTAACCCAAGGTGCGCAGAATCTTCTCACGGAGAGCTCGCACCTCGGGTCGATGATGCTCGGTCTTCAAACCCGTAGGAACACTAGGGAGCTTGGAAAGTTGTTCATCAACAAACTTCCGCAAGCTCCAAGGTTCATGGAAGCGAACATCTACCCGTCCAAGTCGAAGTGACAAGACGGACGATCCCCCTGTTAAGAAGTCTGCTAGATTTTCCTTCTTCTTGGGCATACCCAAAAGCTCCGTGACATAGCCCTCGGTTTCAATAACCTTATCATATTGAGTGCTCACAGGGCAAATAATGGCATCCTCAACTCGACCGGAGAGAATACTATCCAGTACGAAGCTGAGGATACCGAACTTGGGAGGAAGTAGTTTTCCGGTACGGGAGCGACCACCCTCGATAAAGCATTCGACATTATAGCCCTCTTGTAGTAGAGTATCGATGTATGATTGCACTAGCGTAGTGTACAATACATCATCTCCAAATGACCTTCGAATCCACATAGCACCTGCATGTTGAAGGAAACTGCCGAGGACTGGGATATTCAAATTGTCGCCAGCTACAACAATAGGCAATGTGAGTCCTAATCGGTAGCAAATGAGCTGCAGGGAAACATAGTCGACGTGAGATCTGTGGCTAGGTAAGAAAACGATACTTTGTTTCTTCTGCGCTGCAACCTCGGCTACTTTTCTCAGCCTCAGAACCTCCTCACTGGAAACGTGGATCCCCTGGTGGTAAGCCCGTGTTAACAATTGAGTAACGAGGTAGTAAGCGCCGCGAATAAATGCTTTACTCTCCAACTTGCAAATCATATCGTCGGTCATTTTCTCTGCAAGCTCCTGTAGACCACCCTCAATAGCATTGAGACGTTGGGTCCTTTTGGATACATAATCTTTGCTGTCGCGAGATAGCGAGCCCTCCTTCTCTTCGATGGCAACGCGACGTTCGGCAAGTTCGGTTATTCGTTGTCGAAGAAGGGGCGCGGAGAGAACCATTGACTTCATGTTTTCCGAGTATCCAGGATAGAACACCGGCTGGCCGATGACGTTATCATATGCTCGCCATCCCTGGCCGGAGACGTAGAGAGATACTTCGCGGAGAAACCTGTTGCCCATTCCCTGGTTAGCATATTCGATTCCGGGACACAATTGAAGACGGAGCTCGGGAGTCGGGTAGGGAGACGTCACTGAAGTGGCTCGGCGCGAAACGAGGCAAACTTGTCCATCAATGCCTCCTCTTTGCCCTCGGCATCTTTGGCTGGTGGCTCGACATATCCACTGGGTTGGAGCGTAACCTCGTCGCCTAGAATCTGAAGATCTGGAGCCGAGTTGGTGGACGAATCAATGGCATCGTCCATGTTCCTGCGCGCCATGGCGGATTGGGTTCCTCGAATCACTACGTCGCGGTGGAGTGCGCTTCTCTAGTTGCCGATGGACAATGGGTCGAGAGTCAGGTGCTTTTTCCCTTCTTCAGCGATACCATGACAGCAAGTACATGGCAGGTAAAACGTCAGGAGATATCACAAGTGAAAAGTGTAAAGCTACAGGCCACAAGTCAAGGTCCAGGGCTGTGTGATGGTGGTGAGTATGGGGGAAACAAGACATGGATGATGAAGTTGGGATCGGAAGGGTGGAGCGACCTCTCCTGGGTCACCCGCTCATTCCCCAATTCCGACTGGTGCACGGCATGTGAAGGCGGAAGGAACTGGGGAGCTTGGACCATGTGCAACTTCCGGGGTAAAGCAACCAGAACGGCAGGACCTTTAAGGTACCGTAGGTACGTACCCATGGTATACATGAAGACCAGGCGGCGGCTCATCTCATGGCGTGTCTCCACCGAAGAAATTCGCAAGATCCAATGCGACCAACAATCATCATCAGGCTTTGTCCCTGCTGTAACCCAACATCACCATGTCTAGCGCAGCGCAAAAGATTACCCAAGATCTCTTGGCCAGGGCTCACAGCCCCGACAGTGTCAGTCGTATATATTCGGAAAAGATCCAACATCGTCCACTTATCCTACGTCCGACCTCACCCCCACCAGCCACCGCCAACGCTCGCGCTGCACGAAGAAGAGCACGTCAAGAGAAGAAAGCTAAACAGAAGCAACGACCGAAACCGCTCTCTGCCCGCGAACGCCGACAACTGGATCTCTATACCATCCAGAAAGAACATCAAAAATTCGACATTTACCTCCCTTTGAATCAACTTTGGCTGGGTTATATTCGTGAACTCTTGGGAAATGACGTCTACACTGGTGGCCCCAATGCTGCCGCAAAGTTGGCGAGCGCAGAGTTCCATGGTGCATCTGTTGAGGTTGTGAGAAGTAGTTGCCCTAGCAGGGTGGGCATCCAAGGCATCGTTGTGCGTGATCGCAAGTTCGTTGTTGAGGTTATAACTGAAAAGCGAGGCCTCAAACTAGTGCCGAAAGAGGGCACAACCTTTCGAATCGCAGTTCCTGCCCGTGACTCGTCAAAGGGTGGAGGGGATGAAAGCGAAAAGATGTTTACTTTCGATGTCCTTGGCGATCAAATGATGTTGCGAGCTGCAGACCGTGCCAACCGAAGGTTCAAGCCGCACTTTCTCAAGAACCTCTGATAAGCAAATGACACTATGCCGAGACGACGACGCACACCACTAGATCAGGACACTATGGCAAAACTGTTTGAATGCGATGAGAAGACTCCTTGAGCATACGATCATGCAAGAGTTCTCGGGGACACATTGAGCAGAAGCTCGCCTCTAGGAGGGTACTATTTCCAACTTCCTCTGCAGCCACATGCACGGCAACACTGTGAAGGCGCCTGAGGATCAGCTCTACCTATCCTGAGCATGATGTCTCGCACAACAAGGAGCAATTCGACTCCGCACAGCAAAATCAAGGCATATGTCCCTGTTTTGAAAATTGGTACGAATTACCGAACCACCGATTACCCGCTAATCGGCTGATATTGAGATTATAGCCCGATCTTGCACCGCGCATTTGGTCATGCCGCTGATGGAAGCCAAATTTAGCATGGGGAGTCCTAGGTTATCCTGGATCTTTGACTTGGTCAACTAGGCCATCAAGCCCTCCACCCTATGGGATTATGATATGGATACTTGGAATAGATGCTCGCCCCACTATTGTGCAGTGCACAGTCGAACAACGTCACTGGATCACAGATCTAGCTGAAAGTGTGCGATATTCGCAATGGGGGACCATGCTCAGTCAGCAGAGTGTTTTATTGGCGACATAACCTTGTTGACGGTGTTGCAGCTACACAATCTCCTGAAGAAATGGAATAATTGCGAGCATGGCGTCCAGAATAGGCTTATGAATACGGATGAAAATCATGTCGCTTGCTTGGATACGCTCGAATTTCCGTTTCTGTAAGAACACAGTCCCACCATTAAGATAGGCGTTTCGAGACATTCGGTTTTGCGACCGCGTAGGTACGTCCATGGAGGACGCCTAGAACAAGGGGAATTCCGTACAAGAACGCTACTAAGAGGACAGGTTGTCATTGGGAACGATCGGAAGGCAGATTGATTATATAGAAATCTCCAAATAAGTGATTTCTTGATTTGGCCACTAGAATTACGCCTTTGCTTTCAATATGTGCTTACCTGCATACCGCAGCTTCATGTAAGTAATCAGCAAGTTGACTGGTTCAAGTTTGCATCAGCCCTAGACTGGAGTCTACACATTAGAAGTCAAATAGCGGTTTAGTACATTGCATGTTGTGGCTGGAACGAAATGCGCATGGGTAAGTAGTTACCTACTTTTGTTCTTCTTTGTGGCTAAGTACTGACGCGACGCGTCCAATCCTTAAAATCCGGGGTGTCAGTCTGTAAATGTGAGGTTGTCTCTCTCGGCACGTGATATAAACGGTTTTTTATTTGAAATGGCAGATATCTTGACTCAGGTCGATCGATCCGTAGTAAGCATGGTATGCATGTTCTGTGTTGAATAACGAAAATTGCCTCGCTGCTAGCTACCTACTTTAGATACCTTACCTGGGCAGGTAAGCGTATGGTCAGTTAGGTACCTTAACCATGTAGCTTCTTACCTTACTGGCACAAACTTTGAATTTTTCGGATTGATAACTGAGCCAAACAGTCTGGGGCAAATATATTCTCAATATTTTAGTTTGCACCAAGAAATTCTTCTCTAATCTAGGAATTTGAGAGAGACAAGCGTGCTTGTAAACTCCAATCGGGACACAACGAGATTCCCTGCAATGATATGTCGTCAACACACAAACAAAGAGTGAAGTAAACGATAAATGATACCTCAAAAGCTACAAAGAGAGAATGAGCCCCATTATCGTTAGGTTCAGCCCTCACATTTGGTACACCCTTGCAAGTTGAATACCGGGTAAAGCCCGGCATCGTCCAGTTAGGGCCTAGCTGCCCGGCACCTAGAACCTAGCTGTCCACTCAGAAGCCGCTGAAGTGATGCCCGCCACTGTTTACATTGGCCAGTTACCAGAGGCCCAGTGGAATGAATGACGCTTCAGTGACTTTGGCCGAAAAGTCAAGGCCTGTGGCGCTTCGACCACCCACCACGCAGTGTGGCAGTGGGCACTGAGGGGTCCCTCAGGCATGAGGGACCAAACATGCATCAAACGACCAACCCCCTGTTACCTGGGGAAGTGCATCTTCTGTTGTACTCTTTTTAGCACAGTACCTAGCTGGCCATAAAATACTGCCCGTACACTAGGTACCTCAGCCGCCGTGCAACTCAATCACCAACTCATACAGAAGTACATCTAGTTTGAGTGGTACAAGCACCTGGGGCATTCTTAGAACGCAGGACTCCAATTTTCCGTTTGCCCAAATCACTCTCGATTTTTTCCACCTCAGGTCTAAAAGCCACCACCACAAACGAACAACGTCGAAACATCACCACGCTCCCAAAACAGCTTTTTCTCTCGCTCTCGTCTGAGACTCGCCTCGAAAGACTCACCCCCTTCGTCCCTACGAAACCCATTCGCGCCTCCAGCCCTACCGCTACATTATTATCTATCAATACGCTTACACGACGCTGTGCATTTCGCATCGTAAAAAAAAAAGTAACCCTACGCACGATACGCCCCATCACTGCTGTATCTTTGTGTCTCCAGGTTCTCGTACCTTTTGAGTTCGTCCTCCGTTCCCTCTACTCGTTCCCGCAGCATAGAAACCAACCGCAGGAAAACTTCAGCAGATATACACATTCACCCCAGGCGATCCCGAGAATTTGTTCATCCTCGATTGACTAGTCATTAACCTGTCCCTCTGCGACTCGATACGTGCAACCACCTTGGCCCCCCCACGTATCCAATCACCACAACAACATATACTTCTGCATTTATTGCCTTTAAGATTGTTCGCCCACGATGCCGTCCAATCTTCCTTCGAGCTTTGCCTCGGCCGCCGCAGGCCAAACTGCCAACCGCGATGCTAGAGGTGGAAGAACTGATGGGAGGGGAGCTGCAAGCGGAGACTGGTGAGTGTGTCCACTACCTTTTCATCGTTGACTTGCTTGGGTCTTGTCTGTCTGTGGCGCCCGCCGCTACCATGCTACCTTTCCAATTCTCGTGTTGCCTTTGCGCGGGCTTTTTTGTTTTTGGTATTGAAGCTGTGCTCCGTGTTGCCTTTAGCCAACATTTTATGTGACGTTGGCTTCATGCACCATTTACCGCCAAAAGCCGATGTGCCTGACCACCCCTCATGCGCGGGTCTATGAATGGCTGTCATGTCCTCCATGGCAATTTTTATGTCACAATTTCCCGGGGCCACCATGATCTAGACTTACCTCTTTCTCCTCCTATCATATCGATTTTGAATGTGGAAGGCCAGAACTGACAATTCCTCATCTCCTACAGGGCAAGACGAGATGGACGCTCAATCAACGGTACCCTCACCTTCCGACGTTCATCCACGACTCCTTTAGGGCAACCCTCTTCACAGCCCCCTGCTCCGACCGACAATGCCGTCCAACCTCCTGCCAGCTTCGACAACCCCATTGCACCGCTTCTGGCAACGCAAGAGCTAGCCCCCGCACGGTACACAAAGGAGGACCTTCTCGACATGTTCCGCCTACAAAAAGGGAGTGATAATGCATCCCGGTTGTTCATCCCTGGTTGGAATCCTGCTCAAGTGAATGGGGTTGCTCCAAGAGGCTGGGGGAAATCTAACGAAAACCATATCCCACAAGAACCTGGCGCCTGTTGGGATCAGATAGGTGACTCGACCCCCATGGGATTGCAGGAGTTGAGTTTGGAGGAAAAGGAAGTACGTTATGGATCAATTCTCTCTTAGGAACCCTTTGTCGTAAAGTGATTTTACTAACCACTTCCAGGCCTTTACCACAGAAATCAACTCCCCTCTGAAGCCTCCAACCCAGAACAAGGAGGGCCACCAGGCTGGTGGTACCAACGGCCGAAAGGCTTCGTTGTCCCAAGGAGCTAGCAATACTTTTGGTGTGAGCTCACCTTCCTCTGCCGCAAGGCCAGGGACCCGCCGTCGCGAGACAGTCGACTCGAATCCATTCTCCAGTAGCTCCATGGCTTCACCCACAGCACCCGGACGCTTCTCTCGAGACGATCCCTCTTACTGGTTCCCACGCAAAAGCAGCGAACTTAAGGAGAACGAGCCGGATGACTCAGATGGTGAACAGCAACCTCGGGATCCAGGTAACCGGGCACCTCCGTTTGGTACCTTAATGCGATCCAATACCGGAGGACTTGGAAACATGGGATCAATCTGGCCATCTTCTAACCCTACAACGCCTATTGCCGGTGGATTCGGTAACTTTGCTCTGCCCTCGTCCACGATTGGTGATAAGCGTGCGGGTGGCGGTAATGTGGGTGGAAGCCGTTTAGCTCATCTAATGCCCAAGGAAGGTTCCGACGTAGGCGGCGTCAAGCTTGGAGAGGGCTCCAACCCTTTGAACCAGCAGTCTTGGAGATCGCGACCTCGCACCGATACCGATCCATTCGGCAGCGACGAGGGGCTTTCTGGTAGTGCAGTTCTCGGCGGGGCACAGGACGATGCCTCTGGCACTCGGCATGCGCCTTTGGGTACACCTGTCAAGGGATCTACTGGCGATTTTGGAATGTCCGGCTTGAGCCTGCGGGACGAGGGCCCTGTCAGCCCATCCGAGACAAATCCATATCGAAGCCCTCCAGCTGAGCGTCACGAGCAGGACGATGATGCCAGTCTTGGCGAGGGCCCTCACGGCGCGAACCCTCATGAACCACCCTCGAACTTCGGTTCCATCTCGCGTGGCTTTGGTGGTGTACCTTTTGATACAGTTGACCGCAGCCAGACCTCTAGTGTTGGTGCGAAGGGCTACCCATCTCTAAGCTCTCTCGGAGGATGGCCTGCTCCAGCCAATGCCCCCATCGGAACCCCTGATCGCGAACGACCCAACCTTGGAACTGCGTTTGGTAGCTCTCTTTTCAGCCCAATCGGCGAGCTTCAATCTCCTGGCTTGTCCAACTTGAATAATGTCTTTGGCCCTGCTAGTGGTGGCGCTATTGGGACTGGTAGTATCAGCCGAGGGAGCAAGCTGGGCTCGTTGTTCCCTCCCGCTATGCAGGCCCAGATGCAGGGTCATGTTGAACACGACAACAATTTGTCTGATTCTCTGCCAGATTTGCGACAAGCCAATCCTCTCGGTGCTATCGGACGTGGAAACTTTGCAATTCCTCCTCGTGAAACTGAGAGTCCAATGCGATCGAACCGAGGCATGTTTGAGGAGCTCTTCCCCTCCAGTGGCTCCGGCCAGCTCCACAATGTCTTCAGCACTGCTGAACCTGGCCATTCTGGCGCCACTGCCGCTGCTCCTCAGTCCTTTACTCCTGTCGGTGCAGGCTTGACCTTTGGCGGCGGCCAAGGTGGTACTGAACCACCACCACCCCCTGCTCAGGTTCGTCAGATGGTGATGCCGGATCGCATGCGATGGGTGTACCTGGATCCTCAGGGTCAGGTTCAGGGCCCATTCACGGGACTGGAGATGAACGACTGGTATAAGGCCAACTTCTTCACTCCGGATTTGCGAGTGAAGAAGGTTGAGGACCCTGAGTTTGAGCCTTTAGGCCAGCTCATTCGGCGAATTGGTAATTCCCGTGAGCCATTCCTGGTCCCTCAGATTGGTATTCCCCATGGACCACCTACTCAGGCCGGCCCATTCTCTCCGTCCAACTCTGGCGTCATCCCTCCTCTAAGCGGAGTTTTCCCAAGCTTTGGCCGCACTCTTACAGCGGAGGAGCAGAATAACCTTGAGCGACGCAAGCAAGAAGAGCAGTTCCTCATGGTTCAGCAACGGGAGTTTGTCATGCGTCAGCAGGCCATGACAAAATTCGGCATGCAAGGTCCATCTCTCCAGCATCATTCGAGCGCCCATAGCCTTCAAAGCCAACCAAGCTTTGGCAGCATGACCTCGCCAAACCCAATTGGAATGCCTCATCAGCAGCAGCCGATTAGCGCCATTCCTACTTCCCAGGGCTTTTTTGACGGGGCCCCAGGTGCCCAAGGATCCTCAGGCCCTGGTTCGGGAAACGGAGATGGTTTTCGGGAAGAGGACCTAGCCAACCTTTCCGCAGCTGAGCGCCAAGTGCTTGCAACTCTCCAGGGAGGTGCTCCTGGATCCGGTATCCCTCCGCCCATTGGCGCACCCGTTATCGATGCCAACCTTCGCACAAATCTTCCCCAAACTGAGGAACTTCAACAGGACGATGAGGGTTTCAAAGAGCGTCTGCAAGAGTTTGAGAATTTGCGCGCCGGACGCGAAGCTGAGCAGATCCAAGACGAAGAGGATGAAGATAGCAGTGACGCCGCCGAGGAGTCCGAACCCAGCCCTGCTCCCGAGCAACTTGAACAGCGTGCAGAGCGAGCCCCTGCTCCAACTGGCAAGGCGGCTAAGGCAGCTAAACGCAAGGCTGCTGAAGAGGCTCTCTCGCTGACCCAGCAGGTCCAGAAGGCCCAAGCCGCTGCTGCTGCCGCCCAGATCTCGGAGCCTGGAATGCCCATGCCTTTCCCTCCTCCTATGCTGACGGGAACTCCTCTCCCTGCACCTACTGCACAGCGAGCTCGTTCCAATCTCCCCGACCAATACAATCGATCTCAAACTGGAACCCCCGACACTGTGTCCTCGCAGCCACCCCCTCTGGCTCCCTGGGCCAAAGACCCCAGCACAGAATCACAGAAGGGCCCTAGCCTAAAGGAGATCCAGGAGGCTGAGGCCCGTAAGGCTGCCAAGGCCGAGGAGGCGGCTGCTGCTCTCCGACGAGCTGCCATGGAACAGGAAGCAGCTGCCCTTCGAGAGCGAGAGAAGGCCGCCGCCGCCGCCAGTCTGCCCGCTACTAGTACTTGGGCTCATGGCTCTCCAGCTCCTACAGGCAGCCCCTGGGTCAAGCCTGGACCTGCCAAGGGCCCTACTCCTACCACCTCTGCCTCATCAGGAAAGACCAAGACTTTGGCTGAGATCCAGCGAGAGGAAGAGCTCCGCAAGCAGAAGGCAAAGGACGCCATTATCCAATCTGGCGGTGCTCCCCCAGGCATCTCCAAGAGCTATGCCAACCTGGCAAGCAAGCCCGGCCAGCCTGCCCTGACCAATGCTGCCTCTGCTGCTGCCGCTGCTGCTGCTGCTGTTGCTGCCCCTCCTGGAGCCGGTTGGTCGACTGTCGGGGCTGGAGGTAAGGTCAAGATTCCAACTGGTCCCTCTGCCCAAGGCAGGTCAGTAAGCTCTACCAACATCAAGCCTGTCACATCGCCTATCAAGGCTATGTCTAAGCCTGTGGCTGTTAGCACGGGTGGCAAGGTAGATGCTATGGAGGAATTCAATAAGTGGGTTCACCGGGAGCTGTCCCGGGGTATTACAGGTGTTAATGACAGTAAGTTGCTCTGATTATTTCCAGCAGACTTGCCAGGCCACGAGTCCTAACTGATCTTTCTTTTTTTAGTCGCTACTTTCCAAGCCACACTTGATGTACTTCCATTGGATACAGGCATTATCGCCGATGCAGTCTACGCCAACTCGACCACCATGGATGGCCGACACTTTGCTGAAGAATTCATCCGCCGCAAGAAGCAAGCCGAGCGTGGCATCGTCGAGAAGCAGCCATCTGCTGCCGAAGCGAAGTCGGGCGGTTCTGCCGGCGGCTGGAGTGAGGTTGCAAAGAAGGGTAGCGTCAGTACTGGTTCCCAGCAGCCCCGAGAATCTGATCCCAGCATGCAGACTGCCGGCTTCAAAGTCGTCCCTGGTCGCAAGAAGGGCAAGAAATAAAAGCCTTTTGTTTCCCATCGTCTAAGGAGTGGGAAGGACCAAAAGAGCAAAAAGAAAAAAGAAAAACTTAGCGGATTGGTACTCCTTTTGTTATCTATACCTTGCCAAACAAAAAGCTTCGTCTTTGTGTTCTCTCCCCAATTTGGTTCAGGTTGGGCTGTCCAATTCACGTTGAACATGAACAGAATTTTTCAAGCCATTGTATTGAACAAGCGAGAGTTTTTTCTAGTCCTCGTGTATCATTATCAGAAACGTTGATGCAAGATTATGATGACAATGTCGATGTGGAAAAGAAAACTTGGTTGCCAAAGGATGCGTCATGGGAGGCAAAGGAGAGGCACCGAGCAGTACAAGTTCATGTAGTCAATGAATGTCAAAAGCCAGCAAGCGCACTACTTCCTTACTTTCTGTTTATCGTGTATGCTTAAGTGATACATATTTTGTAGATGCTCATCCATTGCATCTAGTACAGGCCTCAGCTTGTGCAAGCGATCTTGGTTCATAATTCTTAAAACTCTTTGAACTCGTCACTTTGTAACGTGCTTTTTGTTCTATTAGTAAATTTCACGTCTCTCATAAAAACCATATCCCATTCATTTTTCAACCCAGAATTTTCATGTCCTTCCGGCTCCCCCCTTTCACGAAGTCTTCAGATTCTCCATGAGCCCTTCCAGCACCGTCCACCCATCACTCCCCTCCCAATTCTCCCTCGCCTTGCCCATCACGCTCCTCACCGCGCTCCTCGCCTTGCCCTTCCACTTAGGCCCGATCGCATCGACGTCCGGGCCCCAGTTCTCCAGCACCGACACCAGCGCGTCGGTGCGCTCAACCACCACTGCAAAAGCGTCCTTGTCGATTGTCCAGTCGGCTGTCTCACCGGCCGCGGTACCAGGGAGCAGTCCGCTCCCGGAGGAACCGATGGCGGCGCGCCAGGCTCGTTCGGCGGCCTCGATGGCTCCCGCGTGGTCCAGACGCCAACTGCGGAGGCGGGATACGAGCGTCCAGAGCTCGGAGCGCTTGGTGATGAGGGGGAGGATTTCCTCCTCGAACAGGCGCGTCACCAGACGCTCGGGCGATCCGCGGGGTGGCTCATAAATGCCTGAGTTGGCGCTGCTGTCGCCGGGCAAGCGCTCCTTGTTGAGGACCACGTCCTGGAGCAGCGCGGTGAGCACATCGATATCAAAGGCATCTTCGGACTTGCGGATGCGGATGATGTGCTTGAGGGCCAGGACCATGTCGGGAATCGAGGCCGGGCGCATGCGAGATGCGAGGGTCACGACGTTATCCCAGATACGCCAGTTGTCGTGAGCGATGGAAGCGCCCTTCTTGTAGGCCGCGAGGGATTGGGCGAGGAGCTTGGAAGGATCTTCGCGAGGGCTCTTCTCCTTGACTGCAGAGATATCATCTTCGTCGTCGGCCACCGTTTCATCTTCCTCTCCATTCTTCTCCTCTTCATGATCACCCTTGGTCTCTTTACTGGCCACCTCCACATACAGACTCCAGAGTGCACTACCCAAGTTACTCCATGTCCTCGCGTCCTCACCTCCGGCCGTATCAGTTGCACATCCAATCGACCGGTTGAACGCCTCAGCGGCATCCTCGAACTGACCCAGCCGCAAGCTGATATCTCCAAGACGGCTCCACATGTCCGGGCTCAGGCGATTCACCGAGGTGGCCTTCTTGTAGGCGTCACGGGCCTTCTCCCAAGCCTTGGCCTGGACGTAGTGCTCACCTAGGGACTTCTGAGCGCGGGCGTAGCGCTGCTTGGAGATCTCCCAGGCTCGCTCGTAGTGCGCGGGCTCGTTCTCGATATCACCAAGGATACACCACAAACGGGGGGCGTTGGGGGGCGCAGGTTGTCGTTCTGGGCCAGAGAAGTCCGTGGCCTTGAGGTGCATGGCGTCTTCATTGCTGATACCCTCGTCGTCGGCATCCACAGTGGCGTCGGACTGTCCCGTTCTCTGGAACAGGCGCCATCGGATGATGCCCTTAGCCTTCTCCTCGCCGCCACTACCACGGCCATCTTCGTCCTCCGCGGCAGCGCTGCTGGCGAGACACAGGGCAACTTCGGCCCATAGGCGCAGACGCTTGAAGATTTCGAGAGCAGACGCCAACGAGCCGACGCCAGCCCAGGCGTAGGCGAGTTCGGACTCAAGGTGCCATCGGGGAGGAGACGAGAGAGCGTGGATGTACTGAAGACGAACGTGAGCGGGAGCAGACTCTGACGCCTTGGCGGCGGGGAGGAAGGTTGTAGGCCTGCTTGGCTCTGCGGCTGGAACCTGGTCTGGGGCAGTGACCTGGATGACGGGGGCGTCGGAGCCAGCGGCATCCTCAGTCTTGGGCTGCTCCTTCTGAGCTTCGGCTGTGGTGTCAGTCAGCACTTGGTCTGCCACGGCCTGCATCTGCAAAACACCACGCTCGACCGTTCTGCTTCGGTGGACCTCGATTCGGGAGCGGACAAGGAGGGCCTGGGTGTAAATCTGCCAGTTAGTTGACTTGTCCGATATGACACGGACGGCAAAGGGAAGGATCTCCTCCGACGTGAGCGTGTCCAGTGGCGAGAAGGCATCCTTCAGAGTCGCCTCAGTGAGGAGAATGATCTGGTCGAGCGGAGACAGCTGGGGTTGGTCGTCGGGGGTGAGGTCGGCTAGGGCAGCAGGTAGAGCTACTTTGGGATCCGTCTCGTCCTGGCTCTTGGTAAAGTGAATCTCTTCGAGGAGCGTATCGTTGTTCAGTGGGAGGGCTTCGGGTCTGGCTTCCTGCTCTTCGTCGTCGGCATCTTCCTCGTCTGAAGTGCTGACGCCACTCTTAGCGAGGACGACCAGCTGGCTGATATTCTTCTCCTGGAACTTTGTCCTCTTTCCTAAGGCACCAGAGAGCGCGTACACGAGGCCACTAAATTGGGCGGCCTCCTTGAGGGTCTCTCTGGCCTTGTCGTCGCGGCCGAGAAGGATGTAGTTGTTAGCGGCCTCAACCAAGAACTGAGCTTTCTCGTCCTTGCTCCATGCGTCATCTTCCGCAGTCGACCATACCTCCTCGCTGAGAACAAGAGAACGGACATCAGCAACGCCATCGAGAATCTTAGTGACTAGTGAAGGGACTTCGCTCCATTGAGAACTGCGGGTGAAGTTGGAACCGGGGCCAAGACTCGGCTGGGTCAAGAGCTTGTAGTGCCAGACATGTACACGCAACCTCACCCAGGCGAGGCTGTACTTTAGCTTTCCTTCATCAGCGGGGATCTCCACGACATCAGAGTCGACATTGGCCAAGACGTCAGCGAGAATGAATCTGGCGAGGGCAAAAAGTTCCAGGTGTGGGATGTAAGCGTATGGTGAGACACCATCAGCTTCAAGCTTCTGAAGACAAGTCCTGCGAAGCGTGTCGAGCGTGGCAGTCGACGACGATTGCGCTTGCTGCGCATCAGCCCAAGCCTTGGTCAAGCAAGAGTTGAGAGCATCGGCATCCGGGAGAACAGGGCCGGTGACGTTGGCCTGGAGGAAAGCATTAAAGGCAGCAAGGCCAACCGCCAGCACGCCAGCCGTGTTTGCACGCGCCAGCGAGACGACATGGCCAGACGCAGACCCGCCCAAAGCGGCATGACGAGCAAAGGCATCGATCAGACAAGAGGCATCCGAGTCCCGGACCAGGGTCGGGCTCGGTGCTGAAGCCGGGACCGGGGTCGGGATCGGGGCCGGAGCCTCTGTAGTTGCAACCTGCATCGCCGGGGTGGAGGCCACGCCGGGGGCGGACGCCGAAGGTCCGAGAGACAAAAGAATGGAGGCGTACTGCCCAGAGCGCAGGGCAGTGCCACACCACGTCGGTGCGGACATGGCTGACTGCGTTGTATCTCTAGTCTAGAAGGAGGCAAAGGGATGACTTTTAAAAACGAGAGGGAAAAAGAGGCCCAGAAACAAGGTGTGTGATCTGCCCTCGTTTGAGCGTGCCCCGGCACAGAAAAGAGTCTTGGTGTGGTGCGAGGTTGTCTTGGTGTTTGTTGCCTCAGGGTATAAAACACAACTGCTGCGGACTACACTTCTTCGAGGGTCAAAGTGGTGTAGGGTAAGGGTACCAAAGAAACGACAAAAAGACCTTGTTTCTTTTTAGGTGGGTGCAGTACGTATTGCAGTGTATTCGCAGGGTAATTTGAAACAAGGTATCGTGTGATGTATTGTAATGTAATGTAAGTATCTGATTGTGTGCGTTTAATTTTTGTGCGGCTCCTTCATTTGTGTGTGGGTAGAATTTTTTTTTTACAAGCCCGTCTCCGCTTCTCTCTCTCTCTTACAGCTCGTCTCAGTACAGCTCAACTCAGTTTAATTTCATAGTGACATTTTTTGCAGTAGCCGTGACAGTGAATTGCAAAAAAAATAATTTAACAGTGACAGTTCGGCCGGCGTCCGTCTGTGTTCTCTGGTCTGTTTCACCTCGGATGTTCTTTTGCCTTCCAAGATTCCCCTTCCCTAATCTCTTTCCCTTCAGCTTAGAAAATTTCCTTTACTATTATTTTTTCCTTGATTCTCACACCCCCCCAATTCTCGTACAAGAATGTAGTTTATTACCTCTTTTTAAAATCCATCCAAAAGACGTCATTATGGGCTCCCCTTCTGCCCGCCCGCCCCATGCAAGACCCAGTAAGACCCAGAAAATCACGTAATATCAAGCAGTCAAACAAGCAACCCTCTTTTGCTCCTGGAATTACGGATAGAATCCTTGAATTTTGCGTTGTCCTTTGTAGATCTGGTGCTGTCTTGGCCCGCCCACCGTCCCGTCCCCTGATTTCGTCTAAAACTGAGGATCACGGCTGTCAGGCGGAGTTGGTTGCACCCGTGGGTGGTGTGTTGTATACTGGCGTGTCTCGAGATGATGATGGAGGGGTTACTTTTTAGGGCTGAGAGCCGCCTACCTTACATGACATACAGCATTGGGATAGATGGAGAGCTAGATAGATACAATACGTTCAGCAGTTAACGAGAGCCGAGTAGTTTTTCTTGGTGTTAGGTCAAACTGCACTACACATTTACACACCCATACCCCATGTAGTTATCATATATGTTCTCGGAAGTGCTTGTATCAGACGACGTCGCTACGAGGTTACGGGCGGGGAGATGAGTCTCTATTTGCCGCCAAGAACGCCTAGAGGCTTTCACATGTCAATCTCTCAAGCGTTGAATGAAGAAGAAAAAATTGAAAAAATTGTGATGGGTGGCTTCGCGTGTAAGATATTGCAGGCATTAGGAAGTAGTGTGAAGTGCCACGATGGATCGCCTCATTACCCTAGGACAGTATACGTACAGTGTTCTTACTAGCAATTAATCACGCAACACGAGAGAACGACTCCACCATCCGCACTGTCTTTTACCCTTCTGAGAGTTTCCGAGTGGGCAGTTCCGCGAAAAGCCCGTGTTCTTATTGGATATCTATGAAAATATCAAACTACAAGTCTGCTCACCGTCTTCTTGAGTCCCAGGAGGCCACTCCACTTGGAGGGGAGAAAAAAAAAATTCAACAAAATTGCTCTCAACTCTCTGTTTCAAGATGTCCCCTTGCAAAAGTCTCGCCGATCATCAATTCGTGAAAATTCAGACGTCGAATATCCATGCGGCTGTGGCCAATTGCCCCAAGCTTGTGGATCCTCGTGGCTCAGTCAATCATAACCGCCGTTTGTCACGGAGCTGCACCAATACATGAGATGTATGTACCGTACGCCACCTCAAACGGACCCAATAGGGAATCAACCAACCAGACAACACAAAAGAGCGATGAACCCGCACCACCATCTGTTGAGATGCGGCGCCGCCTGTGTTGAAATTGTGGAACTAAGAAAACGGAGTCATACCGTCGTCCTTCGTGGCCCCAATGAGCTGCATGTCGAAGCGTTGGCTTGCTCCGTTGCAATGATGTTGGCCTTGGCGTTACGTTCGCAAAACGCCGTCTTTTGTTAGATGGGGTACTTTGTCCTCCGTCCAGTTCTCGAAACGCATTGGCCCCTGGTCGCAGTGAGATGGAAAAGCCTCTCCCGTTCCTTCAAGCCAGGATTCATGGCCGGTCTCGTGACCCGGCAGTAATCGCCGTGCTCCGAGTTATTATAGGTGTCCTTCCCCCCCTCCCCTGCCCATTCCCTGCGGTTGACTTTTGTTTCTTATACTACCTACTACAATCAATAATAGCATTACGACTTATCTCCGACACACAGGGTCTTTTCATTGCAAAAGCCTGGACCACCAAGGACTTCGATAGATTGCCAAGCGAGCAGGGTTGCAAGGTGGTGCAGCTCAACAGAAGTCGGTCAAGTCAACCACCTTCAATTGATAGGTCATCCATCGCTGGAAAAGTGGAGGCTATTCAAAGTACATATTCGGTCCCGCTGAGAAGAAATGAGTCGCGACGTTCAGAGGAACGGCGATGGGGCGAAAGAATCATCTCAAACGTACCAGCGGGGGCCACTTATGGGACGGTGTCGGCGACCAGAGTCAGTGACAAATAGCAAGCTCCTTACACTGCAATGCAACGGACGCAGTACGGATCCGGTGCACACTAAATTTTTTTACTGCTCACCAGTAATCGGTTTACAGAACGGTGGAGCCTCACAGGCATTCCGCTGCTCGTACTGTCTTCTTGTTCGCGCATTTCGTACTCCGTACTCCGTAGGCAGTACTACGTTCCGTCTGCGTGAATATTTCTCTGTACGTACTGAAGCAAGTACCGTATGTCATACGATGTGCATGAGCTGCAAACCCTCTTCGTCTTTGCGTTAGCGGGAACCTGATTACCTCCGAGCCAATGAAACTGACGGGCAATTCGAAGTGGCTAACTATTTTTTTGCCTCTTCAACTTCAAGAAGAGGTGACCGTCTGTGTTGTTTGTTTGTTGGCTTTCGGTTGGTCATCTAACTACTGTAGCCTCTCATTATAATTGCCTAGGGCATTCGGTAACTTGGGAAATTTTCCGGGTATGAAGGGAGTACCTACCATGCGCCGATCTTGGTCCTCTGCCGCCCAGCTGATCGGATTACAGTCCGAGGAAACCGTGATATGGGAATCACGCCATAGACAATGCAGCAGCGTGAACCAGCTGAGAGGTAACATTCGAGGAGAGTTACGGATCGGTTCATGAGGCCCTTGGCCGGGTTGCGCAGTGGCCATACAGGAAAACAGTACCGTAATAGGTCAGAGTATCCCAGTAGTCGGTGTGCCTACCATAATTTGGCGCCTCTTATGGTAACTTGCCGCCGGCTTCTGATCATGGAGGGGCGGCGAAGCCGTAATGGACGGGGGGTGTGAACCCTGACCTGGGACGGGACGGCGTCTGTAGCCAGACAAGGGTGCTAGTAGTTCACAGCCTGCATCAATCCCTGGCGTTCGAAGCAACTCCGTGTGGCACAGAAAAAGGTCCGTCAAGTGGATCCCGTCTTGATTACTCCGGAGGGATGTCAGATGTACCATGTACCCGACGCAGCAAGAATTGAATCCGTAGAGCCTCGGATAAGGTTGTTGGATGGCGAGTCAGAAACTTCAGCTCAAGAAACAGGATTCCAAGTTGACTGACTCTTTCAAAAATCCATCGGAGGGAAGAAATGCCATTGAAAGACGGAAGAATGATCTTTGGAATGGAAACACACCAGGAAACGGAGGAGTGGCGTGAAGAGATAATATCCTTTGTACCATTCTTCACACCAGAATGGTACTACGGCAATGCCACTTCAGAGGGACTTCGAGATACTTTCAAGTCCCACGAAAGATCACTGACGCATTAGGTTCCTTCCTGGTAGCTAGGTAATTGGGGCATGCCATGCAGTGGACCTGAATACCGTATTGTTGCGGGCCAGGACTTGATCTTTCATGGAATTGGACATGGGTAACCGCACGTGATCGGACCGGTAGCGACGGCTCGTCTCCATATCGTTTTTCTTTGGACAGTATATATCAAATTGCGAGGTAGTCGTTGTGTGGCAGAAAATACCTGGAGAGTGGAAGGAACCTTTACCCGTTTACGGAGGAGAGGCTTGGTATTGATGTTGCCGACTTCATACGCAACCAACAACTCAAGGTTTCGATGGACTGAGTTCATACTTCGACCGGGCTTCGGGATTCACATGGATAAACTGACACTGTTGAAGCCTCATCCGTATTCGACTTGGTGCTCTGGCTAATGACAGGCTTCCTTTCCCAGGCGACACCCTGTACTCGCAGATATTGGAGAAAGCTAAGACGCAAGTTCGCTATACATTCAACACACCTTACCCCAGACTCGGATCGGAGATGGCACACGCAATTTCCCCGCGGTGCCAGGAACAAGGGCGCCAGGCTGATGAGGGGGATGCATCTAATGGGCTTCTGAGTTTGTTCTTGTTTTATTTCGATACACCAAGTCATGACTTGGACGAAAAGCGGTGTTTCTTTCGGCAGACGAATCAGCTTGGGGTTAATTCAGACGATTTACGATACATAGTGAAAGAAGACACAAGCTATCATTGTTTTATCCAACACTTTCTCAAGCAACAGACGCTTTCTTTGATCCAATGCGGAGTGCTTCGAGACTTACAGTATACTTTCGAGACAATGAAGTCATGTTGTCGCCATTGCCGCCGGTCAACCCATACCATGGTGCATGACTGTGGAGAGACTGCGGAGTAGCAGTCGAGATTTACTGATCAATCAACTATACTATTCGTTCGCTGGTTGGCGGCTGGTGTCATGCTTGTTGATAGCATTCGCTCTGATGCACTCTAACATGGTTTTTGAGCTGCCAGCAAGGATCATGTTGCATAAGCTGAACTGACAGACTAACTAGCAATTAGTTAATGCGTGTGTGTGTGTGTGTATCCCCTTCGCCGGGGATGTTCTGGAACATCGGTGTTCTTGCTGCCTAGATCTTTGGCCGAACCCGATTCGACGGCCAACACAACATGTATTGTTTGTTGGAGTACTACAAGGTTTGTCAGGTCGAGGTGATATTGGGGAAGTTGACGCCAAGGGTTGGAGTGCAGCGGGAACTGTGTGCTTTTTGGGAAGTGTGTGAGTGGACCTGTTTAGCTAGGAACATGGGAGAAAATGGGTGGGATGCAGAGCATCTGCCGTATTTTAGGTAGTCAGTCACTAAGTACCTTCATGTGACCTTGCGATGAAATGGGGACCTTGTCCATAGTAAATGAACGACGACTTGGAATCACTGGGATTGAAGGTGACAGACAATGTGATGCTAATCAAGTCGATGATAGGCTGGCTGTGAGGGGGAGCTGATGATGAAGCAAAGTAAAGGAACGCAATGTCAGTAGAAAGGGGGTCATCTAGCAAGATAGCGTAAGATTTCCTCGTTGAGCAAGGGAAGGAGGAGCGGATGGTATGTGGTGTGAGGGAAAACTGCGTACAGACCGATTTCTACCGATGAGGATGAGATTCAGGATTCACCAGTTGAAAGTTTATTCTTAAGGAGCCTGCCATGAATTGGCCTTCTCGAATGCTTCTATTCATTCTGTCTGCGAGTGTGTCTCGTTTTGACTCCTTGGGCGATGATCACTCCAAGCTGGGTCGGCCACGTTTATTAGCTGGCAGGATGCTGCAGAAGGAGGTACCTACAGTAGGTAGGGTAGCACAGTAAGCGCCTATCTACCTAGCCAGCACGCGACATACTCAACCGTAGCCCTCTGGGCCTGCGGGTAGCTGCACCCAGCCAGAACCACATTGCCGGGACTTCATTGCTGGTGCGGGGAATATGAAATCTGACCAGTTGAAGCAAGGGTCTCTCTCAGCTCATCCTTCCACCTCTTACGTTTATTGCATGAGCTCCCTACCTACCTTACCTTGTGTAGAGTGTACAGAGGACATCCATAGATACCTTAGTGTTGCAATCTGCACATACCTACCTACAGTCCCTGTGCAGAGGGTTGAAGCGGTGCATGGACAACAGCGAGTTCCGCTTCCCCTAGCACCCTCTGTTATCCACGCTAGCGGATGCTGGCGCCTGCAGCTCCAACTAATCAGGCAGGTGGTGAAATGCTCGACTATGACGTCAGGCAGTCCTGCTCTCTACCACATGAAAACGAACCAACATGGCTCCACTTGCATTCCCCCAGTACAGGCACAGGTAATTACTGGCCGAAGGTACTGTATTCGCCTCTAAGTCAGCCACGGCCAACCAGCAAAAACCTCTACCCTCCGTCGTGTGTGGAGCTGTAAGAGAAGGCTGCACAGCAATGTCTGCACTATCATGACCCACGCTCTTGTCCATAGCCTTGCCCGGGGATCTGGTTGGCCTATGGCCAGGGAGCGGACCATGTGCTGGGCTCCAAGATTGCCCCCTTCGCATGGAAGGAGGTTATGTTGTTGGTACATACCCAGTGATTAATTACCCCGTACTTGCCCAGACACTTGCCAGGTTGCGGCTGCGGCAGCTGTTTGCGATACCCTTACCGTATACCGTTACTCAGCGCATTTGTAGGCGAGGAGAAGGTAAATGACAAGTTTGCCCGACAGTTGATTAGGACCAGGACCACTGAAGGACCACTGTGAGCAACCCCATCTACCATAATACATGACATCTCGGCCATTCTCCAGCGGCTCCAGCAGACTCCAGCAGACTCCACCGTGCTTCTCAGCAGTTTGGATAAGGCGCTGGAGAATTCAGATTCAGAATGGATACCAGTTTGTTGATCCACTCAAGGACGATATGTAGCCAAGGATCGAGGACTCGACGTCATAGGCTTCGATATTGACATTCAAGAAGATTTTGGACGTTTCAAATCAAAGAAATACAAACATGGAAACGAAAGCACCCACAGGGACCGGAGAAAGAGGACTATGTGCAGTAAGTCCAGACTAGCGTGTGGTGATTCTTGGAGTCTCTTCAATTGGCTCCTGGAACGACCCTGGGAATAGAATGCACTCTCAGGTGTTTGA
Organism: Mariannaea sp. PMI_226; assembly: GCA_024336345.1. Taxonomy (NCBI): domain Eukaryota; kingdom Fungi; phylum Ascomycota; class Sordariomycetes; order Hypocreales; family Nectriaceae; genus Mariannaea; species Mariannaea sp. PMI_226. Next base: position 840,599 of record JANFOG010000014.1, read on the forward strand.
AGCTCGCAAACCCCAACAGTTATCAACAAGGGGCTTATCGCCAACAAGCCACCCTGGTAATTCACCCATGCAAAGCTCGAAGGGAGCGAAAGATGCCAAGATGGACACCCAAAGAGAAAGAGGGGAAAGTAAGGGATCCACCCCTTTGTCTCTACCATGCCGCCTCGAATCTGTGCAGGGATTGTACTCCATGATTGCATGGGTTACATGGCCACCGTCTTATTCCCCCCACAGGGCCCATGGACACGCGCTCAATCACTGTTGTGCAGGTAGCATAGCAGTCAGGTAGGACTTACAGTAAGCCCATACCGGCCATCTTTATCACGTTAGCACCCCGTCGAGTCAAGCGCAGTTGGCAGGATGATAATTAGTAGACGAAGAAACACTCTCGTATTGAACATCCCTGTGTCAACTGTATCATTGAACAGTTTGGCTAATGGCAGACGTGGTCAATCTAAGAGTTGGGCTGGGGTGAGGTTGAGTTGACTGAGATCCCAACTAGCTTTGACAAGCTGCTTGTCAGCATTGTAATGATGACTATTTGCCAGCTAAGGTATTAATCATGAGAGTAAGATACATGCGGCAAAGAAACAACGATAGAAACACAGCTATTCGAGTTGGGGAAAGGCGCAGCAAAACGGCGTTTTCGTGATTACCCCAAACCCAAACCCGTTGACAGTCTGGTCCTCTCCATTTAGCATCACATGTCTCAGTTAGTACCCAGGTCGCCAGGTTCCAGAACAAGCTGGATTTGTTTTCGACTAGCAACTCTACTTTTTATGCTACGATCCATGTCTACAAGGGAAACCAGAACTGAATTGGGAGAAAGCAGGAGAGACGCGGGATGTGGCGAGTTTGTATAAGCAGTACATGTTCATTGCAGAGACGGGAGTGCGGGATACAGTACGTTGTTATCGTAAACGCATTTGCCTCATGGCATGGGTTCCATTCTCCTCTGTGCCAGGACAGGGAGGGCAAAGGTTGAGGACAGCCCACCTAGATAATTGACGAACATGCAACGTACATTACTGATTTCAACGTCAGATAAGGATATCGACATGCATTCATATGGCGGCAAGGCGATGATGCTAATCGTGCTATTCCCCGGCGAACTGTTCAAGTGGAATGGAAAATGGTCTTTTGGTCTCGATCTCTCCCTCGCGGGAACCTCCAACTTCAGACAGTCAGCGATGTGGGTGGATCAAGTCTCCGGCAATACAGATGTACTATGTAGAATATGGTCCTCCACTTTCAGTCCAGCCCAAGTGCCCAAGTACCCAAGTACCCAAGGACACTAGACAGAGAGGCAAAAGGGACGAGGGACGAGAGAAGCGGCCCTGGGGAGGTACCTTGTGGCGAGGTCATTCAGCCGGGCAGAACCGCAGGTCTAGGTACGTCAGTGACTCGTAACTTGGTTCGAACCAACTTGCGAACAGCCCCACTCTCTAACCCTGCCCACCCGACCTTTTCGCCTGCTTGCTGGATCCCCCCGCTAGTGCTGTGGTCCGGCCGTCGACGCGTTAGTGCGACTTGGTGTTGGTGTGGGTGTGGGCTGTGTGTGAGTGGGCGGCCAGACTGCCTCCTCCATGATGCTCCATACTCCATGCTCCATGTTCCATGCTCCATGTAGATGGACTAAGTACGTAGTAGTAGCTGGTAGAGATGATCAGGCAAAGTGAACCAAGTCAGTTAAGTTACGAGGTCAGGGTAAGGTAAGGTGTGTGGAAGGCGTGTGGGATGAAAACAGATACAGGTTGCTCTTGCAGATTTGGGGAACTACACCCATGCGACACTTTCCCTCAGCAGGTACTTAATATACTCGGGCATCTCCCTCTCTTGTTGATCTTTCTCTCTATCCTCCCTCATCCTCATCCTCACCTCTTCTTCTTCTTCTTCCCCTTCCCTCTTCCCCCTCCCTTCCTTTTCAATCTCTTCTTCCTCATCACAGCCTTATCCAGCTTGCTTCTTGCTTGCCGGATTAAGCTTGAGTGGATTGGTCTTGACCTTCTCCTTGCAGATTGGTTAAGCTTCCCGTCCTTTGCCATACTCGGCCGCACATACGACCTACAGCAGCTCAACCCATAAGCAACCAAACTTGTACTCACCAATCCGACAAAATGGGTTTCGACGAGGAGAAGGTGCCCCAGTTCGAGACCTCCACCAAGTCAGACTTGGTGGTGGAGGGCCACGACAATGTCGACGACCTCCAGCGTCGTCTCCATAATCGACAGATCCAGCTGATTGCAGTTGGTGGTTCCATTGGTACCGCCCTCTTCGTCAGTATCGGTGGAGGCCTCGCCAAAGGCGGCCCCGCGAATCTGTTCATTGCCTACACCCTCTACTCCCTGGTCCTCGCCCTCGTAAACAACAGTGTCGCTGAAATGAGCACCTACATGCCCATCTCAGGTGGCTTCATTCGTCTTGCTGGTCACTGGGTTGACGATGCCCTGGGCTTTACAGCTGGTTGGAACTTCTTCTTTTACGAAGCGATCCTAATCCCTTTTGAGATTACTGCTCTGAACCTCGTCCTGTCATTTTGGAGTGACAAGATTACCGACCCAGGCCCAACGGCTGGTATTTGCGCCGCTGTTATTGTCCTCTATGCGTAAGAACCTCTGTGCCCTCCCCCCCGCTTCCCCTTCTTAATCGTTGGTATGCTAACATTTGTTCGTGTGAGTGTAGTCTTCTCAACGTTTTGGCTGTTCGTGCTTACGGTGAGGCCGAGTTCTGGCTTTCTGGCGGCAAAGTTATTCTGATTATTATTCTCTTCTGCTTCACCTTCATCACCATGGTCGGTGGCAACCCTTCACATGACGCGTTCGGCTTCCGTTACTGGAAGAACCCCCCAGGAGCGTTTGCTGAGTGGCACACAACGGGCGATCTCGGTCGATTTGAAGGTTTCCTCGCTTGTCTTTGGTCTGCCGGCTTCTGCATTGTCGGACCTGAGTATATCTCTATGGTCGCTGCTGAGGCCAAGCGCCCTAGCATCTTCATCAAGGCTGCTTTCAAGACCGTCTACTACCGATTCTGTTTCTTCTTCATTGTCGGTTCCCTTGCTGTCGCTATCGTCTGCCCTTGGGACGACCCCGTCCTCACTGCCATCTACCGTGATGGTACCCAGGGTGGCGGTACTGCTGCTGCTTCGCCATATGTCATTGCGATGACCAACATGAGAATCAAGGTGCTTCCGCACATTGTGAATGCCCTCATGATCACCTCCATCTTCTCCGCCGGTAACACATACACCTACTGCGCCACCCGATCTCTGTATTCGCTGGCTCTTGAGGGCCGCGCCCCTCGATTCCTCCGAAAGTGTACTAAGCAGGGTGTCCCCATCTACTGCTTCTGCGTTGTCATGATTTTCCCCTTCTTGTCGTTCCTGCAACTCAGCAACAGCTCTGCAAAGGTGCTTAACTGGCTCATTAACATCATGACCGGTGGTAGCTTGATCAACTACTTGATCATGGGTATTACCTTCTTCAACTATTACCTAGCCACCAAGGCTCAAGGCTTTGACCGCACCAAGCTCCCTTACTATGGATTCTTCCAACCTTGGGGTGCCATCATTGCCTTCGCTTTCCAGCTCATCATGGTTATCTTCTACGGTTATAGCTCCTTCACCCCGTGGAGCGTGAGCAACTTCTTTGCCAACTACACCATGCAAATTGTTGCTCCTATCCTCTTCTTTGGATGGAAGCTGCTCAAGCGCACTCGCTACGTGCGACCCAGCGAGGTTGATTTGGTCTTCGAACGACCCCAAATCGATGCCTATGAGAGTCAATTCACCGACGTTCCAGTTGGCTTTTGGGTTGAGCTACTTCAGATGGTTGGTCTGTGCCGTAACAAGTAAGAGATGGAACGCAGACAAACGGCTGTTTAGCACATTGTATATATAGTAGTTCTTGTTTAATCCTTTTTTCTATATATAACGCCGTCTTGTGAACTTTTTGAGCCATGAAAGTCCCAGCGGCTGACGGATGAATTATACCCAATATACGCAGATAAATGCTTCAATTTTGTTTCGCATATACCTGCTGTTCTCTTGCATTTACTACCAGTGTCGTGAATACCGAAGTAATAGATGATATGACTCAGTTCTATGGTGATGTAAGTGCATAGTACCTAGTATGAAAACTACTGAGCGGACACTTGGGAGAAGCTTCTTCCAGATAGATACCTTGGAGAAGTCCAGTCAATGCAAGCAATAGCTCAACTTCTGCATCATCAAGTTGGCACTACGGCCTTCGCCGAGCCACGTTGCAGGGTGTGAGAGGGAATCGGTCGCGTGGAGTTTCATGGACTTGCATAGCTGATCAAACTCCCGGTGGTGAGGAGAAGAAGCCATGTGGCAGGGATATGCAGAGTACTTCCCGTGCCTCACCGTTGCATTTCGCATGGATGTTGATGATGGTGGGTGGCTCTCATCAGAATGTTCTTATAGAGCTTAGCTTGAATCACACCCTCCTTGACAGAAACGCCACCCAACTTCGGCCGCTACGCTATTGCATCCTTGATGTAGCTTAATTGGTACTATCATGGCATTCATTCGATGACAACTTTTATTAAGTTGCTACCAGCAGAATATGCGAGAGTGATTCTTGCTGATCTTTACTGTTTACTGTGATGATCTTCCTACAAAGAAGGCGGGATGGCCGAGACATTGAGGATTGAAGAAGGGGGGATTATTCGGTGACATCGTGCGAGGGCAAAATACTTCTGCCTGGAGTAGCACACTATTTTGTTTTGGTGTCTGGCTAGGAAAGGGGGGGGGAGGGGGGGTGGTGTACTAGGATATTGAGGCAAAGGGATTTTGCTATGATCGACGGCCTTTGATCCGGGAGGATTTGCGAGGGAGAGAGGGAAAACATGGGGGAGGAGAAAGAGTGTGAGTGGGGATGTGGGCATGAATTTGATTTGCGAAACAAATATGTGCTGAGTGTACTTTGCCCTTTTTTGGGTCATCGATTTCAACCCTCGCAGGCTTCTGGAAGGATGAGCTAGGATGTAAGCTGAATTGGAGAGACAGCGAGGGGGGAAAGAAGGGGGGAGGGGGTCAGCTGGAAAGGTCCGTGGTGACGATTTGGGGCGTGGCCGAGGGACCGGGGTGGGGGCAATCGTCGGATGAGGTTGACAGTGGGGCCGATATTCACGGGCCCCGGGGAGAACCAAACTCGTTATCTCTGGACTTGTTATGGTGCCCCAAGGAGAAGGGCAACATCTCCCATATTAGAGAATAGTAGCAACCGTATCTAAATGAAGAATGAAAAATAAAATAAAATAAAATAAAAGGGGGCTTTTTGCTCTATAGTAGTACCTGTGCTATAAACCGGAGAGAACGAAAAGCTACCAGCTCGGTTCTTGAGCTAGTCAGCTCGTATCGCTGTTTTGCTACATGCGACGGTATATTTGATCGAAATTCTACCGAAGGGAGTTCGGAAAACTTTTCTGGATCCAGGTCATTTAATAATCAATAATAACGCTATCAAAGGACCCCCTGATAGGGAAACAAGGGGTCTCGCCCTTGAACCCCTTCATACGGCGCACAAGCGCACAGGGCAATCTCTTAGAGTAGCCGCAGTGGGAAGGTATGCTCTTTTTCCCCCGGAGATCCAGAAGAGAAGGAAGCATGAAGTCAAGTACCGAGTTGTCAGGACTGGGTTTTGGAGGATCAAGTATGCAGAGGTATATGAAACCATCGAGTCAGTCTTTTTTTTTATGCGACTGGGGCTGGGGTTTCTTGAATCTTGAGCTTGGTAGTCCATCTCATGCTTGGGGTTTGTATCGTAGGATACTGTAGGTCAAGCCAGTTCTTCAATCTGTCTCTGGAAACACTTTGGACTATTTATCCCGAACTCCTACGGGCTTTCCATCTCACGGGCTTTCATCTCACTGACCCTCTTTTGATGGATTGTTCGCGATCTAATCTAACACTGCAATGCTGGTCCTATAATAGGATGTACATGGATCTACTTTGCCGGATAGCTCGGTGATAATAAAACAATTTGTGTTCCAACATTGGCCGTACCAGGGGAACCTCGTGATTTGAAGATGAGCTGGTTGAGCTAACGCGTCCCAACTAGAGAATCGGTTTGGACTGCATAAATTACTGATTACAGAAACCCCTACAGCTTTGATGCCTTGGAATAGAGAGGGAGACCATCAAACGGTTGATTAAAAGCATAGGGAAATTCATGCTATAGAGTAAGTTTTATCCTTTGGATCCTCTTGAAGCTTCCTGCTAGATTGTTGGTTTGAGAGTTTCGATTTTCCTGTCACCAGATGGTATTCGTCAAAGCCACATCAGGCGAAAGCTTTCACTATTGAGACACAAATGCCTTGGCTACATAAGTATTTATGATTGCAGAGAGATATGCAATTGCATGATTCTAAGTCCGTGGCTGAAGTCTTGATCTGAATAATGAAAGAGCGCAGTGGTTCATCTAATGTTGGCGCAATTGTGCGCCAAGAGCAATTTTTCCCCTTCATCAATAATTGGCTCTTAGCGAAAGAAAGAAGGAAAGAGAGTCATGGTTTAGTTATACATATAATGTAGAGCCCGAAAGGTTGCTGCATCAGTATAGAAATACAACATTCAGCAAGAATACTGGACTTTGACATCTCAAAGAACAAATGTTGTTGGGCTTGGTTTTCTGGTGCTCTACCTCCATAGTGTCCAATAAGCAGCCGGTTCCTCAACAAAATCATCTGGTGAGATGGCCGAGTTGGTTATGGCGTCAGGTTAAGGTCACCTTAACAACCTAAGATTCCTGATGGAGCAATCCTCCTGGGTTCGAGTCCCAGTCTCATCAACAGATTTTCTTTTTCTGTCTTTTATTTTTTTTTACAGTTTCACAGTCACGTCATTCGAATAGTTATGGTGTTCTTTTGTTTGGGGTTGAAATATTCTGGTTTTAAAATGCATTCTTGTTTGTTTATTGGGAGTATGCGACTGTTCTCTTCTCAAGTGAAATTTTATTTAGTGCCATCAAGAAAGCCTATCAGAATGAAATCGCACTCAAGACTGTGAGCAACACTTACTCCCAGAGACCAATAGTTGCACACTCGGTCTCTCCTGTTAACGTTTCTCAGATACGACTGATGAAGGAAGGAAAAAAGAAACCTGACTAGATATAATTAGAACGGAGACTGTAGATATCACTGGGAATGCACTTGTATCAATAAGTTTGTATCCATTTGCAGACCAATGACACGCTGCCTACCCTATACCCTATTACTATTCAACAAACCGGAAACCAACTTCATAGAGACAGCTCGTTCCATCAAAAGAGGGGTGGGCATCTAAACCTAGAAGAACCTGGATAGAATAGGGCCAGTTAGCTTAATTTTGACAGCAAGTGGACAACATGAGCGAGATATATAGACTAGGAAAAGCCACTTTTTCACAAATTCAAAACGTAACAGAACACGATAGAGCCATACATGAGCAAAACCAAGAAAAGCCTCCATCTCGCTCGACATAGCCTTTCTACAATTAAGACCGCATCACCGACAACTAGGAAATATATAACGTGCAAGATATTGTTTGAACTTTGATCTTTATCAAGTCTATTTTGGCTCTATCTATTGCTAGCCTTCCAATTCCGCCTGAAGCCAAAGAGTTTGAAATACGTCGAGGATCCTCCAATCCTAAACACATCTTTGTCCCCAAAATCCTCCAGGTGGCAGTCTAACAGAGCAACCCAAATTCTACCGGGAGCCCCAGGTGTGCTGTCCATCCATTACTAAAAGACGCGCACCCTTAACTTTTTTTTGATCAACGCAAGACAAAAGGAAAAATGTGGTATGAGGTCATGAGAAGAAGTGATTCGTCGTTAGAAAGTATAGTCGTGGATAGTGTGGAGTGCGGATGATGGAGTTTAGAAGTCCTCCTCATCGCTGAAAACCTCCTCACCACGCTTGCGACGGGCCATACGCTCTGTGAAATAGTTAGCTTCTGTTTTTGTATTGAGACTGGATGAATTTTTTTCTTCTTGAACTTACCCTTCTTCTTCTTACGGGCCTCAGAAGAGGTGAGCTTCTTAGCCTTCTTGGTGGAAACAATCTTGTTACCCATGGCGTCGAACTTCTCCTCCTCATCACCGTCGTCCTGCTTGAGACGAGGGCCGGAACCCTGACCCTGGACCCAGTTGTGGCCGGAGGGAGTCATCTTGCCGTCCATGACAGCCCAGACCTCCTCAGTCAAGTCCTTGGTGAACTCGGCAGAGTGAGTGATGATGATAACACCACCCTCGAACTTCTTCAGGGCCTTGGACAGGGCACCGAGAGAGTCACGATCAAGATAGTTGGTAGGCTCATCAAGAACGATCAAGTGAGGTCGCTGCCAAGAGCAGGCAGCAAGGACAGTCTTGACACGCTGGCCACCAGACAGACCGCGCATGCGGGAGTGGGAGACAAGCTCGGCATCGAGACCGAAGTTGGCGCAGTGAGTCTCAATCTCCTTTCGGACCAGAGGTCGGAACTGACCAGAGGCAAGAGCCTCCTTCATATCGACATCAGCAACCATCTTCTGGTGAGAGGCCAGAAGCTCGTTACGGGGCAACCAAGCGTTGTCGGCGGTCATCATGGGGATCCAGCGCTCGTTCTTCATGCCGAGGTTCTCACCCAGAGCGAAAGAGCACTCGTACTCGTAGCTGTTCTTGAACTTACGTCGGCTGTGGATGCCAATGACACGACGGGGGGTACCCTCGATCTTGAAGACCTTGTCCATGGCCTTCTCATCGGCCTCGGTGATGATCTTGTTGGCACGGTCCATGGTCTCACGATCCTCACCAGTCTGGAATCGCCACTGGATGTACTCAGAGGGGGTCTTGTCCAAGTGGTTATCAATGTGGGCGAAAGCGTGCTGCTTAATGTAGGCGATACGGATGTTCTCGTGCTGGTAGATCTCACCACCAGTGGGGATGAGCTCACCGCACAGGACGTTGATCAGGGTAGACTTGCCAGCACCGTTGGGGCCAATGACGGCAATACGGGAGCCGAGAGAGCACTGGAAGGCAATGTCGGAGATCTGGGGCTTGGAAGTACCAGGGTACTGGAAGGACATGTTGGTGGCACGGAGAATGGCCTTGGCCTTGGTCTTGACACCCTCAAGGAAACCGGGCTCAGGGAAGCTGAACTCGATCTCGGAGGCACCGAGCTCGTAGTAAGATCGGGCAGAGGGGACACGCTGGACGAAGGCAGCCAGGTTACCACGGTAGCGCTTAAGCTTGAAGCGCTCGTAGTGGACGATATGCTGGCAGACGTTGTCGAGGAAACCAGAGTCGTGGGAGACGATGATGGAAGTGCAAGGGGAGTTGACGAGGTAGTCCTCGAGCCACTTGACGTTCTTCACATCCAAATGGTTGGTAGGCTCATCGAGCAGGAGGATATCAGGGGCCTCGAAGACGGCACGGCAAAGAGCCAGCTTCATCTTCCAACCACCGGAAAGAGCGGAGATCTCACCCTTAACCATCTGCTCAGTGAAGCCGAACTCGTTGAGCTGCTTCTCGACATCGGGCTGGGAGACACCAACACCGGCCTCGGCAAGCTTCTTCATGGTCCAGTCAATGGTGGTCATCTCAGTATCAGCGGAGTCAAGGTCGTGCTCGACGAACACGGTCTTAACCTCGGACTGCTTGGGGAAACCCTCGACCTGCTCGTTGTTGATGGCACGCATGAGGGTGGACTTTCCGGAACCGTTGGGACCGCAAAGACCGTAGCGCTGACCACGCTTAAGACGGAGGTGAGTCTGGTTGAGCAGGATCTTGGCACCGTAGGCAAGGGAGAAGGTACAGTTGCAGAGATCCTCACCCTCCTCCTCGTCGGCCTCGGCCTCAGCCTCGGCAGCGGCAGCGGGGATGGCGGCCTTGCGGAAAGCCTCAATGATGGCCTCAGCGTTGTCGATGCCAGTGATGACAGCAACGTAAGCCTTGAGGTTGTCGACCCAGATCTTGAGCTCGGTCTCCTTCTCGTCAATGAGCTCACCGGCAATAGCGGCGATGTACTCAGCGACAGGACCCATCTTCTCAAGGTAGTTGCCGAACTTGGGCTTGATAGCAGCCTCGACCTTGGGGATCAGGACGTTGAGGGCGCTGTCGTTTTTGGCCTCGGGGATAACACCGTCCTTGATGTGACCGACACGGGTAAGGGTGTCAAGGGCCTGCTTGGTCTTCTCACGAGCCTCGGGATCAGCCAGGTTGTCGTAGTTCTTCTGGAGACCGGGCATCATCTTGGGCAAGAAAGGAGCAACGATGTTGGGGTCGTCGACAAGCTTGCACATGTTGTCAACAATGACGGCACTCTTACGCTTGATGGCGGTCTCACGCTCAGCAAGACCACGATCCAGAAGAGGAACCATGAGGGCAAGGGTAGGCTCCTGGACCTCAGTGACGAAAGTGGTGGCACCGAGCAAGTGAACGGTCTCGGGGACGTTCTCGGGCTTGGCGATACACTTGATGAGCTCAGGAATGAAGCGCTCGATATCCCTGTTGACGATCAGGCCGCAAAGAACCTCCATGGTCTTGTAGGCACGCTCCTTGACCTCCTTCTTGGTATCCCACATAGCCTCGGAAATAACGGGGATCAGATCGGGGACACGGAAAGCGAGCTGGGCAGGGGTGTTCTGGACGAGGGCATCGATGAAGTCGAGAGCAGCCATCTTTTCGGGCCACTTCTGGGCGTTGCGGATAGACTCCATGATGGAGGGGAGGGCAGCCTTGACAGCGTTGGCGTTCAGGGCGCCAGCAATGGCGAGAACGGCAGCGTTGGCAGCATTCTTGACAGCGGTGATCTTGTCACCAACGGCAGTGAGGACGTTGGGGAGGAGGACAACGAGGTAGGGCTCGACGGAGGCGGAAACCTCAGCGTGAGAGGCGATGGCCTGGATGGCAATAGCAGCACGCTCACGGGCAATGGCGTCCTTCTTGTTGGAGAGCTGCTTCTGGAGACCCTCAATGACCCTGTAAAGTTGAATTGTTAGCTTTCGGATTCGCCGCTAAGAAAAACTTTTGTGGGTGCCCAAGCAGTGGAAAAAAGGGAATTGGCGCTAAACGGAAAAAGACGCCCAGTCGGCGGGCCAAAAAAAAAAATTCGCCCCCTCGCTACATTGATTTTTGCAGCTAATTGAGGGGGAGGGGTAAAAAAAAAAAAAGACAAAAAAAAAGCTGAGTGCGTGGCAGAAAGGCAGCCAACGACTCGCCAGGCTCAGCAGCGGGCATTCCACCCACCCACGCGCCAGGAAGCACAGGCATGACGCTGTCTTGCCGTCACTCTGGCTTGGTTGGGCTGAGCTACCGTGCTGCAGAGCCAGGGCCAAAAGCCGAAGGCGTAAAGTAACAGGGTGTGAACGGATGCGAGATTGGGCAAAGCATGTGAAGCTTATGCAGCCAGATCGTTTGGCCCTCGCCGAATCTCACCGTGAGCATCTGAACCGGGAGCAGACCTTTCCAACATGTCGGAGATAGGACATGGAGAAAAGGCCGGCAAAAAGGAAAGAACGAAGAAAAGAAGACGAGCGAACTGCCTGGGCAAAGGCGTCAGAAAGAGTAAAACTTACTTGGTAGGGACAGCCTGGTCCTCAATGCGGCCGTTGATGAAGGAAGCGAGCTCGTTGGAGGACTCCTTGATCTCAGTCGACTCCTTGGAGACGGTGAGCTTCTGGAAGAGCTCGTCCAGGACCTTGATGCTCTGAGCGTTCTCGGTAGGCATCTTGGCGGATTGTATGTGGTTTTTTATTTTTTGGAGGGGTATAAAGGAGGAAGAAAGGAGGAGGAGGAGGGAGATCGGGTCGTAGATAAATCCACAAGAAATCGATGGAGGGGTCGACTCTTAGCGGAGGGGCGGCGGGGTTCGTTCGGTGGAGGGGGATCCAAGAACAAACGCTCGAGCGTTGGAAGATGGTTCGTCTGGAGGAGGACGACCGTGGAAGAAAAAAAAAAGAGAAAGTTGGGGGAGGATGAAGGATCAAGAAGAACAAGAAAGAAAGAGAAGAGGAAAGGGAAGGGAAGGGTAGAAGAGGGAGATCCGGGTCAAGATTTATGTTGATGTGCCTCGCCTCCAAGTCCACAACTTTTTTTTTTTTTTTACTGGGGGGGGGCGGTAGCCCACGGCGTAGGCATCTCCAGGCTCAGCCACAGTGTCTTTGACAGTGCAGTTTGTCGCACACAGAAACTCACCACTCACCACTCAGAAGACACACAAAAAGACTGGTGCTTGTTGTGCTGCTGCCAACCAAACCGAAGCTAAAAAAAATTTGGCCGCCCAAAATTTTTTTCCCGCTTCCTCCATTGACCCCTCCATTAGCCTTGGCCCCACCCCCTCAACTCCTTCTTTCACTGGATTGACTTGGGTGTTGCCCCCCCTGTCCCATGTCTCTGCCCCTTGAGGTCTTGGGCACTGATTGAAGGGGTCCCTTTTCGCTGTCGCCGCCCTGCAGGCTGATGCAGCGTCCTGCACTGTCCGGCACTGTGTAATGACGCCTGTCACTGGCCAGGGCGACTCAGTCTTATCTGTTTTATCGACACAGGTCCTAGACCTAAATAAGAAGGGCGGTGTGGTTTTTGTTCGCTGGGACGGCCATGATGGGTTACCTTGACGCGGCTAGATCCATGCACAACCAGCTCCTGCAGTCAATGCTAGAGAAGAGGGCCCTGGCAGAGGGCCTGGCAGCCAAGATGATGCATTCTGGGCTTGCTAGCTGGGTCTTTCTTTGTGTCGTTGCTGGGTTGTTTCGAGGGGTTTTGGGCTGTTTAGGTGAAGCAAAAGATCCAGCTACGCACTTGGTGGCGAGCCATGCCTACAACGAGCAGTTGCGAACAGACTGTGAGTGAGCACTGCGACAAGGGGGTTTGAGGATGAGATCCATCCATCCATTCAGCATTGCATTGCATTGATGACACTGTTTGTCGGTCTGACTGATCCCTGGGATCCTCTTCACAACTTCCCTGGTTTAGACAACTGTGCGTGCAGAGCCTGTAGAATTTTTTTTCTTCTTTCATATATATACATATGTTTCCTTTTTCCCCATCTTCTTCTCTTTCGCTAATAATTACCAGCTTACTCGTCGCCATAGCATCCTCTCCATTGATCCGCACCAGTGCACTGTGAAGACTGTCTTTTGCGGATGTTCTCGGGTGCCACAGTGACAATGAGACTGAGAGGAACGGTCAGTCTAGAGGATTCTGGATAAAGTAGCCTCCTCCACTCCGTTGTTTGACCTCAGCTGCCTATCCACTTCCCGCCCGTCTCCATGACGACCTTTTTCTTGTACGTACTGTGATAGTATCATGGAGAAGAGATGGATGTGAAATATCAAGATATGAGGGGGCAATTTTTTTTAATAGTAGGAAGTAGAGATATTGTACTAAAGTATAGGTTTGCCTGAGTCTCTCGTATTAGACAGAAGGATCCTTGACTTTCGTGTGTGAGTTTGGCGCCGAGTGTTTGACATGAAGCTGACAACTTGTGATTGCCAGGCGTTCTCAATGGACACGCTGGTTTGAAACTGCTGGGCCATTTTGAACTCAGTACAAGTTACGGGCTTCTCGTATCCGAAACCCGCACATTGAAGCTCATTACAGCTGTAGGGAGTTTGAAATCTTTTTGAGTAGATAGGTGTAGATACAGCTCCATGATCCATTTTTTGCCTCGGACTTTACCCATACCCACTTTTTTTTCTCTCCTACACATGCACCAACGGAGAGTACAAAGTACTGCAAAGATTACTGCCCTCAGATATCCCTCAACCATGGTTGGCAGGTTGCTTTGTCGCCTGGAACCCTGGCCCTGTTCCGATTTTTTTTATCCCCTTCCCCCCCCCTCCCTCGCCTGTGGTTCGCATGAAAGTAGAGCGTGCCCGAAAGCCTGGCCTAGGTTGTCAAAATTTGAGACATGCCTAATATGCAACGCTATAGTGCAACAATTTTGAGGCCTACGAATCTGGCCGAACCAAAAAAAGAAAAAAAAAAGTAGACAAAAAGGAACACAAAGAGGCGAACCCAAAGAGTTGTGTATTTCTTCCCTCCCCCGACATCTTCAAAGACTTGAGCTAGATAGAAACTTGATCCGCTCGCCCTCCCTCAACACCCAACAAACATTCATCCCGCTTCAAGGTTGGCCGAGTTCATTCTGGCACCTGGCACACACCCAAAAACGGTTCCCCTCCCCCCCATCCAAGAGCCTCGTAGCTAATCTGTACTGTGCTATCGGCGTCGTCCTTCCCACCCCCAAGCGCCGCAAGCCCCGATACGGCAACCCCTTGTTCGAAGAGTTGGTGGGAACCCTGTTTTTTTCTTTTCAGTCCACCACTTTTTTTTTTCTCTGCCATTCCCAATCAGCTCTTACGCCACGTTGCCACGGCACTTATATTTTAGTGGCTCATTTTTTGGTTTGGTTGTACCATTATGGATAGTATAACCACTCAGATGATGGGCAATTGCGGCCGATGAATGTGCTTGAGAGCCCGTGATGCCGCAAGAAGCGCTGGGTTTATTTTTTGGTATTGAAAGACGGGAAGGTTGTTTGCCCATTGGGATCCAAAACTGGTGCTGCAATTAGCCATCACTCAACGATAGCAAGGGCCCGCCTCTGTTTACTGGTGTGTTGGATATCAGGTTTTAATATAATCTGTACGCTTTCCCAATCACAACCCTTGAAAGCCTGAGGGCTGAGCTCTCGTCAGCCGAAATGCATATCAGCATCGTAACTGAGAGAGAGGCCTGTGCCTGTGCCACCCAATGCATTTGCTTACCAACTGCCATGGCTTGAAATCCTTGCTCTTTCATCGCTCTTTGAGCTTGGGCACCGTGGGTAGACCGCGGGGACCCCAGAATCCCCAGAACTGCCTGCCCTGCCACCCCCGGACACTCACCGACAGTTGAGAGTCCCCCACAAGACCTGATCGAAGGATTGTTGTGTTTAATGCTGCGAGTTTTGAACTGGTGAAAAAAAAAAATGCGAATTCGAGTTCGATCGAAGCGGGCCTCGTTCCTGTTTCCACAAGTGTGTTGTTGTAATTATGTCTTGCCTTGTGTCTGAGCTGTTCCTCGTCAAAGAGAATCAGGACTCGGTCCGGTCCGAGCACATCATCACTAGCATCGGCCCTTGAGCTGCTATCTAGAAATTTGTAAAACATGTCTCAAATTCATTCATGTAGAAGAAGTACGTAGCTTGTAAATTCGAGAACTCATCAAACATCGTTTCTGCTGGAAATGGATGCATATGAATACCTAGCTTGGAAACAACCTTCTACTGCTTCATCAGTTTGCTGAACAACGGTAGTTTTCTGTGTCGACACTACGAAACAAACCATTACACCACGATAAAGAGAGGAACGAGATGCGATCATAATAACCTGTGACGTATGCATTGAACTAGCCAAACTTTCCATGCACCCTCGAATTCCAGTCATCGTAGGATGGGCTGAATATTGTGGTTGGACTGATGATTACCTCTGAGTGTGAAATAATGTCTTTAAAGTAACCTCCTAACGTTAAATCAATTATCAAAAGGGGAAAAAATAGAAATAAAAATAAAACGCAAGCCTTGATGCACCGCATGGCACATAGAGGAGGGTCGCGTGCATGTGCAGTCGTTCGCTCCCCAGCTTGGTTCCATGATCAGATACGGTATCTAACTATAAAATGTGTGGGGGTTCTTTTTCGGTAGCTTCCGTTGCACAAACGCGGGGGGGCAAGTTGAATGACTTCAGCTCTCTCGTCAGGTGCTTCAAAAAATATCGAATGAGATATCAGCTACATGATGAAAACTTATTCAATGTCTTTTCAATCGACATCAATTCCATAAAGGCCGGTCATCAATTCGGCACCAGAGGACAACACGTCCATCGTTGAGTAGCTGTCACATATTATTGCTACTCTGGTTGGCTGCACCAGGAGACCTTATTATTTAACCACACATCATCATCGCACAAGGACTTGCGTTTGCATACCTTATTCAACGACATTATCTTCTACCATTACCATCTAGGATCTAATCCGTTTCTACTCATTTTTCTTCCTCCTATTTCAAGTCTATAATTAAAAACAAATCAGCAACAAAACTTCAATAATGGCCAGACCTCTCTCTCAACTCCCCATCCTCCCCGAGCTCTACGAGCGCGCCCTCCTCAAGCCAGCCTCGTCCGCCCTTTTCCCCGCCAACGACGCCATCAACCGCCGGGTTGGCATCTTCCGCGGAGACATCACCCGCCTCAAGCTCGACGCTATCGTCAACGCCGCCAACGAGTCCCTCCTCGGCGGCGGCGGCGTTGACGGGGCCATCCACCGTGCCGCCGGCCGCCAGCTCGTCAGGGAGTGCGAGTCCATCGGAGGTTGCCCCACGGGCGAGGCCCGCATCACGGCCGGCTACAACCTCCCCGCCAAGCATGTCATCCACACCGTCGGACCCAGGTACGCCCTCGACCACAACCCAGAGGACCTCCTACGCAGCTGCTACCAGAAGACCCTCGAGCTGGCCGTGAGCTCCGGCGTCCGCACTCTAGCCTTCAGCGGCATCAGCACTGGAATCTACGGCTTCCCCTCGGATGGCGCTGCCAAGATTGCCTGTGAGACGGTCCGCAAGTTCCTGGAGAGTTCTGACGGAGACAAGATCCTGCGGGTGGTGTTTGTCACCTTCATGGACAAGGATGTTGAGGCGTATAATTCCGCTATCCCGTAAGTTACCCAGTGTTCCCCAGCTAGATATGGGTTGTAAAAACGTGTTGCTAACTGTAAGATAGCAAGTACTTTCCTCCAAACTGAGTTATTGGGAAAGAGATATATATTAAAAAGAAGAGGCGGGCATTGGAAAATGAAAGAAAAAAAGCCATGATGAGTGACTGAAAATGGCAAAGAAAATGGTGACAAGGGCGATTACCATGTCTAATTCTGGGCCGCTTCGAGCGTAACGATTGACATCTGTCCACTAACTTGTGGCTATACTTGAATTGAATGAAATCACATAAGTCCTATAAGCTATTTTGCCGTGCTCATATCCATTGCCAAGTTGGCTTGACAAGCTCTCCAATAATTTGCAATATATCATCAAGGGAGATTTCATTAAGCAGCTCAAACACAGCAGAATTGCATGTAAAGGCTGGACATGGATGTTATGCTTTCCACGCTTGTCGATATCTGCGAGTACGCAGCGAGAAATTCACGCTGCTCTTTTCAGGGCAATCGACCTTAGTTTGTGGTAAGAGTCTACTGGCTATCACAGGGCAGTTGATCTAATTCGTACAGAGGAGACAGGATGACTGTTTGAAACTACGAATCATCTTGGAGAGAGATGACATCTCGCATATCCATTCAACTTGATAACATTCAACTCATCCGACATGTGCTCCAAGACATCGGCTCACAGACGTACGTACTCATGCATTAATAATTACCAAACCAAATCAGAGCCAAATTGTCGATCCGAACCAAGAATCCCCAGCCTACAAATGAAACACTGGTAAAAGGAACTCAAGCTGAACAAGAGGCCCAAAAAGAAATAGAGTCCCTGTGCGTCTCAATCGCCACCATATATTGTTACGTCAAGGGCACTGTCCTCTCATTTGCTTCACCCCACCCCCCCAATCTCCCATGAGCCAGATGCCTAAGCACCTGAAGGTCCACCACCACTTCCTGCACCTCCCTTGTTCTTCTTCTTGTTCTTTCTCTTCTTCTTACCACCTGACCCAGACGCATCCTGAGCCTCGGCACCCTCCGGCGTGTCCAAAGCTGAATCAGGCTCTTCTGTCACTGGCGTCTCAGGAACATCAGAAGCCTCCGTCTCCTGCGACGTTTCGGGAACTTCTTGTTCTGGCGTCTCCTCTTCTGCAGCCTTTGGATTCTCCTCCGTATCTATCGTAGGGCTCTCTCCAACTTCTGCTTGCAAAGTTGTCTCCGTCTCTTCAGGCACAAGCTTTGGGGGCTCTGGCTTGGATTTGACTGTCTGCTCCACCTGCTCAGCCTGCAAGACGATAGCTTTGCTGATATCATGCAGCATAGCCTTCAGACTATCAACCTCAGCACGCAGCTTACGAACCTCGACCACTGCTGGTTCATCTTCAACATTGGGCTTGGCTGCCTCGCACGTCTTAGTCCATCCTTCTGACTCGAAATCGATCTGGTTGTTGAGTTGTTCCCAAGCGTATGTCTGATCATCGTCCTCTTCACCCCTAGCTCTGTTACGGCGGATGGAATGAGCGGTGCGCGTTTCGAAGAAGGCGGATATAAGAAGGAGAGGCGAATAGAGCGTGGCCATGACACAGTCGTTGATGAATTCGTACGCCTTCTTGTTCATCCACCATTCAAAAAGGCCGGAAATGACAATTTCAATCAGGTTGAATGGGGCAATGTAGACGTTCTCGTCGGGTGCTCGGATAAATTGCATCGTCTTCTGGGCAAAGAGAGCCAAATATTCGTCATCAGCATTCTCGTAAATATCGCTATAAGCTGAGTTGTACAACGCGATAAGGATGTTAAGGAGAATAATCTGCACACATTGTAAGTCTTACTCATATAATAACGATGCAGAGAGTCCAGCTTACCATGACAACAAAGGAAAAGCAGTAATACAGGATTTGGCCCCAAGGATAGCCGAATCCTTCAATACTACCAAACTCGGGACTCCCCATCAGTGCCCTTAGCATAGCCTCAGCCATGAAATGTACGTCACCCGCAACATTGTCATCCGCAAGATCAAGACCAACAAAAGCCTGGAGAAAACCAATGATCAAGATGATGAGCAGTGCGAAGAAGATGACGGACTCTTTCATCATGACTTTGAGCACAACAAGCATGGCACCGAAGAAGCGGAAGCTGTCGAGGTACAGGAGAAGCCGACCCCAGAACATAGGTGCAACAAAGGAGAGCATATTGTAGCTGATGAGGGTGTATTTGTGATGAAGTTCAGGGTTGCGCGTGTAGGACAGACCAACAAGACGGAAAACCAATGATATGGTGAGGAACGCGTATAGAGTTCCATTATATGCGTTCCAAAAGCCCAAGATATGATATCCGGCCTTGTACAGCTTGACGAGCTCATCGGCAACGTAGGCGAACGTAAAGACATAGAGGGCAACCTCAGCACCGTCAAGTTCGCCAGATGGGTTCACAGAGTTGATGGCGGCAGTATAGAGACCGAGGTAGACGAAAGACAGAAGCACTTGGGCGGCGTTTTGATTTCGAGGCGCACGCATGCGATTCGGGTCCATATGGACAATGAAATTGCAATTATCCCTATCCTTGTAGTCAACAAAGACTGATGGGTCGTCTTCGTCCTGGACCAGCCATCCACGCCAGAGATAGGCAATGCACTTTTGGTAACCCGAGGAGCCGATGACCCGGACAGCGTGCAAGTCGACAGCCTTCTCAATGACATTTACGGGAGTCGTGGGCTCATTGTCGACAAGTACCGAATATCGACGAAGGAGGATGGTGTGAAGCAGATACTCCATGTCTTCTTCGCTTTCAATGCTGCGGTGGGAACCGTACGTTAGCAGAGGACACAATGATAGGATTAATGCTTTAAGGAGGGGATTTTACATCTGCTTAGCAATAACGGCACAGGCAGTGGCGCGAACGGCATGAAGTGTGGCATCCCACAACTCAATCATAGCCTCGCGCTTGAACCATTGAAGGTTCACGAGCAAGGCATAGACCTAAAGGAAGAGGTATTAGACATAGAGGATGACCAAGCCCACGCGAAGGTTTCAACTTACGACACATCCTCTAAACTCAGTGCCACCGGCCTCCTTCGCAGCCTGGACAACCTGCTTTGTGATGATGGTGCTATGGGAGCGGGTGATTTGGGCCTCTTCAAGCTCGCAGGGAATACATTCACGAATAAGGTGACGGAGGCGCAAGCAGACCTTGGTGACCTCAATTGGAGGAACGGCAGAGTCGATATTTTGGTTGCGATAATGAGGAAGGACTACAGACGGGTTTAGATTAGATTTGAACATAGCATGGCCAAGAAGCACATCGCAATTAAGGAGGGGTTCGCAAGAGGAGATGAGACTCACGAGCACGCTCCTCCTCATGAAGCCAGGCATGTCGACTAGAGTTACCGCCGTTGCGATTATCTGGGCCAAAGAGGCCATCAAACCGATTCCACCTAGGCATAGTATTGGCGTGGGTGATGGCGGTGTTACAATAACGTAGTTCGCGAGTAAATGTGGTAGCTAGTCGCAGCTGATATTATAGCTTGGCCAGCTCAAGGCAGCTCGCCGGTTATCGCACGTTCAGATTGTAGACACGAAGTCGACAGCTCTGGGATATATCCCAGATACAGGCTAAAGATAACAAGCGATGCCTCCACGGTTCCAACGCTGAACACGTATGGAGGAGGGGAAATGGACAGGCACGCGAGGGCGACGATCTTGGTGGATAACAAGAAAAGGGAAAAAAAAATTGAAGGCGCGGAATATGCGCCAGCGACGAAGGTCGCGCCAAGGATCAATCGCCTTGAGGTTTCTCGTCTTGAAGCCTCTGCTTCCAACAGACGATTCGATTCACGACACGGTGCAAGGGAGAGAGGTGGATAATAGGAGGGAGGGGAGAGGGGGAGGAACAGAGGAGGGAGGAGTAGTTACTGAAGCTCGACGAAGGGAGCTACTTGGTGACATGCATTTGGTCTTGGACCGATGACGTTCACAGACAGTGGCTTGAGATGGGGGAGCTGCTGGGAGCTGCTGGGCGCTGCGCGGGCGGGAGAGGTGCACCATTTGAGTTAGTGGGTCTTATAGCGCCACCACGGTTCGATTTGGGACCCCGGTCGATTCCATTAGCTGGTACTATGGTAGTTTAGGTACCTACTGTAAGTACTGTACTGCCCCTGTTAGTTACTGCAGTCGGTGGGGGAGAAGGGAATGACGTCCTCCGCCAGACCAGATGGACCGCTGCCATGATTTCGTGCATGCTTGAAACCACTTTACTAGCGATGATTATAATTCCCGACAAGCATTGAGATGGCGGGGAAGGGGGAAGAACCGCAACTTTGTGCAAAGCATCATCGGTTTTATACGGGGGGAGTATTTCACGCAGTCCGTGAAAATAGATGTGCATGGCAGCGACCTTGGGCAACTAATTGACTTGACTTCTTGTAGTTATAGAGTATTGTGGCGTGCCCGTGTCTGCAGGGAGCTCAGCTGGACCAGGTTCTAGCGTGTCTTGTTACCAACCCGAAAATGGAATAGAATCAACATCCCAAAAAGCCGAGGCCAGCATATCAGAAAATGCATGCGATGTTGGGGGACCGGGGAGGAGGGGGATCTGGCTCATCGTGGGTTTGCATCAGAGCTTGTTGCTAAGCTACCTACCAAACATATAAGTCAATGGCGACAACGAATGCTTCCCTCATCAGCTAGTTGCTTCAGCTTCTACTTGTTATTTGTTGCCAGTAGCTTGCCCGTGCTGTACGGTGTCGTGAGTTGCGTGTGTGCGTGCGTGCGTGCGTGCGTGTATGTATTGAGCTACCAAACACATCAAACAACCCCTCCATACCTCCCTCTCCCTCCCTTCTTCTTTCCGGCCCTTGTTTTTGTATTGTCTTACCTTGATTATTGAATTCCATCGCACCAAGCCATGCATCGAAACCAAGATTTTTCTCGTGATACATGCTACTGTAGGCGTTGTTACACTCTGACAGCATTCAGCAAACGGACTCCATTTTCGATACCACCTTGCTCCCACGATTCAAACTTCCTTTCCTGATAAAAAAAAAACTTGAGGAAATCAAGGATGTATGCAAGCGTCACACAAGCATCGCATAAGAAAACATTATGCTCTTCGCTTCTTCGCCCTCTTATTAGCCAACCTCAATCTCCCCCAAGTCACACACACACACAAGCAGTGACCCCACTACACACACCGTAGCTACAAAATACTGCTACTCAGTGGCAGGTTCCACGACTCTATCACTCTTAATACACGAGATCTTTGATCTTTGTAAGGTACCGATTGGATGAAAATGCTTGAGCACATGAAGCAATGGTCGCGTTGAAGCACCATCTTGAACTGCCAAAGGGGGGCTACCTTCGTATTTTGGTAGGTAGGTATGATAATGGAGGAAGGTTTTCAAGGTATTTTACATAGGCAATACTTCCCACAAGCTTCAATAGTAAGCTTGATGTTAGTTTCTACCATCCCCAGCAAACGGGAGCCAGCAATTATGTGATGTACGCCCGTTTAGAGGGCAGCCTAATCACCAATCATACTCGCATAATGTAGTGTAAAATATCATCTAACTCCTGCAGTACCTTAGCCATGCGTTCAGCGATTTGCTTTGGAAAACAAAACATAAAAAGACACGTAAGTCGAGACACCTTCTCCAGCCCTCGTGTAGTCTTGTCTCATTCCCCCATGAAAACTGGGACCAACTTGACACAGGATCTGCGGTTTAGAAACAATAGCTATTAGCATGAATTTTTGCTCTGCAATTATGCGACAAAATATGTACATGGAAGATACATCATGAAAATGATAAAAGGAAATGTGCCAAAGAAAAAAAAAATTGTAGCGGCACGTTGTTGTCTTTGTCCTGGTGTCCTGGTGCAAAACCACCAACCATGACGGGAGGGGAAGCCTCATCAGCACCCCAGTCCGATCCTGTCTGTCCTCATCCCAACTCCAAAAGTTGCAATGGATATACAAAATGAATAAATAAACAGAAAAATATAGCCCAACTCCTTGGTATATCGTATGTCTTTCAATGCCTTCCGTAATACAACGAAAGTGGATATAAAATAGAACTTCATCTTGGCTGTTTTTTTTTTTCCTTTCCGTTTCGCTTCCTCTCTTTATGTCATGTCCATTACTGCACTACCCAATGGCAATTATTCCGCCATAGCTGCTTCGTTCAAGGAGCCCACCACACTTTCACAAGCTCCTTTACTCCCCCTGAGGTGCGTGTCGATCTCCGTTGGCTGCGGCTGCGGCTCCGGTCTTGACTTGAAGTCTGTCGATCCTCATCCAGGCTATGGCAGTTGTTGTTATCGTCGTCGTCGACCAAGACAGATCTTCGTTGGTTGCCATCAGATCCTATCGTTCCAGTGCCTCTGAGGACCATGCCCACGCGCTCCAGGATACTGCCTTCTCTGGATCCTGGCTCTCTCTGCCTCCTCCATAGATTCATCATCCTCTCCGATGAGGATGGCGGTGATGGCCTCCTCTCCATTTCCCCCATATCGCCAAATGGGTGCTCTGCGAGCCGGCCTTCCATGTACTCTCTCGGGGGGTCCAAGTCCTCCACGATGATTTCAGGTGGAGGTGGTACTTTCGGCATGGGCTTCATGCTCCCCAGCCTTTCTCGGGTCGGCAGAGGCTTTTGCACGGCTACTCTTGTGGTGGTCTCCCTCCTTTCTACAGATTTCCCATGAGGTCTGCCCGAGGGTCGTCTCATTGGCTTCATCTCCACCTCCTCCTTGGGACCCCGTTCTCCTGGAGCGAAGGCGCGAATGCCAAATGTACCCCCTTCGATCTTCACTCTGCGTCCATCTCGTTCCTTTCGTATGCGAGAAGTCGTCCAGTCCATTCCGAAGCGCTCCGCTAGCTCACTCTCGCGCAGCGCCTGTTCGATCTCTGACCTTGACTGCCACTGCGCATCACGGGGCAAGATCCTGAGTAGGTTGCCATCAACCAGGAGCGCTGCCACGGATGCGATGGTTGTGGGAGATCGGGGAAGTTTGTTCCTAGGCGCGAATATCCACGCGATGATGTGAAGTAGTATGGCAGCGCCAACGATGCCCTGCAGAATGCGCGTGGCGACCATGTTCTGTTCAAGTCGGATTTTCTGTGAGAAGAGAGTCGCGGAGATGAGCGGCACGGCCTCGGAAACAGACGCACTGGGATCAACTCCGCTCAAGATGTTCTGGCCGTCGACATTGGGGAAGGTCCCGGCCGAGGTCAAGTGCCGTCGAACCTTGGAATTCAGCGACTGCGCTCGAATGACGCTGTGCTGGCTTAATATCCCAGATCGAACCACTCCAGCATCTGCTGCCGTTGAGCCTCCCAGTGAGTCCTCAGGTACCGCAAACTGGGATGCGTTCATCATTGCGAAGAAGGGGTCCAAGAGGCCGGTGTGCGTAACGTTGAGCAAGGTCGAGTAGTCGAGATCCGGAATGGCAACTGACGTGTACTTGACAGATAAATGGTTTGGAATGGGGGGGTCTGACGGGTCGATACGCAAGTTTGTACCGTAAAAGTGCACGCTCGTGTCGACGGCTTCGATGGTCTCGTTGCAAGCCAAGGCATTGATGGTGCTGACGGAGACGCTTTTACTGTTAGCACTAGCAAGAGTACCCCAAACATACAACCAGTCAGAGCACTGCGAGTCCGTTTTGTTCTGTCCGAGCCCGAAAAAGGTGCTGTTTTCAGATTGCGATCCATCTCGCAGAGCGGACACTATTGCGGTGGAAAGAACAGCATTGCTTCTGTCTTTCGCCTTCTCCCCTCTGCAGGTTTCTCCGCGAAGATCGATCCGAAGCGGGTTCACAATGTTGTCGCTGGTCGTGAGGGTGATGTTGGTCGAGATTTCGTTGGAGAGGTACAGCCGGCAGTCCATTTGGGGCCGAATCGCAGTCAGCGTAACGGAAACGTTCGAGCCGTCACGCAGAGGGTGGTCTTGATTATTCAAGCTGATGGACGGCAGGTTGAGGTCTTGGAAGGTGAATTGGGGGTAAGGTGCGTCTCCGACTAGAATTAGCGAGGCGGCCAGCGTATCGTTATTGCAGTCTAGGCAGACAGGATCTTCAGAAGATGAAGCGAGGCTGTTGGAGAAGAAGTCTTCACTTCGCAGAATCACACTGATGCTGGCATCAACAGGCATGGGCTCAAACAAGGCCGCCGAGGCAACTGCGAACAAAGCTGCTAGAAATCCCGCCACAATAGTCGAGATGGCCGCGAACTCGCCAATCCTAAACGCTCGCCAGACGGCAATCGGCCTGGTAACATCAATGAGGTTCAGCCCAATCGTCTCGTAGAATTCGCCCAGCTTGCGAAGCCGCCCAAAAGGGGCAATGACCCTTGTCCACCAATCGAGCTCACTGAGGTACAAACCAACGCAGAGCAGTATCAAAGCTGGTACTGCAGTCCATGCCAGATATGCGTTGTCGTTCTCCAAAGTCCTCAACCCGCCATATTTCTCAGACAACCGTAAAGACACCTCAAACCCGATGATCACAGCCGCCAATATCAGCCCGTACAACAGACGGATCAGCCCGTGGTACACAACAGGTTGGCGCCAGCGCGTCGTGGCGGCCCGCCTCATCATGGCGTTCCGCGGCGGTTCCTTGCCGCCAAAGATGTGAAAGTATCCCAGACTATCATCGCCCAGTTTCTCGTGACCCTCGGCACCAATCGTGTACGAAGAGCCGCCCAGTCTCACCCGAATTGCCTCCTCGCTCGCCGCGCCCGTGCCTCGTAGGCATTCGACCAAAGGGTGGCTGTGGGCAATAACGGCCGCCATATCCGCAATCGCGCTAGGATTTCGAGGCAAGAAGCCCTTCGTCGGAGCTAAAAATACGATTAGGATGGTGATTATGAGGCATACGGCCAACAAGGCGGCCATCAGATGGATTGGGGGAGATTTGGCGACAAGTCGGCGCTGGATGAAGCTGGATGTGCCGGTTGATCGACTTGAAGCAGGATCCATCATGGCATATCTCGCAATGATAGCAGTGTATTGCTCAAAGTAGTCATCGACCAGCCGCTCCAGTGTCGAGCCCTCCTGCAAGGAAGCCAATTCCGGCAGCGAACCCGTCTCCCGTGCCCGCAAAGCCAATGCTGCTTCTACTGGCTTATTCGTATGGAAAACAGCTTCGCGGTTATAGGACTGATCCTCAATCGAGAAGGAGTTGTCGTTTTCGACAGTTCCGGTCAGGTAAGAATCGAATTGGGCTTGCGCAACATCCCATGGTTTCACTCCATCCAGTGTTGTGTTTTGCGCACCGTCGACAGTCCATATTGAAATCAGATCTCGTGGGTTTCTTGACACTCGCATTTTCGTAATGGCATATGTCGGAGAGCAGACCAAGGCCGTCGAATTTGAAAGCTTGGCATCAATTGTCGTAGTTGAGGACTTCCGCTTCGCCTCCTGAAGGTCATCCATATCCAAGCCCAAGGTTCCAGCCATGACCACAATCCTCTGGCTGTCTATGTTTGAAGACCCGTTACAGCCGCCACTCTGTAGCACAATAAATTTCCGAGGAAGGGTCTGATTACCAGTTGTGCTGAAATGGCTGCTCAAAATAGTTTGCTTGGTCGTGCAATTGCTCGTCTCTGCCGTTAAATTCATCTGAACATTTCCATCCATAAACCGCACCTTGCTCAGAGTCAGTGAGGCCGTCTCGCATTCCAAACCTCCAGCAAATCCATCCACAGTCGCATTCAATGTCATAAAGTCGTCGCTGTCACTAGAAAAAGGAAGATACGCAGCCCGTGCCGAAATCCCGTTGGGGAAGCTCATATTGTTTTCTTGCAGGCCAACCATGGCAAAGTAAGGCAGGGATCCAATATTCTGTAGTCCCGCATTGCTTTGAGAAAAGTTGGCTTCTAGGGTGATTAGGGAGTTGTGGTTAGAAGCCATTGTCAGCCTAGGCGTGATGATGGCCGTGGAGAAGATGATGACGATTTTGAGAAGCAAGCCAACGGCCAGCGTGCTTGCCACCAGCCAATCGTTGTTTCTCGCAGCCTTGATCATTGCCCAGGGCGGAAACTTGGAGGCGTAGTCGAGGAGCAAGGATTTGTCAATCTCCGTCGGAGCATGCATCATGCGCAACCAAGGCGCCGCGGTCGCGGCCTGGTGTTCGACTCTTGCCCAGAGAGCGGCCACAACGACAAAGACGAGGACTACGCCATATTGCCAGATAAACCGGGAGACTTCGTCGGCTCTCCGTAAGCCTTCATTCTTATCAGATACGGCAAGCACAACTTCAAGGCCTGCGATCAAAGCGGCAAACAGGATGGCGAATAGTACCAGGATCCGGCGGCGAATAAACCAGGGCCGCCACGGCAGTTCGATCTCGTTGGGCTGCTCGCCAGGCTCGGAGCCAGGCCTTGGACTCGTAGAATTTGACGACGGACGTCTAGACGATCTCTGAGACCGGATGCTTCCAAGAAACGGCCACCGCGTCCTATTTGGCCCTTGTGCTGGATACGTCCCCTCAGAATACACCGCCGACCTTGCCAAACGCTCCGAGTCGAAGAATGAAGTAACATGGCCTAGTGGTGAGTTTCCTCCCAAAGGCGAGGAGGAGGCGGCGACGCGGTCCCGCCACGATTCCCTCCGGGCTTGAAAGCTGGACGATTGCTCGCCACCGGTGCCGGTCCGGGACCCGGTGTTGTTGTCGTCGGACGGCGGCACGACCTGGACTCCGTGGGTCTCATGAAGCTGGCGGTGGTAGGAATCGACGGCCCGCTTGATGCCCGGAGGCGGGATGTGCGATTTCCCCCCCGCGGCCTGGTCCATGGCCACGGAGAGAAAAAAAAGTTGAAGGAGAAGAAGAAGAGGGAGAGGAAGGGGGGAAGGGGAGGGTGTTAGGTACAGGTATGAATCAAAGTTGGTATTGTCGACATCGATTTGGTGTTTTCGCTACTGTGTCGCTTTGGGACCATTGTTAAACCGAATACCTCGCTTTTCTCTCGCAACCGTACAATAGAGTCACAACGCCATATCCAACGTAGGAATTTGTCCTCTAGTTTGTTAATTCGATCTACTGGGGTTCAGAACAAACACGTTGTGCGGGGTTTGGAAAAGCAGAGCAGCGTCGAGATACGACGAGAAGAAAGATAGGTAGGTCTAGTTTGTGGATGTTTTTTTTTTCTTTTTCTTGTTCCTTTTTTTTGGATTCTGTCCTGTTGCTTGAGAGGAGAGAGGAGAGGGAAAGCAAAGCAAAGCAAGTTTCGGGCTCCTGTGAGGCTGTCTAATCGGGGCCAAGTCAGGCTGACGAGGTGAAACGAGAGAGGGGGATCTGAGGGATCAAGACGAGTCGTGTCAAACGAGTGAACTCCAACCAAGGCCAGGGCTGGGGGGGAGAGAAGGGGGCGAGGAGGAAGAAGAAAAAAAGAATGGCAGTCCGCTCGAAGTGAACAGAACAAAAAGTGAGAGAAAGGAATGTATACGGCGCGGCGTTGAGGGACTGGAAGAAGGGAGCAAGAAGCCAAGGAAGAAGAAGAAAAAACGAGAGTAATATTGAAGGCCAGAATTGAAGTGACGAGGCCAATCTGAAGATTAGCAAAACACCAAGCGAACAGGGTCATCCATCCCGCACTTTCTTCGGGAACAGCAAGGTCCTCACGAGAGAATCCACCCATGGAATGGACTACTGTACGCACCCTGGCTCATTGTCGACATATTTCGCCAAGAAGACTGTAGAAGCATGCAGTCAAGTTTTCAACCATGGGCCCAAGTTGAGTAGTGTGTGTCTATGCGGACATTACATCCATATCATCATGGGCCTCGACGAGCCTGACCGGGGGGAGGGGACGGGAAAAGCAACAGTGGGTTGAGTGGTGGTCGACCTCAAAGAGGACATGTACCCGAGAGGAGACGTATTGTGGACAATCAGCTTGAAACGTACCAAACCGGGGGGTAGCATGCGATGGTGTCTTGTCCGTCCATCTGCCCAGGGCAACATCATTAGGGACGGACGGCATACTATCGATGCAGGCTCGACCTTGGTTTCCGAAAGCTGTTATTGTTGTTGTTGGCGATTGAACAACCTAGGTCTTTTGTATTCTTTTGGTGGTCTTGGTTTCTTTTTTTTGTATGTCTTTTTCCTCGTCGCTTATTAGTGCCATTTATTTATTTATTTTGGTCCTGATCTCCGCCCAGGATTTGGAAGTTTGAAACTCTAGCGGAACGGTGGACGGACGGTGTGGCTCTGGGTCGCTCTAGGGCACTCTCTCTAGGGCACTCCAGGGCTGTCTCTTGGGCTTTCCGGGGGCTCCCCGACGCAATAAGTTGATGATCCCGAGCAATAGTCCAGGAACCCGTCCACTGCTTACAGGGGACATCGGTGGGCACACATACAGTGGTACTATGTGATCTGTAATCTGTACAGTACAGAGTAATTGAAAAGTCTCCATCGCCTTGGTCGCTTGAGCATGGGGCCCTGGCCAAATGGCGACTGTCTAAGCCCGATATCGTGCAGTGGCTTTGACCTCTTTTTGATGAAGGAGGGCTCTAGGGTGCACCGGACTGCATTAGGAGCATCGACATCCGAAGTCGAGAAACTGAAAGTAATTACAGATTAGATGATATGGAGAACATGCTGGAGCCACAGCTGGAGCTTCGAATGCGTCCCGGGCTTTACTCATGGTACTGCAATAATGAATTCTCGTACATGCTTTCTTACTGATTAGAAAGTTCTTCTTTTTCGGGGGGGGGGGGGGGGGGGGGGGGGGGGTTTCAATTCAGTTCATAGGCATATAATCTCCTTTTCTTGTTCCCTTTCCTCTAGTCTTATAATACTACCTACAAACTGTATATCAAGTGCGCAGTTATCAAGGATGCCATAGTGGTCATCTCCACAACAGATAGCAATACTACCACGCAGGTACATTGCATACAGAAAAGATGACCACATTTACACGGTAATATATCATGCCGTGCCTAATGGCACTCGGAAAGAAAAAAATAATAATAAAACAAAAACAAACATGGCCAGCCAAAGGCTCAACGACGGGTCATCTCCTCCGCCCACAGGTGCATAGTGTGCTTTGGGTCTATTCGAAAGGGCGGAGAATTGTGTTACTGGCTATAAATACGTTATACACCTTACCCATCCATCTACGAAAAAATGTTGAGCTAACGTTCGCAGGGTACTGGTGCGTTATACTCCAGAATTGTAAATCCTTTCCATTTTCTATTCGAGTCAACTGCAGTCCTTCACGGCACTTGGACTCCTCTCTCACCGATCATCGAAACAAGCAAA
The DNA here is from genome assembly GCA_024336345.1 of Mariannaea sp. PMI_226. Lineage (NCBI taxonomy): Eukaryota > Fungi > Ascomycota > Sordariomycetes > Hypocreales > Nectriaceae > Mariannaea > Mariannaea sp. PMI_226. The sequence continues at coordinate 870,516 of JANFOG010000014.1, forward strand.
GGACAACCCGCTGGCATGGGATCGAAGAAAATCTTGCCAGGATCTACATATTTAGGATTTCATGCCTATCATCACTCCAGCCCTGTTGGGCCCCTCTCCCCCCATGGGAGAGAGGAGGGGGGGGATTCTGTTTTTGGCAGACAGGCCACCCCCCCGGTTCCCCATAACACTCCCTCTTTCAGGTCCAGAATCTGGGTGCTTCCTATTTTGTTTTTACACCCTTGCTTCCCATTTATCTCACTGGTCTGAAAAGAATGCCATAGTAGGAATATAATTGAACTTTGACCTCGAGTCAAAGAAACGACACGGCACGACACGTAACGGCACGACACAACACAATACGATATAGTGGCTCAATTCAAAGAACTCCAACTGACCAGAATGATTAATTTCCTCACATATTAACCCTCCCCTTGTCAATAACTTCGGCGACTAATCACAGATGTAACAGTGACCAGGTCCAGGTGCCTGGTGGTCCCTTGTCCCCCAAGCCGTGAGAAGCTCGATAGCCCGAAGCCAACTCGCAATGCAAGCTAGTGTTGTCGTCTCTCAAGCGTGAGCTGTCTCCCTTTTTTGTTGTGTTTGTTTGTTTGTTTCTTCCAATTTTTTTGGCCCTGCCCTTCCCCGTCTTGGCTGTGCGATGTGACGTGATGTACGATACCCTTGCGTCACGGCGACATTTTGCTGTACAACGTTCGAGGAGGAGGGGCGAATGTGCATGAATCCAGCTCATCCTACATGGTACACCTCAGCAAAGAGAAAAAAAAAAAAGATGAACTGCCTCCTAATTGTGAAACAGAGGCTCTGTGGCCGACTGTGACCCGGTGACCACAGTGGTTATTCATGCATGTCGTCACCAACACGCAATCCATGCTACCAACGTGAATTAAGAGCTCTTGACATTTACACGTACTCGAAGTTGGCTTAACCGACGCCCAGGTATGTCATCCGGAATGCCTCAATTCCGAAAAATATTTGAGCGGCTATCATATCCTGTCCAGATAAGTTGACAGTCGTGAGGTGTTGTCGAAATCCAGTGACTTTCAACTCTGTGACTACTACTTGATTTGTGGTAACATTCACAGAAGTTCATAAAACTTGACGGGTTCTTGCTGCTCAGCCTAGAGATGCTCTCCTCTGACACAAGACGAACCATGGGTAATAATTCATCTCACGGCCATTCTCAGATAATCATTCATTCCGATTCGCCGTCTCCAGTTGTGAACTGACCAGTTCAATCATTGCTCGGTAGATGATGGCGTTGTTCGCAACATACTAAACGGTCCAAGAACACTCCCTTCTCCCCCCAGCCAGCATGCCGACATCACTTCACGTACATCCCCTCTGCTCCGGCAACCGCTCCTTCCGGCCGGTTCAACTACTCATGGAGCGTCTATCGCCCTCTCCACGAGTGCAATGTGGCTTGAACTCCGGCAAGTGCAACAAGGCAAAGCGCCACACACTTATCAGCAAAACGTGAATGCTTACACATGCATAACTGAGTAAGCCAGCGAGTTCTGTAGGGTAGGCACTTGATCACGGGCATGTGGGGGGCAAAAATATCGGCTTTTTTCCTTTTTGCCTTCTCGGCGATTCATAAACTTATCCACTACTACAGTTAAGTACGGGCATCTCGTGGCATAAGTGGATTGCTGTCAAATACGAGTCAGGAACAAAATGCATATCGAGTGGGGACTTATGAAGAGCAAAAAGTTGCCGCTTTAAAGCGTGAAGAGGGTCTCCGCTAAATTCTTTCTGGCATTCATTAGTTATGCTATGAATGCATTGATGTTTTAGTCCCGAAGAAGCAATGTCATTGCCATTTCATAATTCATGCTCTACTGTCCTTGACCCCTTGCACTATTTTAGCTCCTGTCATAGTTGTGAGTGCCTCGCGTGTCATTGTGCAGATATTACTGGAAGGGGGAAGGTAATTGGGGAGTAATCAATATTCAACCAGATTCGATTTTTCAAGCACTTACTCTTTAGTGACAAGGAATTAAGATGTCTAATAAGGGTTCTACTGTAGCATGATTCCTTTGTGAACCTTGACATAAGAGAGGATATCTGTGTATTCCATGAGTACATACAGAGGTGTAGCTCAGTATTTCTATTTCCTTATGCTTATTTGTGCCGTACCTTGAGCTCCACTGGCTGATTATCCATGATTATCCATCTCTGCCACTGGTGCCATTTCCCCGAATTATGCCAGCGTTTCATCAACTCGTACCAGACTTATCCAAGTTAAGCAGGTCACCACCAGCCAATCAATCCCAAAGTCGCACAAGTATAGCGAAGCATAACTCAATCATAGCATAGCATAGCACAATACAGAAGACACTCCGTATTTCACAAGGAAACTGTTTCCACAAAATCATCCCCATAAATCCAGCATTAGTGCACAACTTTCATTTGTCCACAACTGTCCTTCCGTGGTCTGAGGAGCAGGTATCGTGTTACCCTACACCGACAACTGAAACAAGAACAAAGTAAATGGTTGCATTAGCAGTTGCATTAGTTCCAGGGCCCCGATCTTTTTTTGTCAACTTTTTATATCTCTCGTGGAGGCACCACAGCCTATCACAAAGTGCCGGAACCATGCACCTCACTGGAGAATCACGAACCGAGGCGGGACAAAACAGAAAAGGAAAAAAAAATGACTCTCGGAGGGGCTGAGTGTGAGTACGTAAGTACCTGTGTAAGAAAGAATAGGCGTCAGTGACATACCAACCATCAGCGGAAAGAAGGAAAAAGAACGACGCGAGAAGCAGAAGAAAAACTCTGATGGAGGGGGCGTGCAGTCATCATCCGACATCAACGGTCATACAACATGAACGACTTGCTGTGTAGATGAGAGGAGGAACATGAGGTGTCTCACAGGCACCAATGGTGTTTGGGCAAACTGGGCGCTCACAAAGACTGCATAGAAGCCTGGTTTCAATGTCTGTCGGGCCGGGAGAAATCACTCTTACACGCTCTCATATCTCAAAAGACAGTGAGATCCAAGTCCCCTGTCGTTTGTAATACGTTCACGTTCAACTGTGTGAATTGCCCTTCACACATGTTCAAACACACAAGGATTGCACATATTCATATCAATTTTCATCATCTCATGAGTAAAGCCAAAGACAAGTCACGGCACACCATTAAAACAATGCGAATAGAAATACTAATCGTTCGTATCGAAAGGAATATATATAATAACATTGGAATATGTATATATATAAAGTTAATAAAAAAAAAGAAACGAGATCCTGAGCCATCCAAGGCATTTCTTTTGGCTTCTCGTCTGGAGAATGCCACTACCCCAGATATACAGTGTTTGCAGATTGAATCATCGCACCATGAACACCAGGTATATTTGAAAATGAACCAACACCCAAGTCTATATCCCAAAAAAGCTCGCCATGAGACCCTTTACTGGCCGACGGTGACGACGAGATGGGCCTTCTTCTCCTTAATGTTCAGACCGATGCCATCCGCGGCCTCCGTACCAGCAACGTAGGAGTTGGAGCCACCGCCACCAGTGGTAATGATGGAGCAGGGCTGGTCGCCAGCAGGGTTGCAGACCTTCAGGGCAGGAATGTGCCTCTTGCCAGCGGCAGAGACGAGGCAAGAAGCGTCGGCACCAGACCAGCCACTGTTCCTCTTGGAACCAAAGTCGAACTCGAGCCAGGTAGAGGCGTACTGACCCATATCAGTGGTATCGACAGAGCTGCCAACGGAGCAGGCGCAACCACCCTGAGAGTCAGCCTGGAAGGCAACAGTCTGGGAGCCGGAGGCGGGGAGGGTAAAAGACATGGCCTCGTTGCCCTTCCAGAAGCCGTTGAGGCCACCATCGGGGCCAATCTTGTTCCAGCAGAGGCAGGCCTGGTCCTTGCCGACAGCGTTGTTGAAGACAGTGGTGTAGTCGTACTGAGAGGCGATGCCGCTGGGGATGGTCATGATGTTGCAGCCATAGTGTCCTGGGGTGCCAGTGTTGCCCGTGGCCATGATGTCGTCGAGGGTGGCACGCTTACCGTTGCTGCCACTGCAGAATTCGACGTAGCCACCGGAGCCGCCACTGCTCTTGCTCTTGGCGGCGGAGGAAGCGGGAGCGGAAGTGGGAGGAACAGCAGCAGCGTTGTAAGCAGGCTTCTTGGCGACGACGAAATCACGCTTGTGCATGTGAGCGTGGCCGCTGGGGTGGGCAGACACACCGAGGGCGGCGGTAAGGAGGAGGACGGAAGCCGAGACCTTCATTTTGGCGATGTTGTGTTTTTGTTGTTCTTAAGTTGCACGACAGGATACTATTCCCAGAATAGACCGAATTTTGCCTTGGAGAAAGGAGAGTGAGGTGGACTTGGAAAAAAGTCTTGTTTGTAAGAGAGCGATATCAACGTCTTGTGAAAGGCGTTGGATAAGAAAGGAGTGACTTGAAGGCAAACAGGCCGTTGTGGTTGGAAGGAAGGGAGGCAGAGGAAAGGAGATGCGAGAAGAGGAGGGAGATTGGGCGTTATTAAAGGGAGAGTCAAGGGGTGTACGTCCTGAGAACGTGGTGGTGTGGTGTGGTGCGGCATGGTATGAGGTGCTGTGGGTGAGGGCGTGGGCACCGGCGACAACGAGACGCCACTGTCTCTCCTCTCTTTCTCTTCTTGTTCACTTTCTCCGTGATGAATTGAGCGCACGCCCTCCACTCTCTTTCTCTCTTTCTCTCTTTGTGTGCTTCCTCATCTCCCTCCCCTTGGCACCCTTGTCGCCAACACCAGCATTGGGCTGGGCTTCAAAGAGACCAAGTCCTAAAATGGTAAAGCCCCTGGCCTAATGGAGGCGCTTTTGCCGGAATGCCACCTCGTTGCAAGAGTGTGTGCCAGGGATCTGCCAGGTACCATCTTTGCCCGATTGGCTGCCGGTCATCGAGAGCGGAGGATTGGCTGAGGGGGTGCCCTGGCGACTCGCTCCATTCTGGCTTCTGGTGACAATTCTAAATGATCCACCCTGCCCAGTCAAGTCAGTGCCAGTCATGTTTATGCACCATCGCCTCCACTGCCAAGAGAGGCGGCAAAAAAACACACAGCATCCTCTCTCTGTATTTTCTTGAACGCACTGTATAAAGCACGGCGTCCAGTAGAATGGTCCCGCCGAGTGGATGCCCTTGCTTATCCTTGCGTTCTGGCCTAGGAATCCATTCTCTTTGGAGGTGTCGTAACCTGGTGGCGACGCCTCATAAAAGAACCTTGAACACAAGAGGAGACTCGTAGAAAGGATGGGAAGAAGCGAGAAGAAGGAAAAAAGGAGAGAAAAAAAAAAAAGGCCGGCAATGTCGTTTGCCGGACCATTGTTCGCGAATGTGTGTTGTATGGTACTGGCGTTCATTAGTATGTAGAACAGTGCTGTGTAATTCCTTCGCCTATCCTCAGCTCATCGCGCTAAGAAGAGTTTTGCTGTAGGTTTGCATGTTTCTCTCATCAGTGCATCACCATGCATGATGCATGTTGAGAAACTCGAATGCCAGCCAAGTACCATGTAGGAATACGTGGATCCAAACACCTCTTTCGGATGAGGAAGCTGATGCTGCATTGTCAAATAGACTGGCTTATGGGCATAAGTGGCTCGAGTCTAGTTGTCACTATGAGAGTTGGTATCCTCAATATACTGCAGCCATGTTGTCTTTTGGGCATGGGTCAAGAGATGTTCCTGCAACTGACCGCCATAAACCACTGCCAGCAAGCGCAGTACAACGCATCTCGCATGTGTTCGTCTTTGCAAGCCATCATGCCACGGGAATTGCTGCACCTTGCAGAAGGAAGTGAACGAGTGATCGCCCACGCTGATGACCACCTCCTCAGCTGCAGTTCACGAGCGTCGTGGTTTCAGCTCCTTCAGCTCTTTGATAACCTGTACTCATAATTCATGATGTATGCTCTCTTTCCTACATTTACGAAGTACCCTTACCGGTATTCGTCTCCCCGGACATCTCTCCCGGCGGCATCCAGGCTGATGTGGTACTCTTTTCTTGGGCTCCACCTCGGCCGATGAGGCGAGGTGCTTCTCCACTAGGCTTGGATCGAATCGCCCCTCATGGTCTCTCTCCTTGTTGCTCCATCCATACTCCATAGCTAGGTACCTGTTCGCTGTGTCTCGCCCATCCATGAACTCGACATTCGTTCTCATTCGATAAAAGCGCCACTCTGATGAATGTTCGCGTCTGATGAAACATTGACGACTTGTTTGAAAAATTGGGTTGCCTAAAAAAAAAAAAAAAAAAAGAAAAAAAGCCAGCCTCGCCAACACGCGCTGGGTTGGCCGCCTCTGGCCCAGCCCGAGGTCCAGGCTTGACAGGCGTGCCCCAGGATGTGTCTGGGGGCGGGTATTGACTGGCTGTCAGATCCTAGAAAATGGAAATGAAAACGAGCCAGGTGTCGTTAGGTATGCTTCTCCAGCCATGCTAAAATAAATATGAATGAGTGTGTGTGAATGTGTGTGCGCGTCCCATGCACATTTGTGCATTTGTGCATTTGTGCACAAAACATGGTTACGTGAAAGCAATTTGATGCCTCAGGTAATAAATCCACCACATCTCCTCTGAGCCTTTCGATGTTCCTTCACAAAAAGAGCAGAATGAATTGGCTTACCCATTTCGGCCTCATCGTTCTTCCCAAGATATCAATTGTCATTCAAGCTCGCGATTGACGTCTTGTGAGAGGACTTAAACCACATTCCCTACGGTACAAAAAAGAATTCCGACATTGCGGCATGTTGTAGTCAATGACTTCGACTTTGTACATGTCGTTCTTTGTTTGCTGCCTTTTACTTTTGAGACTTTGTCAAACATGCACACCATGCTTGCTGTATTTCCTATTTGGGTAGTTCTTGGTGTCAATCCAAGACTCCCTATCCGTAATCTGTACTCCGTGCAAAGACAGACCTGAGGTGGTGTTGTCATGAATGCATAGTCCTTACAGCGATTTATGTCAGTATACCTATGTATGCAAGTAGAACAATTATACATGGAATCCTTTTTTTTTTTTTCTGACCAGTTCTTTCATCCTTTTTTGTCCGCAGTCCCCTTTGACATGGATAATTTTTTCTTCTTCACTTACATTCTCATGGAGAAGGTATCGGCAATACCAGCAACTACTCCGTAGAATTCATTGTCATCGCAACGCCCCATCCAAACATGCCCAGCCTCTGTCTCACCCTGTGACACATTTCGATGCCTCTTGATTTCTCCAGCCTCCCGCTCATCTACATTCCAGCCTTTTCGATCTTATCCACCTTTTGTTCAGTCGCCTCTAATTGTCTATTGGTATGGCGGAAACTGCCATAATCGCACGGCCTCCGGAGCAATACTTCGTATGGAAGTACGTAAGAGCTAATTACGACGTGCCAAGGTATAGTATAAGCGGAGGCCCTAGCTTCGTCATGGCTTCTCATCTCACCTGAGGTACCCAACGCGTAATCTGTTTTATACAAAGAATAATACCCTACTAGTCTGTAGAATACACAAAAATGATCTAAACATAGCACACTTTCTACAAAATCCTGGACGTCCTGAGTCAACTTCGCTTCGCAGAGAATAACTACTCCGCTTCTCCCGTAACCCGTTCCTTGCATCGACTGGGCCGTTGCAAATCATCATCCTCCTCCCACCGCCCCAGCCGTCATGGGGAACGTGCTCATTCAGCCACCGCTCCCTCAAAACAGGTCCCCTTGTAAAGGAGAAAGCATGTGTTGCTGGCTTCACAATCACCGGCTGCCCTCTGTTCTACCCAGGGGGGGGAGGGGGGTTATCAAATAACTTGGCAAGCGGGGACATGCAAACTTCACCGAGATTTCAAACATGATCAATTAGAAACCTGGTCCAAGTCGTCCCACAAGCAGTGAGCAATTAGATATGATATTATTACAGAATACAGACTACATGGTTCAGATATCAACGAGTCGTTACCGTCAGCTCTACAGTCCAATCTAGCGAATTGAAGGCACGGTCGGACGGCCGTAAACTAGGCTTCTTCATGTTCACTGCTTTCGCTTGTTCACTTGTTGTTTCGGGCCATTCCTTGATTAAGGCTTTGATGCTTCGTATTCATACGCTGTGTATCCATAAATCATTGAGAAACAATGTCGAGAACAATATCCGCCTGCCGCGCAAAACCAGCCAAGAAACGCCATAGCCGGGTATCAATACCCACCGATCCTTGAAGCCCCAGCTCCTAAAATGCCCGTTGCCCAACATCCAAGTGATCCATATCCGTTCAAGCACCCTCATCTCAGCTAGATTGCTGCTTCTCCTTTCGGGCCATACGCCGACCACTCGGCTACTTCCTCTCTCCGCGCGTCTCTGACGTAGGGGACTTAGAAGTAGCTTCTCATGGCATCCTCATAGCCGCTACCCCCTTTTAGGTCTCGTCCAAACTTGGCATGTACGTTGAGAACCTGCTTGATGTGCCGCATGGATAGAGGCTCGCTCTTGTGGATGGCCAAATCCTGTGCAGAACCCACCACATTCTTGATTTCACGCCCATTGAGATCCTGCTTGGACAGCATTGTGTAGTCGTCGTCAGTCAACGGCTTCACCTCGAGCTTGCCGAGCGCTTTGACACGATTCAAAAACATCTCGAAAATGGCCCGCTTGGCCTTGGAGTCCAAGTTGTCGTATCGTAAAGCGATATGAATTCGTGACTGGAAGGCTTCATCAAAAGTCTAGGGGTTTGGTCAGTATATATACCATCAGAAGGTTTCAACAGCTACACATGGCAGGAAAAAAAAGCTCCTTCCATTGAGGAATAATGACATACCTCGACGCGATTGGTGGTCAAAAATAGAATGCCTTGGAAGTATTCTAGTTGCCTCAAGAAGATACTGACGAGGGCATTGCGGTGAATATTGTGCATATCTCGCTTCTCCAAGAAGACATCAGCCTCGTCCAGGAGCAGGATGGCGCCCCACGCATGACAGATGTCTAGTATTTTTTGGAGTTCAGCCTCAAGATATCGCGAGTCGGTTCCTAGTTCGCCTGCTGAAGCCATGTACAGAGGGCACTTGAGAAGTTCGCTGATGCCTTCGGCTGTCAGGGTCTTACCGGTGCCTGGCGGGCCATGTAATACGGCTGGACAAGTGGCGTTAGTAAATTTGCGAAAAGAGATGGCGGACTATAGGAACAAAAATTTCTTGACTTACTGACGAGGCCCTTGCCCTTGCCTTGAATCACATCATCAATGGTCTTGGATGCCTGGTATTTGCGAGACTCGACCAGGGCTTTGATAAGATCCTTGGTTCCGTCCTCAAGAACAAGCGAGTCCCAAGCCTTATCATTCCATTTAATGTCCTCGATGCCGGATACACAGAATTCCAACCACTGTTTCTCAGAGAAGGCGAAACCAAGTACCACTGGAGATGCAAGCAGATACTCTTCATCGGTGAACTCGGTATCCGTCTTTTTATTGTTGTCATTGTTGGTCTTGTCATGATTCCCTCCCCCTTCACCGGTATTGTTGTGTTCTGGTATCACATCGAGGTTCTGGTCGACTTCCTCATCAGAAAGCTCATCCTTAGGTATCCGTTCTATGGTAATCTCGCCCTCCTTGTCTCTGTAAACCTTGGTGACATATTTGATCTTAGTGTCGCCACCGCTGTCACTGTCCGAGTCGCAACAGCAGCATTCATCAGAATCATCGGAATCATCCGAGTCCATAATAATGTCATGGTCTTTCGGTCTGACCTGGGAAACGCTGTAGTTTGGATTGATTCGTCGGAAGATGGCTGGATCAACCATGATACGACTCTTAGATATGTGGAATTTGACAACTGCGTTCTTCTTACGCTTCATGAAGGCAATTCCCTGGTAACTCATGTAGTGAACACCACAGAGTGATACGAATTTCTTGCCTCTTTCGATCAGCTCAGCACGCACTTTTGCCTCCTCTGAATGGTACTTGAGTGGGTAACATGGAAGACTGGTAATCTTGCGAGCGCCAACGAATTCGGGGATTTCGTCTGATACAGCCCCATAGCCAAATTTCTTGCCACTGTACTCAAAGTATTTGCCATCAATGTAGTAAAATCGGCCCTTCAGAATAGTCTGGTGTTGTGTAGCCATTTCAACCTTGAAGGCTCGAGGTTCACTCGCTGACCCATAGGTGGACATGTAAGCCAAAGTATTTGGCTTCCAGAGCGCCCAGAGGAGATCAAAAGTAATGAGGCCACCTTCCAACATGGGATACAGGCTCTTCTTTACCTGGGCATAGTCATGATCGATATATTTGAGCAAGACTTTGAGGTGGGCTCTCTTGTCATCGAGACGTTTTTGGTTTTTCTTGCGCTGACGCTTGTTGTCTCCAGCAGGTTTGACGTGCTTGAGAGCCTTTCGGTGATCGCGCAATTCTTCCAGATATCTGTAAACTCTGTTAGACGATTTCCCCGTGCGACGGATATGTACGGCAAGAAAAGCGAAACGATACTTACAGGAACAAGAAGTTGGGTTCAAGCTTTGGAGTCTCCTCAACTAAGCTTACTCCGACGACATCTCCGATGACGTCCTGTAAGCATTCACGCAAGAGCTTGCTTTTAATGTCCACATAAGTGGCTCGATATTTGCCATCCCAGTCAAAGACCCTGCGCACATGGAAGATGAAACTGTCATACTGAGAATCTTGTGAGGATTCGGCAGTGTCTTGCAGCCTATGCTGGTGGATCGTATCATCCCATACCCAATCGACTCGCTTGAACTCAAGCTTTTGAGGAGTCTTCTTCGATTTGGTCTTCTCCTCTTCTTCATCTCTGTCCTCTTCCTCAGAACTGGTACCCTTCTGGCCAGCGCGCCCCGCCTTCTTTGGTGGGCGACGCCAGGCTGGGGGCGGAGGAATATATGGGTTAGGGACAGAAGATCGCGGGATGGGAGGTGTTGCTGCTTGGGGGATATAGGGGTTTGATAAAGCTGGTTGAGTGATAGGCAGCCCGCTGGGATATCCGAGACCAGTGCTCCAAGGATTATACGAGGCCGCAGCAGCTCCTTGAATCTGCGCCTGTAGTTGGCTAACCTGGAGCTTCAAGGACACAAGCTCCTCGAGAGTATCATTCTTGGCATCCTCGTCGGAAGCGTTGTTGGCAACTTCAGCCTCTGATTCCTCCGATTCGGAGGAATCAGAAGAAGAGTCGGAATCGGACTCGACGGGCTTGACCTTAGACTTCTTCTTAGCCTTTCTCTTGCTCTTCTTAGGTTGCGTCTTGCTGGATGTTTTGCTATGCTTTGATGACTTGGACCTATTAGACTTGGAGGTTTTCTTCACCGGGGTGACTTCGACATCAGAGTCCGACTCGGAGTCGGACGACGAGTCAGAGCTGTCGGATTCATTATCAGTGGTATTGGCTTTAGCAGCAGCAGTCTTCTTCTTCGCTTTTTTGCTTTTTCCACGATTATTCTTCTTATTTGAAGCGTCTTTGCCAGTAGAGTGCTTTGAGCAATCTGATCGCCCATTGCTAGAGGGCTTGGACGTTAGTTCGGAGGTGTGGTTCGATTCGACCGGGGTTGGAGCGGAGTCGTCAGTGGCCGTTGTGGAGCCATTAGGGATGGCGTCGTCGCGGCCCTCGGCCGGGATGATGGCTGCTTCAGATGAGGCCATGATGTTGGGGAGCAGTTATGATGTCAAGATGAAGTGGGAGGACCTAAGTGGAATTGGAGCTGGAGGGCGCGAGATGATGAACGACGTGTGAGTAAGGAGGGAAAAAAGGTAAATGATGAAGAAAAAAGATAATTGCTTGATTGTAGCTGTGGGCGTGGGAGGAAATATAGTGAGGGTGGGTGAGGATCTCCAGGAGCTGAACCTGAACTAGGTTGCCAGCTGTCCAGGAGGAACAGTACACGACGGCTTAGCACCAGATGGTGGGTTGCGTCGAGTTATGCAGGCCTATGATAATTTTCTTTTCTTTGGAATGTTGTTTGATGATGTGTCTTGGTTAATATGCGGGTAGATCCCGCTGGGCTTTGGGTGATGGAAGGGTGGAGAGTGAAATGATTTCCCTCGAGGAAGAAGGCAGCACTCAGTTTAAGACGGAACACAGAGTAAGAGGGAGGCGGTTCTATCCAGGTTATTTTTTTTTAAAGTGGCAAGTCGACGGGAAATGACTTTTTCTTGTTTCAATCGCCTCGGATATTGCGGGACGAGGCAGCAAGATGCATCCGTCCTTGAATAGACAGAAACAGGTGGCACACGGCAGAGTATGCGAAGGGGACCACGTCCACGTCGGCGATGCGACGTGAGAAAGCACGGAAAATGTGGTGCAAAAATGCGGGCCTCAACCGTCACAAGGGCGGGACAAGTTGAACGTTGGACGAGAGGAGAGGAAGATGGAGATGGAGATGGAGAGGGAGAAGTCGAGGATGAGAGGAGGAGTAGAGGAAGGCGAAGGTGACAAAGAGAAGATGACTATCAGAGAATGAAAAAGAGTCGATAAGCCACAAGAATGATGACGGGAAGCGGGAGGGAGGAAGAGTGAGGTCCCAAACGAGGCGCAGATGCAGTGGGAAAGCAGTGGGAAGCACGCAAGACCCTCCTCCTTCACAAGGGCAGGTGACAGATCGGTCACGTTTATATAATGTGCGTGCAAGACATGAAGGAAAGGTGACACCAGGATGTATCAGCCGCGATGATCCGTGAGAAGAGGCCTTGTCAAGCCTGACAAGGCTAGGCAAGGCAAACAAGAAAGAAAACAAAGGAAAAAAAAAGAAAAAGAAAAAGAAAAAAATATCAAGGCTGGGCCGCGACTAACAGAAAAGCACCCATCTTGTTTGACCGAGGACGGTGGATGACGGTGTTCAGAGCTGAGCCCAACAGCTGCCTGTTGGATAGCTGAGCACCAGCTTATGTCTCCCTGCAATGTGACTAACTGCTGTAGGTGCTCGACAACGATCCCCAAAGATCCAAGAAGTGACTGCACCAACCAACTCCAGCACCCAACCAGTTATTCGGTATAGTCCCGAGATTAGAGGCCATCTTCAGCCACTCTGATATCCCAACGAGGGATAACTTACTATCTAGTTATCCTACTATTGCACGGCGCTGTACCAAATTGTATGCATCGCACCCCGCTAGCCAACTTGAATCCACAAACACGTCTGCATTTCCAGGCATCAGCCTGTATGTAGCATCAGGGTACGGCATAAGTCGTTGGTTGTTGGTGAGATCGATGCCCTTTGCCGAGTGGCTCATCTGGCCAACACAAAAAAAATGGGACAAGCACCTCGTGGGCTCCTTGGCCTTGTCTGCCTATCAATGAGTAGTCCGCCTCACTTCTTACAGCTAACCAGGCCGCCAATGAGAAGGCTAGTCAGCCTGTACGAAGCTGTACTATGTAAGAGATGGAAGGGCTTCCCATTCTGCAAGGCCCACTGTATTTGCTGACTGTCCAATAGAAGTGGGACTTCAGTTGTCGGCGCTCTCCGCACCACTTCGTGGTTGGCCTCAGTGGCCTCAGCCTAGAGGTAGGTAGGGGACAGTGGGTGCCCTCGATGCCCGGCTGACTTCGAAATACAGTATAATATGCCTCCTTGTGAGCAACCTGACGCTCGTGACTCAGTGAGCGCCTTCGCTATCCACACTGTAAATTTTTGGGCGGAGCTCAAGAGGCTCCCTCATGTATGGGGTTGAATGAATGCTTACTTCTGCCTGTCAAAAGTCATCTTCAGAGACCAAGGGAAAAGAAAAAAAATTGTGGTATGTACTACGGCAAAATAGATTGAGGGTAGTTCCAGGCTGCAGTGTGGATTCTGGGTATTCGGTGGATACTTGGATCTGCGACTATCGAATGATAATGATGATGATGATGGCGATGATGAAGTGAGCCGCCACTCGATGCAGGATCATCTTCACTTTGAAACCTGTAAACTGTTTTTGAGATGCCTCATGGTCTTTCATATATCTTGTTTTCAAGATCGCTCTATCATGATGCGTTGTAATTCGTAAAAAGAAAAGAAAATAAGTCGTAATATCTCCCGGTCCAAACAAAACCCATGCGCAAATATAACTTTGTTCCCCATTTATACGACATCTTCCATTTTGACTGTGTCTGCGTCCGCCAGTCCGGCATCACTGTGACGGCTTTGCTTCCCCTCACTCCAGCCTGAATCTTCTCCTCCATTCGCTAGTGGTATCCCATGACTAACCGTTCTTGATTTCCTCCAAAGACTTAACTTCCCTATCGATCGCATCTTCCCCGTGAGCTTGGCCATCGGCCTCGACACAGAGCCTCGGGGGGAGTTTTCTCCTTTGCGAGTGAAGTAAGGCCGCAGAGATGGAATGCAAGTGATAATGAGACCCAGATTGCACTCAAGAACACACCACAGAACTGCTTGAAGTTAGCCACTCTGCCCCTGTCCGTGGGAAGAGTCATGGTGCAAACCTGATAAACTGATTGGGCTGGCGTCGCCAACTAAGGATCGAATAACTATAATAAATCGGAGAAGAGAAAACGTCATGGTGATAAGCCCAAGGAGTAGTGTGCAATAGATTCCGAGCTTGAGAGTTCGTCGAAGACGGATACCGTGAATGATAGTCCACGGTAGAATGAACACTGAATGATTGGTGCATTAGCTTCTCGCTACTTCTTATATCCCAATCCTTTTGCTCGGCGTACCCAAAATGTCTCCAGCAAAATGCAGGGTCCATGCGACAATGAACAGTATTTTCGACCTCACTGGCGGACATGTAGTATCGGTTCGTATATCCCTACAAAAGTCAATCGAGTTCTCCGACATTCCTTTAAATAGGATACTATTGCTCACCAGTAAGATTGGATAGGTCTGCACAGCAGAAACAGAGTGAGCAAACTGACTGCGTATGCCGTTCCAACATAGATAATAGTTGCCCATAAGAAGATTCTCCTCTTCACCATTGTCCTGGAGAAGATTTCCAGATACATGGAAAGAAGTGCTCCCTTGCAGAGATAGAATGTCGTGAATATAGGGAGGTTGAATATCCAGGAGATCTACGAACCAGTCAGCCAGAGCTTCTATCAATTAACAACTGTTTTAGACCCGTACCTTGTAGATTTGTTGTATATCCTCTTCAGAAGTTTTGAATTGGATCATCTGGGCCCTGACATTGGGTTGAAGCGCATTGTACTTGGCCAGAAAAACGGTAAGAATAACCGCTGACAGAGCAGAAAGCCACCCCAAAACTATCATGACATCGCTCAGCAATATTCGGCGTTTTTGGATTTTTATCCGCAGGTATAATCGGGCAATTATAAGCACCGCGGCAATAGCGATTAACAGCCACCCTGCGACCTAGACTCAATAAAAGAGCTCATATTAGTGTGCAAATCGCGGGTGAGTGTTTGAACAAAGATTTGAGTGAATTCGACCCACCAGAATCGGGATCGGGCCACTCCCGCGTGCCATCTTGACCGAGGTATGCGCCCTTTGTTATAAAAAAAAAAAAAAAAAAAAAAGAGCATGTATCGGGGAGATGATTGAGGTGCATACGTCAATCGAGGGTCTGGTTTTCTGGGCTTTCAGTCGTGTAATTCACGATCCTTATCAAGCCATTAGCTGACGATGAACACCGACCGAGGTGGCGACTTCGACGACAACATTGACCATTGCTCGGGGGAAATTTGGAGACGGTGTTTTGAGACCGTCTATATAGTTTCGTAAGAAGCATGGCTTGACGTAAGTTTCGTAGATTTCTTTAATTGTCGGCGGCTCGATGAGCTCTAACTCGATTAGATGAACAATACCAGACGAAAGTGCCATGATAACCTTAATCCTAAAGTATCCCGCGATGATCTATCCTAGATTCGGAAGATCCCGTCCATGACATCTCGTGCCAGCGCCTTTTAGTTCATTCCTGTCAGATGCAAATCGTTAGGGTCTAGCATAAAAGGCAGGAGAATCATTGGTGGGTAGTTGAAATACGTTTTTCTAAACGAGTCTCGAGGATGCGGCGGATGATGTCAGCCGATATGCTGCATTGTTGTCGGCCCTTTAAACAGAACAAGGAAAGATTTATGAAAAAAAAAAAATGAAAAAAAAAAACAACCTCCAGCAGGTCATATCAGTACGTGGTATTTATTCAACACAAACTGGTTTTTGCTCCCATTTGTTTGTTGCAAAAGCTCAAGTTGCTGACTTGCGAAGGGGAGGATATGACGATGATGATCAAATGAAGCATCACATACAGCACATACCCAAAATGTCGATATTTAGTTCACCTGACTCAAAGTAGCCTTACCAGCAGGCCCCGAATTGACTCATGCTTCAGGACTTTCCAATAATGCAAGTTTCCAGACTAAGATACATGAGTTGACTGAATCATGAAGTCTGCTGGCTGTTGATTGCAATTCCGGGCATGCCAGTGTTCCCCTAAGTGCATCATGTGAAGACTGTACCATACACACTAAGGATATGTTTACGGCATGAATGTACAGGTTCAAAGTGTCAGTCTATCGTTTAGCTATGTTCTTGGGTTGTTGCGATGGCTATGAAGCTACCACAGGCAGCGACTAACAGAGATCGAAGGCTATCAAGGAGTTTTGAAGTTGGTAGGAGATATCAAAACTAGAAGCCTTTTTCTTCTAGCATGGTCGAGGCATTGATGTAGATTCTGGGTTATTTTAAAAAGTCCCTTTCCCTTTGATGCGCGTTGTTCTGTCGAGTCTCACTTACACTGAGTTTCTGCCGTTGTCGGAGCCCGGCTAAACCAGATACCGCATCGGACCTGCGAAAAAAAAAAACACCAGGACGGAGAGAGCACCTAAAAAAAATGAAACGACTTTCGTTTCTTCATCAGATCACCTATTGCGAAGTTGCATTTCAGACGCCCTTATTGCGCCCTTTTGACGACAACGAAAAAGCTCGGTTGTTGGTCTTTGACAAGCCACGTAGCACTGGGAGCGCATTGTGTGCCTGGTTTCCCTGTGTCAGGTGTCAGCCGCAGTTGTCAGCCTTGTCGATGGGCTTGTAGTCTAACGGTTGTGCAAGGAAGAAGTTGCTCGATTTTTCTAGAAACTTGAAGTTGGTCATTCTTGATCTTGGGATTTGGGGGGTTTTAATTCAACTCAAAAGGCTGAAGGGTTAGCTGTTGCAGATCTGGAAAGCTTTCCCTCAGCGTCAAGCGTGTGCCTTCAACATGACGACAAATACTCGAAATGAGCCTGATGTCGACCCTGACAAGAATCCAACCCAGTTACTTGAATCAGCCCAAAAGCATGCTAATCTTGCTTATGTATGCCTACATGAAGTCACACCTCTCTTGGATCGCCTGAGATCCAGGTTGAACGCGCTTCAAAATAGCGGCTTACCCACATTCACTCGCGCTTTGCAGCGTGAGTATGAGGCCCTTAAATCCCTCATCAACGAGCTCTCAAGCCCAGACGCCATTTCTAAAGGAATCACAAAGGCTCATGCCAAGCGCCTCGAGGCCAGCACCAGTACCATCACTCGTAGTGTTGCTCAATGGGATCGACTAAAGCGATGCCGGAACGTTGTCGCTATCAACCAGTCCTTTCAGGGATCGTCACGCGACGACCGAAAACGAGAGATGGTAAAACTGGAAATAACGGGGCGGGACAGGCAGGAAATGCACCGCCGCCTCAAGGAGCAAGGCCGGGTGGAAGTTGATGTCGTGGACGGAGGACGGGAATGGCTCGCCGTCAAAGCTAGTCCGCGGCATCGACTTGCTCGGGAACTGACTGACAGCGGCTGGGCTTGGGGAGATCACGAATTAGGCGATGATGTTGACCACGAAGAATGGGACGAGGTGCCTGTGGCCAAGTTTGCTAAGAGACTGGTCGCGGCCGCGAGGATGAATCGTCACGAATACCGCTTCCCAAGGATCCGGCTCGTATTAGCAAATCTCAACTACGAGGGCGATGATTTGGATATATTTGTCGACCAGCTGAAGCGCCTAGACCCTTTAGTAGAACTCATCATTGAGTACCAGAACGGCCCTTTCATGTCGACCCCTGCTCCTGCCGTCGAGACCGCTCTCGATAACCTCGTTGGCGATGGCCTCGACGACCTTACATCCACTATCAACCTAGACCATACAATTCTCATCGATCTGATCTCAGATCTGACTCATTCAAGTCTACAACCACAGCCTTGGCAAGCTCCAACGACCCGCGCACAAATTGAGGACGAGAATAGCCACACTGGTGGTATGATGGCGCCGACTCTATACCCGTTGCTAGCAGGACGAAAACTTGTTTGCACAAGTGAAGCCGCAGACCACTTCCATAATGTACTGGCGACGGTCGGAACGGAGACAGAGCGTGAAAGAGGGAGGCTATTAGTGCCCTGGGACACTCAAATCCGGGGCATGCCAACAGAAGCCATTCGAAAACGATTCCAAGAACTCTCAATTCACAAACTCCCCGAAGATGTGCAAGTTCCACTAAATGTTGTTACAGAGCCATGGGATATGCCTGCCATCAATCAAGCTGTATCTCGAGGCGAACTCCCCGAGGTCGCTTTAGATGTGGCGCGATGCAGCGCCTTCAAGAGCTCGAAGTTGTCAATTTTCATGTACGGGTGGGCGGCCGGCGTGGCGACGCTGACGAGCAACAAGGAGGTGCGAGGACAGATGCGGACATGGGTCGAAGCGAACCGGCGGTCGGAAACCGAGGTTGGGCCTTCAATTTGGAAGCTTGATGTGACGAGGAACTTACTGGCCAAAAATGCGAGCCCAAGGCCTGGGGGTTATCGTAAAGTGAAGAAGAAGAATGCGGATGGGAGTGGTAGTGGTGACGATGACGATGGAAACGACGACGACGACAACGACGATGATGATGAGTAAAAGATGTATTGTAGACACACACTTATAGAATTCTAGAGCCTTCTATGTACATTAAATAAAGCTATCGGAGTATCTCAAGAGATTGAATGTTGGGCACGCAAATTTGTCCTCGAACTCCATCGTTCACTTAGATGAACCATGGCTCTGCAACCGCACCGTCACCATCATCCCACCAATTCGCCCACGCTCCCGCAGCAAGGGCTCCTAAGTCAAATTGCTTCCAAAACGTCTCCACTAAATTCCTCATGACCCGCACATTACCTATCCCTCGCATCTCGTTCATGCGATCGAGGACTCGCATCATCTTAAACCGCTGCTCATCCGATGGTGCGCTCTCACAGGCAACCACAAAGACAGGCCACGGACTTGTCGCCACTTGGAGCTTGTCGAGCAAGCTAAACGCTTGCTGGAGACAGAGAGATCGCTGAGTGGTGTCCTCAGGCATGGGGCAGACCCGTTGGAGGTAGAGTATGGCGGCAAGGCGATACAACTCTGCGATGGCTAGGGTACGGGTTTGATTGGATGTCTCCAAAGAAGGGAGGGTTTGTTTAAGGTTGCAAAGCTGCGTTTCTATAGCCAGACGTTCTCTCGCGGCTGTAGGTGTGGTGTGGCGAGTTGTGAGGTTAGTGTGATTGAGTCGCATCTTGTTTATCTCGTGAATAGCAGCTATGGTTTCCAGCGAACATCCAAGAGATCCGATAATCTGGAAACAAATATTAGCTGCCTATGAAAGAGAGAATCGCAGCGATTTCATGAACTCACTAGACTAGGGTCGTGAATAGAAGTTTGAACGAGATTTAGCATGTCGGTGATGTCGTCATGCAGCCTTGAGGATCTCGTAAAACACCCTAAGACTTCATGGTAGAGGAACCAAGTTAACATGAACTCAGAAACGAGCCGCCGGTGTCTACGGACCATTCGCTTCGCGCCGTCCAGATGGATGTTCCAGTTTCCCTCGGCCTCATCAAATACCTACATCCGAAATTGTGTGAGCTTGTAATAGAAAAACGAAACCCCTCGGTTT
Organism: Mariannaea sp. PMI_226; assembly: GCA_024336345.1. NCBI lineage: Eukaryota > Fungi > Ascomycota > Sordariomycetes > Hypocreales > Nectriaceae > Mariannaea > Mariannaea sp. PMI_226. The sequence continues at coordinate 890,316 of JANFOG010000014.1, forward strand.
ACGACTCAACACCTTTCGTGCTACTCACACTGTAAACACAGAGCATCATTGAAGCTGCCATCTGAATCTCCATCGCTGCTGTATCTGACTGGAGAGCAAGAGACAAGTTGCTGACAGCCTTGGCCTTGTATGGCAAAGCAGACGCAGAGCCATATAAATGAAATGATGCAATAGCAAGCATAGCATTGCTAAGAGCGAGCGCAGCTGGTCCTGAACTAGCTAATGCCATTGGCAGAAGGTCCTGACAGAAGCCGTTCTGAGTCTGCGTAGTTGATATCATGGTTGCGATTCGGCTCTGATCTAGAGGGGGTGTGTTGCTGTGAGAATTTCGTGGATACAGAATACGTTGTGTGTGAGGGATCAACTTACAATAGCTCAACAGCAGAGCATCATCATGGCTCGTAGTTGGATACAAGCTCGGAGCGGGTAACGGAGAGCCTGCAAGGTGTCTCCTTGCCAGCGATCGACGTGTTCTCTCATAGTTGGCAGACATTAACATATCTTCCACCGTGAAGTTTAAGAACTCAACCCCCTCTCGTCCAAGCTCACTATGGTCCTCAGCATCGAGACAATGTGACCTTGACCTCCTCGTGAAGGCAACGGCATTCAACTGTCGACTTTTCGGGCTATCAGGCCATGTCAGACGGACCCCATAGCCTCCACAAGCTCGCCCTGTCCGAGTGCAATTTTTGCAACGAGGCAGTTCCTTGTCACAACGGATTTTGCGCCCTGGGGTAGAAACAAGGGTTAGTGATATGGTGCTAGGTAGATAGCGAGTAAACTCGACTGTGGGAGGGAGCCTAGTGTGTTTGGCACCTTTGCAAGTCCAGCAGCCTGACTTGGCTTTCATTGCTTGATGTGAGCCGGGTACATATGGCCATACAGATTTCCCCGAGGCCAATACTTCATATTCTCTTTCGAATCTCGACAGTACGCAGGAGGTGTGGAAGTTCTGGGGTCGGCGTAGTTAGAAACGTTGAAATGGGGCGAGTCCTGACTCAAGCCCCACAGGCCATCACTCCAACATCAAATGGTGCACTCCGTAGTATTATGGGCGGAAAATAGGGATAAATGCACTATGGCTAGTATAGAGTCTAGTGGAAACTACTAGTCGCCAGGAAACTAGACTGACAGCAACAAGAGAGCACTGTAAAAGCCGTTGACGATTCTGAGCTTCAAGGAACAAGACTCTACTGTGTGTAATTTGCATTTCCGATATTAGTAATTGATAATTGATAAGAGTTGTGTTTCTCTCTAAATATAACAATCGTAGCTGATGGGAGAGGACCTTTCCCTCCTACTTTTCCTAGACTCCGCCCGAATTCTCAACGTACCTTGCCCTATGTTACATATATCAACCCATCATAATATACATTAGTCAACCCGCTTTTCTCTACCTCATTCTTTTTCAGAAGTTATGGTGTTGCACCTATATCTGCGACATAGGCGTGGCATCCAAGTCTGGAAATGCCTTGGGGACCTGTCTCCCCCAGGACCATTCATTCATCCCGTCCCAGTTGAAGTCTCCCAGCCAGTCAAATGGCATCTCGACTATGCCTTCCATGCTCTCAACTGGCTCCTCAACTGACACTGGGGATCCGTCTGCCTCGTTGACTATTACACCATCGCGCTCAGCCACTTGCTTGAGCAGTTCCCAGCTCTTCTGGCCTGCCCGCTCGCCCGCATCAATGACGGCTTGATCAATCTGGTCTTGTGTGAGACGCCTCTCCATGCCATCAGCCAAGGCCAAAAACGCATTTATGAAGCAGTAGCCTTTGATGTTGGTCTCTCCGGACTGGATGCGGCGTTCCGACCATGAAATGGACGCTTCGATGACGGAACGTAAGTCGTTGCTACCCATAGAGGGCATGCCGCCAAGGGAATCACGTTCCTCTTCCTTCTTCTTGATAAATTCCAAGCCAATCGAGAATAGGGTTTGCATCGGTACGACACGAAAGAGTCCTGCACCATTAGTGATGAGGCGATCAAATGTGGCTACAGGGTCCGTCGACCCAGGTGGTGCCGACGGGTACCGCGGATGTGAGAGGCCGCATATCTGAGCGACCTTAAGAGATGAATCGAGCGAGACTTTGCGGGAATAATAGATAGTAGGGTCTTCGGCAGCGCGTCTCAGCATAGGTTGGTGGAGGGATATGAAGCAACGATAAACGAAGAGCTGGACGAGACTACAGTGGAACTGGGTGATAATGGACCGTGAGGCGTGCAACTGGGCGTTGGTGAGCGCGGCTAGCCTCTCGGTTAGAGTGCGACAGGCTTTTGTTAGCTCTGAATTAAGGCGCAATGTTTCGGAGTACGAATCTTTGGATCGAAACTCGTTGATGTGCTTGATGATGGTGAGTCTAAGAGGATGCGACTTCAGCAGCGCCAGTGGAACTGCCATGTCAGTAAGTTCATCCGGGTTGCTCTTTGGGGGGTTCTTAGTGTCAGACTCGTCAGTGAGCTGGTCATCGTTGAGGTTGGCCGGTAATCGAGTGTCAAAGTGCTTGGGAGAGATAAGTGGTGGGCCACCCGCATCATAAGCCGACTGCAAGTTCAACTCAAGGATGGTGGCCCACAAGCGGCGGCGTATCTCGGATCGATAGACAGACATCTCGGCCAGATGCTTCGGGTCACGGTGAAGTCCCATGTACATGGCTTGACGGATGAGGCCACCTGTAGTAACCCAAGTCAAGTCTTGGCCAACCGCGCATGTGGCCTTTGCAATGGTGAGCATGCACATGATTTGGAGCCCTGCGATGGTCATCCTGCTCTTCTCAGGCGGGAGGAGCAGCCACAGCTGAGCCTCGTGAACCCACTGGATAGCGGCAGACCGTAGAGAGAATAGATCGTCATGAACAGTTGCACCAAGCGCCATACACAGCTGCAGCTGCATCACGAAGACGGTATTGGCAGCGCTGGGGTTCTGCCAGTACCTCTCATACTCGGCGCGGAACGTGGGTGTATGAAGGATGCGGACAGCACCCTCAAATGTAACGAAGTAAGCATCAACGAGCTGGTCAGCAAGGTGTCTCAAGGGTATCGTCTGCCCAATAGTTGCAGATGACAGAGGCCTCATGCGGTTCTCCTTGATGGTGCGGGCTAGGACCTTGCATTTGATGAGCATGCGATGCGGGCCAATCTTTTTATTTTCGGCTTGTTTGAGGACAGCAATAATATTTGGAAACTACCATTTTATGTCAGTCAGCACACAAGTAGGGGGGAGCAAGTATATACTCCTGGTCTGTTCATTTGGATGGGTTACTTCTTACCATGTCCGCACCATTCATCCAGTGACTTTGACCAAAGAAGCGAGTCTTGGAGATGGTCCCTTTCATAGGCGCATTTTCCTCTTCCGGCTTCTGACGATTGCAATCTATGAACTTGTCGTCTGGTTTGCGACTTATGTGAAATCCACCCGCAAGTCGTTGCTCAAGCTCCCGAACCCTTGCAGCCAGTGCGTCCACCACCGAGGTCTCCGACGTCGAACTGGGTACGCTGGATGTAGGGGGGTTTGGGGGAATGATATCTGAAGAAGTATCCTGGCTCGAATTCTTCGGAACCTCGAATAGCGGAGAAGATCGGGCAGGAACCAAAGCTGGCTGTGGAGGACCGGCATCTTGTCCTTGAGGAGCAGCGCTCTTCTTCAGTCGGGATGCGGGGATGTGGGTTGGTGCATAAGTGCACGGTGAGATTTTGGACTTGACGCAGTTGACGCACGGCAAGCCGCGATCACATCGGATCTTGCGCCGACGGCACTGCTCACACGATAGAGCAGGACGGCGACGCTTCTTCTCCAGCCTGGGAGTACTTCGCTGCTGCTGCTCCTGTTGTTGTGCTAGCGGAGCGGAAGGCCCTTCGTCCGGACCCGGACCATCCGCCTCCCGCGCCGGCTCAACCACTACCTCCGGATTCTCGGGCGCCGCATGGCCTTGGCCGGAATCTAGTGCCTCCGACTCCTTGAAGAGCCAGCCTGGGTGGTTGATTGCCAAGTGTGGGGACGGAGACATAGTGGAACGATCACTCTGGAGAAGTCTCGGTCTTCTAAGACCCAAGACAAAGATCCCATACCCAAGTGTGTATGTAATACGTGGTACAGGCGAGGATGCAAGGGCAAAAGCAGGTCAAGGCAAGGCACAAGAATAAATTCAGCGACGGGAAATTGGCATGCACCTGGGTTTTTGTTCCCTAATGCCCTCATCTATGCGAAAAGACCGAATCCCAGCGGACATAGAAGTATGGTGTCGCCGTCGGGGCCGTTCGCTCGGACCCGGCAAATTAAATCACCGATCCTAAGTTGGTCGTTCATTGGCTGCCGCCCTTCAATTCACCGAGATGCCCTCGAGGTCGACTGGATAAAGCGGCTGGTGTAATGCTCGATGGCGGATTTATCACCCCTTCTTCCAATATATATATTAGAAAGTAATTCGGACTGCTGCCTTCAGACTTTACATGAAAAGGGTATTACTATCAATTGGAGCTCACATTGCGTGTTTGTGAAAATGATTGTGTGCTGCGTTGTTGAGAGCACTCACAATATTATCTCATTTGAAATACGACTTTATGGTTCCCCCTTCGCAAAAAAGGCATATTGCACCAAGCGCCTTGGACACCATAGGCTTCCCTTCATCTTGATGACTTTTTGATTTATCAAGAGGAATGCCAAATTGGTATTATATGTTGCGAAAGCCAACTTACCATACTAACTCCTAGAAACGGTATGAGCCCGTGATATATGATATAGGAGCCACAGAGCTCTCTCGCAATCTCATCGAACCAATTCCAAAAATGTTGACGAATCTTCAACTATAGCTCAACAGCCCTACATTGAGCTATTTCATAGATCAACTTTTGTCATCAATGCAACTCTGTGTCGGAAGTACCGGAGTAGTTCTGCAGATGCATCAACTAGTCTATCTTCCTCAGGTTTACTTAGCTACCCTATAAACCACTCAACGACCTAGAAGTCTCTTGGTCCCCGATGACGTCTACAGGCAATGTCACTCTGATTTCTAGAATTGCTAGTGTTTCGTAATTTCAAAAGAACGTTCGCTTATCACTTTATACAACTTTAATGGCTTTCTATAATTCATGCTCATAGACCAAACCATAGAGCCTGTTTTCCGGCCTGCGGGCAACTTGCAATATGTACATCAAGTTGTCCTGATTATCAAACTGGAAATGGCTCGCGACGATGCTTTCTTTAGGATTGGTAGCTCTTCAAAAATATGGTATAGTACATGGAAGATTTGTTGGCCAATGATTCCTCCTCCTGCAGTCATACGAGTGCGATTCCTCCCTTGATATACGTCCATTTCTGTAATTGTCGGGGCCAGTCGCGGGGGCTTTCCGGTATTAGGGTAAGAAAGGTTTGAACTGGTTCAGGACAGGAGATGTGACTCCTCATAAAAACACCGCCGCAGTCATGGTGAGAGAAAATACAGTAGCACCAATTCGACCTTCCTAATAACCACCATTAAGACCCCATCAATTTTACGTAAAATGAATACGATAACTCAAAGGAAGAAGCACTTCGATATCGTATGAGTATTATTCTTTAGGATGTTTGCCCTTTCAGATACTGTGGGATCAGCATCCGAGACAGCACACGACGACAATCGTCAATTGTGAGTAGCTTAGAGAAGGAGCTCGAGAGGGTTCTCAATGACCTTCTTGAGCTCACGGATCCACTCGCCACCAACAGCACCATCGACAACCTTGTGGTCGAAGCTGGCAGTCACCGTGATCTGGTCATCAAACTCAATACCGGCCTCGTTGTCGGCGGGCACGGCAACCTTCTTGGTGGTGCCAACGGCAAGGATAGCGGCCTGAGGAGGGTTGATGACGGCAGTGAAGTGCTCAACGGCGGGGTTCATGCCCATGTTGGAGATGGAGATGGTGCCGCCCTGGTACTCCTCGGGCTTGAGCTTGTTGTCACGAGCCTTCTTGGCAAGCTCCTTGACCTTGTTGGAGATGGCCTCGAGACCTCGGCCCTCAACACCGGTGACAATAGGGGTGATGAGACCAGTGGGAGTGGCCACAGCGACGGAAACGTCAACCGAGTTGAACTGACGGATGGAGCCCTCGCGCCAGCTGGAGTTAACCTGAGGAACCTTGCGGCTGGCAATGGCGATGGCCTTGATGAGGAAATCGTTGACAGACAGCTTGTACTTGCCGTCAGCGGAGCTGTTCAGGGCCTGGCGGAGCTTGAGCAGCTTGGAGACGGAGATGGAGCTGGTCACGTAGAAGTGAGGGTTGGTCTGGGTGGACTCGAGCAGACGGTTGGCAATGACCTTACGCATACCGGAGATGGGAATATCCTCGTAGGTAGCAGCGGGAGCACCAGAAGCAGCAGGAGCGCTGATGGCCTTCTTGACGTCCTCCTCGGTGATCTTGCCGCCGCTGCCGGTGCCCTTGAGGGCGCTAATGTTGACGTTGTTCTCACGAGCCAGGCGCTTGGCAGCAGCGGACATGTTGGGCTCACGGTCAAGAGCAGTCTGGAGGCGGCTGTTGGAAGAAGTGTACTGCTCAGGCTCAGCGGAGGGGGTAGGTGTCGCGGTGGATTGAGACTGGGGCTGCTCAGCAGCCTTGGGAGCGGCAGGGGCAGCATCGCCACCAGCATCGGCGGCGGTGAACTTCTCGAAAGCAGCAATGTCGGTGCCTTCCTCAACTAGAATGGCAATGGGCTATGTGAAATGTCAAGTTAGACAAGTGAACCAGGACAAAACAGAAAGGTATACCCAAGTGCCACATGCAAAGGATGCGACATGGAAGGATTGACTTACAGTACCAACAGGGATATCCTTCTCGCCTGACTCCTTGAGGAGCTTAGCAATGACACCCTCCTCCTGGAACTCGAAGTCCATCTGAGCCTTGTCGGTCTCAATCTCTACCAGAACGTCACCGGCGGTGATGGAGTCACCGGGCTTCTTCTGCCAAGCGCCAATGTTGCCAGCCTGCATGGTGGGAGACAAGGCGGGCATCTTGACGACCTGGTGGCTAGGGAAAGAGGCATAGTATCGTACCACATGCGCAGCGAAGCTGGTTCGCAGGGCATTCTGGGTAGGGGCGAGAGCACGCCTTCGAAGAACGGCGCTGAGCATATTGGGTGTCGAGGGGGGGAGGAAAAAATGTCTCTCTGTAATTGGGGAAGGACAAGTTGTCAGCGAGGGGAGGGAAGACAGTGGTGTGAGGCCAACCAGGCCAAAAAAAAACAGGACAACTCACCAAAAAGGGGGCAATTGATTCCTATTGAGGAGAATAAAGATGCCGCCGAGATCGTCAAGGAGAAGAGAGGACGATAAAGAGACTCTTGCAAAGGAGAAGGACGGAGAGGTTCGGGGATAGGAAATTCTTGGGGTTGGACGTGGAGTTTTTCGCGTTGCGTTGAGCTCCGACGTTGTCTGTTCTTGCTGGGAAGCTTTTGGGGGGGAGTGCTAAACCATATTAGTCGATAGCGTGGGTCGAGTGTGGTTGAACCCCAGCCAAAACCAGTCGCTATCTCGATTACAGGGGATGGCCTACAGGGAATTTCGGCCTATGCTTACAGCGCATTTTAGCCATCTTAGGGTTCATAGAGGGCTGTTAAGTGCTATCAGCCACTATAACATCCGCTGTATAAATACCCGCGAAGATGGGACGGGACCCACTGAAAGAGGCCCAAGTGCGCGCTACGCTGATGTGTAATGGCAGGGGGCTAAGGAAAAAGTCGCTCGGGGGATCATTTGAGCGACATGAACCGAAAGCCCGGAACAATTTGAAGAAGTTGATTGAAGCATATCGTCAGAGTATTGATACCGACAAAAACATGAAAGATGGCTGAATTGATATAAAAGTTTGTAGGTCTTTATTTTCCTGTGATTCTACTTGACGGGTGTGTAGTAATGGGCCATGACTGCTGATTCCATCAGCTTGCTGGCGTTTCCTCACCAGTTTTTTTTTTCTGTTTACAAAAGATAGAGTGACTCGGAGCTTGACTTCCATTGGACCACCCCACCAGCTTTCCGTTATGAGAATACGTATAGGCGGTCCTTGATCGGCCCGTCTCCGGATAATCACATATTCCGCCTCCGAGCTTTGTGTCCTTATGTCATCAGAATAATCTTAGCTTAGTCATACATAAAAACGGTGTCCTCCAAATATGATATCCCGTCTGAAACGGTGTATCTACGTTTTGTTCCTGAAATCAGCGTCTGGCACATTCTAAAACGCTTCCTTGACTAGCGCCATTCGTAGTCCAGGAGAACGGAGCAGTTGGCAAGAACGCGCGCCGCCGAGAGTCCCGCAGCCCGGCTAGACGCAAGCTCATTTTGGGAACGTTGTCCATTTCTGCCATCTGAAAGCTGAGGAATCTTAGACAAGGCTTCCGTATTTCCTCCTTTCCTCTTTATTCGTACTGTCTCCTTAATTCTTCAGTCTGTTAAATCAGGAGATCCAAAGGAGAACAGGACACCTGGAACGACGCCATTTTTTATTTTTGCAGCTTTCCGAGTGGTGAAAAGGAACAGTGCGCTGCTCTGTTTTCTACCTGAGCTGAGCTCCATCCCGATCTGCCGCGCCGCCACTATCACCATCCGTCTCCTTTATTAATTTCGCGGAAACCCGTTTACAATCAACTTCCGTTGACCAACGTCCATCACCATCGAATGGCAGCTGGCTCTCGCTGCGCTCCCCTATGAGCTCCCTCAAGTTCGTCGTGTCCTCTCTCGAGGCCATTGCCTCGTCGAAGGAAGCCCAGCGCAACAAGCAGCTTCATGATTCGGCTACCCAGGCTTTAGAAGCCATCAAGGAGCAGGAGCAGCTCCCCGATCCCGAACTCGTCTTCGCCCCTCTACAGCTCGCTTCGAAATCAAATGATACCCGCCTGACCACGACTGCCCTCGACTGTATCGGGAAACTCATTTCTTATTCATACTTCTCCGTTCCAAGCCGCCTCCCCGAGTCTGCCCAAGAAGGCGCCGATCCTTCAGAACCTCCTCCACCCTTGATCGAACGGGCCATTGATACGATATGTAACTGCTTTCAAGGCGAGACAACAGCCCCGGAGATTCAACTACAGATTGTAAAGTCTCTCCTTGCTGCTGTTCTCCATGACAAGATTGTGGTGCATGGCGCAGGCCTTCTAAAGGCCGTGCGCCAGGTCTACAATGTGTTCCTATTGTCCAGGAGCACCGCAAATCAACAAACTGCCCAAGCATCATTGGCTCAGATGGTTGACAGTGTATTCAAGCGCGTGCAGACGAGACTACAGATGAAGGAAACCAGACTCAATCTCGACCACCTCAAGAATAACTCAAGCGATATCACTCTGGAGCGAGACCAAGAAGACACTGCCAATGGTGTGGATGACCGCGATGAATCTCCTGCAAGGCCTTCCGAGTCGACGACAGCGGATGCCCAGGAGAGTGGTGTGAAACTTACCCTCAAGGACCTCGAACATCGAAAGAGCTTCGACGACTCGACTCTTGGCGACGGACCTACCATGGTGACCCAGCTGAAACCTGCAAAGAGGGAGAGCGATAGTGCATCTACAAATGACCAGCCTAGCCTAGAAGTCTCATCTTCAGAGGAAAATGATGCGCTGGATGCTGAAGACGAGGTGTACATTCGGGATGCCTACTTGGTCTTCCGATCATTCTGTAATCTGTCGACAAAGGTCCTTCCGCCTGATCAGTTGTACGACATACGTGGCCAGCCAATGCGCTCCAAGCTCATCTCTCTCCACATCATCCATACCCTCCTCAACAACAACATTAGCGTTTTCACCAATCCTCTTTGTACCATTAAGAATTCAAAATCCAACGAGCCCACGAGTTTCCTTCAGGCTGTCAAGTTCTACCTTTGTCTTAGCATCACCCGTAATGGCGCGAGTGCGGTTGATAGAATATTTAATATCTCGTCCGAGATCTTTTGGTTGATGCTTAAGTACATGCGAGCATCTTTCAAGGTAAGAGGATTCTTTATCTGCCCTGATTACCCAAAACAAGACAACTCATCCTCGAATAGAAAGAGATTGAAGTTTTCTTGAACGAAATCTACCTTGCGCTCTTAGCACGAAGGACAGCACCGATGTCCCAAAAGCTCCAATTTGTCACCATTCTCAATCGTCTCAGCGCCGACCCGAAAGCGCTTGTTGAAATCTACCTCAACTATGACTGTGATCAGAGTGTCAACAATATCTACCAAACGATAGTGGAAGATTTGTCCAAATTCTCCACACAACCTGTTGTTATTACAACTATCCACGAGCAAACCTACGAGGAGCAGCGGCTGAAGACCGCTGCTGCAAGTGAGTGGGAACTGAAGTCTGTTCTTCCACCGGCCTTGAGTGTTGCACACATTGCTCCGCATCCAGAGCCGGAACCAGATTACCCCAAAGAGTATGCGATCAAGCGACTTTCTCTCGAAGCTCTTGTTGTGGCGTTGAGATCTTTGGTTGATTGGTCTGCCCCAATCCGAACTGACAGAAATGACAATGACGGATCACGCACGGATAATCTTGACCCTCATGCCTCCTTAGATTTGCGGTCATCAATGGACCCAACTATCAGTGACAACGCTTCTCGTGTTGAGACGCCGCTTCCTCCTTCCACTCCGATAGTTGATGACGACCCGGATCAACTGACAAAAGAGAAGGCCAGAAAGACGGCTTTGATGAATGCAATTAGCCAGTTCAACTTCAAGCCCAAGAGAGGTATCAAATTGTTCTTGCGCGATGGATTCATTGCCAGCGACAGCCCCAAGGATATCGCCGAATTTCTTCTTAAAGAAGACAAGCTGGACAAGGCACAGATTGGCGAGTATCTGGGAGAAGGCGACCAGAAGAACATTGATATCATGCATGCTTTCGTCGACACCATGGAGTTTACCAAGAAGCGCTTTGTCGATGCCCTTCGCCAATTCCTGCAATCATTTAGACTGCCTGGAGAAGCGCAGAAGATTGATCGTTTCATGTTGAAATTTGCTGAACGATACGTTATGGGCAACCCTAACGCATTCGCCAATGCTGACACAGCATACGTCCTGGCATACTCAGTCATCTTGCTTAATACCGATCTGCACAGCGTCAAGGTTGCCAAGCGAATGAGCAAGGAAGAATTCATCAGGAACAACCGGGGTATCAATGACAATGCTGATTTGCCAGATGACTACCTGCTCGGAATCTACGACGAAATTGCCGCAAACGAAATTGTCCTCAAGAGCGAGCGTGATGCTGCGGCCGCAGCAGGCCAAACTACTCAACCCACCGGCATTGCCGCAGGTCTCGGTCAAGCACTCTCCAATGTTGGCCGTGACTTGCAAAGAGAGGCCTATGTACAGCAATCTGAAGAGATTTCTCTCCGCTCTGAACAGCTGTTCAAAAACCTCTTCAAGAGTCAGCGTCGCAACGCTGCGAAAATGGGTGCCAGGTATATCCCGGCAACCTCCTCTAAGCATGTTGGCTCCATGTTTGACGTGACTTGGATGTCCCTATTTTCCACGTTTTCAAGCCAAATCCAGAAGTCCCACAATTTGGAGGTTAACAAGTTGTGTCTCGAGGGCATGAAGCTTTCGACAAGAATCGCCTGCCTCTTCCATCTCTCAACTCCCCGAGAGGCATTCATTTCCGCTTTGAAGAATACTACCAACCTTAATAACCCCCAGGAGATCTTGGCCAAGCACATCGAGGCCCTGAAGGTTCTTCTAGAGCTTGCGCAGACGGAAGGCAATGTTTTGCATGAGTCATGGAAAGATGTTCTGATGTGCATCAGTCAATTGGATCGGTTGCAGCTCATTTCCGGCGGAGTAGACGAAAGTGCCGTGCCAGATGTATCCAAGGCTCGATTTATGCCACCTCAACGCTCGGAGACATCGGATTCCCGGTCCTCAACACAGTTACGAAGGCCCCGGCAGAGGGCGGGTACTGGAACCAGGGGTTTCTCCACTGAGATTGCTCTCGAAAGTCGATCAGATGAGGTGATCCGAAGCGTTGATCGTATCTTCACCAACACTGCAAACCTCACAGGTGAGGCCATGGTGCACTTTGCCAAGGCATTGGTTGAGGTCAGCTGGGACGAGATCAAGGTCTCTGGATCTAATGACTCTCCCCGAACCTACAGTTTGCAGAAGATTGTGGAGATCAGTTACTACAACATGGATCGTGTGAGATTTGAATGGAGCAATATCTGGGATGTCTTTGGCGAGCATTTCAATCGGGTTGGATGCCATAACAACATGAACATCGTCTTCTTTGCCCTTGATTCTCTCCGTCAGTTATCGATGAGATTCATGGAAATTGAAGAGCTAGCTGGTTTCAAGTTTCAAAAGGACTTTTTGAAGCCTTTCGAGCACGTTCTCGCCAATTCACACAACGTCACAGTCAAAGACTTGGTTCTACGATGTTTGATACAAATGATTCAGGCTCGTGGAGATAATATCCGTTCTGGATGGAGGACCATGTTTGGCGTCTTCACTGTGGCCGCACGAGAGCCATACGAAAGCATTGTTAATTTGGCGTATGAGAACGTTAACCAGGTGTACAAGACCAAGTTTGGCGTTGTCCTGTCCCAGGGGGCCTTCACAGATCTCATCGTCTGCCTGACAGAGTTCTCTAAGAACCTGAAGTTCCAGAAGAAGAGCTTGCAAGCTCTAGAGTTGTTGAAATCTACCATCTCCACAATGTTGAAGACGCCCGAGTGCCCTCTCTACCACAAATACAACAAGAACGGCCTTAAGGACAGCGAGGCGAATGCACCCGAGACACTGAAGCGATCTCAATCAAATACCTCTGTGGAAGAAGGATATTGGTTCCCTGTTCTCTTTGCCTTCCACGATGTTCTCATGACAGGTGAAGATCTCGAGGTCCGCTCGAATGCACTTGAGTACTTTTTTGAAGCTCTGTTGAAGTATGGTGGTGACTTCCCATCAGAGTTCTGGGATATCCTGTGGCGTCAGCAGCTTTACCCAATCTTCATGGTGTTGAGATCTCGACCAGAGATGTCCAATGTCCTCAACCACGAGGAGCTGTCAGTCTGGCTCTCAACGACTATGATCCAGGCACTACGCAACATGATTACTCTCTTTACGCATTACTTTGATGCTCTGGAGTACATGCTCGACCGATTCCTGGAACTCCTGGCTCTCTGTATTTGCCAAGAAAACGATACCATTTCTCGAATCGGTAGCAACTGTCTCCAACAGCTGATCCTGAAGAATGTGACAAAGTTCAAGCTTGAGCACTGGGCAAAGCTGGTCGGCGCTTTCTGCGAGTTATTTGAGAGGACAACTGCCTATCAGCTGTTCACGGCTACCACCATCAACTCAACGGCTTCCTTGGAGCCACCACCAAACGGCCTGGATTTTGCTGGCGCCACCAGCCCTACCAGAGGGGAAACGCCTGTGGATGAGAAGAGCTTGAAGATCAATGGTGTGGACGAGGGTACAACTTCTCCTGACGGAGAGCACGCTGTCCGGCCGCTATCTCCTGAGGAGGAGTCGCGAACACCTCCCAGCGCTATCACTCAGCAACTGGAGGAGTTCAAGCCATCGTCCAACTTGCAGCAGCAGCCAATTGTAGTAACCGCAGCACGTCGTCGATTCTTCAACCGGATCATATCCCGCTGTGTCCTGCAGCTTTTGATGATCGAGACCGTGAACGAGCTCTTCAGCAACGATACCGTCTATGCGCACATCCCTTCGACGGAACTCTTACGTCTTATGGCACTGCTGAAGCGCTCGTTCCAGTTCGCCCGCCGATTCAACGAAGATAAGGAGTTGCGCATGAGACTCTGGCGCGAGGGCTTCATGAAGCAGCCCCCCAATCTGCTCAAACAGGAGAGTGGTTCTGCAGCGACCTACATCTCCATCCTGTTCCGCATGTTCGCTGATAATGCTCCTGAGCGACTGGAGAGCCGACCCGATGTTGAGGCTGCATTAGTCCCCCTTTGCAAGGACATCATCATTGGCTACTCGTCGTTGGAGGAGGAAAGCCAGCACCGAAACATCATGGCCTGGCGACCTGTTGTTGTCGACGTGCTAGAGGGCTTCGCCACCTTCCCCGAGGACGCCTTCAAGTTGCACATTGATGACTTTTACCCCCTAGCCATCGATCTTCTCGCCAAAGATCTTACCTCCGACCTGCGAAACGCCCTCCAGGTTGTACTCCGACGCGTCGGTGAGGTTGGCCTCGGCATCGAGGGCTTGTCCCGCGTGCCTGAGCGCCGCCGCGACAGCGTAGCCAGCCACGCTGTTGAAGACGACCGTGAGGCTTATGCCAGGAGGATGTTGTAAGAGCTACTTCGGTGAGAAGAACAAAGATTGTTGAAGAAGAAGAAGAGGCAGCAGAAGAAAAAAAAACAGAGACCGATCTTATTGGGTTTAGAAAGTGATGTTGGGTGTTTTATGGTTTGGTTGTTTAGACGTTTTTCCTCACCACCTGGGCTCAGGTCCGGCTGTAGGCTGACCTGAGAGTATGTCGAATGTACGCTATTTCTTAATGTGGATGTGTCAATATATATTATACTGCTTCACTTCTTCACTGACTCCTACGTGATAAGAATTATACGATCCCTCCCCTCTCCTCGTATTGAAGGGTCCTTCTTTCAGCCGGTGTAGGTTTCGCAGGCATAGTGTTGCTCTTACTTTGGTTGTGCTTCTTGAGAAGATGAAGATTGAGCTTCAAGCCAACGAAGCACAGATCGGTCATAATACCGGTCATGATACAATAGGGTATTTTTGTATTCTCTAATTCTTCCAGTGGGTATCTAATCTGACAGGGCCTCACGAGATAAACATCTGGTTCCTGGCTCGTGCTATTTTAATTGAGCAATTGGTTGATGTATATGCTCAAAGGCTCTGCTTCCTCTTCAATTGTTCTGTCAGGTAGCGTCCTCAAGGTCTGCTCTAGCCAAGCGTATTGTTCTGTGGCTGCCTTCATGAAAGTTCTAACTAATTCGTCTTTCTCGTGCACACGGTTTGATATGCGCATTATGCTGACAAAGGCCTCGAAGAAACCGGTGAGAATGTAGGGCAGTATAACATCGGTCATGTCGACCATGTTGAGTGCCGCCCATTGTAGCAAGCCCGTTCCCACTCGTGCACGAAGGGGTTCCGGCATGGTAAGGAGGTCGGGGAATGGGATCTCGCAGACAGCACGATAGTTGAGATGTACAAGACGTGGGAGGATTCGAAGGAGGCGTGATTGTGCGTAGCCTGTTACCCGGGTAGGGATTTCAGGCTTACAAAGAGCAGAGATAATTGATAGACCGCGACGTTGTTGGAACATGTACCGCCAAATAACACCGTCACCGTAGAAGCGGCTCTTAGGCATCTCATGGGCAATGCCAAGGAAGTGACCATTCACGGGAGGTGCATTTTCAGGTAGGTTGGGGCAATCTGCAGTGAGTAACTCATCGAGGACGTTGTTTGCCTGCGAGGAAGCTCCAACATCGGGATTTGCGAGCCATACTTGAAGGATCTCATCAAGGACCTCGGGATGATTGCTTAGGAGACGAATGTCCTCGATATCACGAGTTGCTTTTTGAACAATGCCAAGCGCGAGCAGTACAGCGCCAGGAACTGGGGACTTCAGGGCGACCACGATAGAGTCCCAGTCGACGATATTGAGACAATGGCTCAGAGAGAGCGGGGCCATAAGCCTTGTGGCAAGGCTGAGGAGGGGGGTGGGATCTTGATTTGTTGTATCGAGGATTAACCTGAGAGAAGGCAGTAGGTTCTCTAGCAGAGTAAACACATTTGAGTCTGCTCTAGGTGGTTAGTAAGAGTGAAACGAGCACCGTTTGGGACTGCTAAATGCACCAGTAAGTTGAAGCTCGATGTGAAAGAAGAGCTCGGCGTCAATAGGCTCATTGGGATCTTCCACCAGACGGCGCATATGGGATTCCAACTCTGCAAGTCTCTGGATTGGGATATCGCCATTAGCCACGCCGTCGTAGTTTTGAGGTACCGTTCGGTTAGCCATTCTTATTGGCGGCGAAAGAATTCGGAGGGGTGCGAAGTGGTAAGTCAATAATTGGAGGGGCGTGATGCCGTTGGTGTATTGGTATATTGCTTTTTGATGGCTGGAAAAATAATGAAAGTGTGGGTGGATGGAGAAGTTGAAGATGTTGCGGGTAGCACAAGAGAGGCTTGACCCTGCTATGTATGTAGTGACTGGCCGCCTTTGAAGGAAGCTGTACGAAGCTGGCAGGCAGGTAGACTACGTAAGGCTACGTGCCTTACGCTGGATCTGTGGCAGTGGCAGTGGCAGCAGTGAATGGCAGCGGTAGTGGCAGCAATGGGGCCAGGTTACACAGTGGGTTAGTTAGTTGCCTGGTCCAAAAAGCAACAAAAGCGACTGCGGGGCCTGCGTCATTCTTTAGCGGAGGCAATTCCGCCCCAAGCACACTTCCGCCCTCAAGCATTCCACCCCGCAGAAAAATTACAGGGCAGCCTCGTTGGAGTCAGAACTTCCTAGCCATCAACCATCATCACTCCCATATACTGCAGCAGCCAAACGCACGGGCACTCAGCATCTTTCTTGCGTAAAGTACGGCTGTAGCTGTTACGATTTCTTCGCCTGACGCCGCTCACGGGTCGACCGACCAACCCGTCACTTCGCAATGTCTCGCGGCGGCGGTCGGGGAGGTGGTCGTGGTGGTAGAGGCGGCGGACGTGGCGGCCGACCCAATGTGCCGTGGGATACTGGTGATGAACCTGATGCGCGACCCTCAGAGCTGTTCCCCGTCAGTCCATACTTCCCTACTCCCTGCTCGCATTTGAATGGTCTCTTCTAACTGTTGTTTGCAGCCCTACCTCGTACCAAACCCCAAGAGCCTAAATGCCCAAGAATCAAGCAGCATCCAACATCTGCTCCTCCTCCGCCATCAGATCCATGGTTCTCCTCTCTACACCTCAAAGCGCACCTCGATCCATGACCCAACTGCTCCGCGCAAGCTCTATGGACAGGATCAGATGAACGCTCGCTACGGCGTCAAGAACAAGGCCTCACTCGACCCCTTCACAGCTGTGCCCACATACTCTCACAAGTTCGTGCGCGAGGAGCGCGCGTTACCAGACTGGACACACCGACCTGTTTGCCGAGAGCTCTTCCCAAACGAACTGCTCGACACCATTGATGCTGCTGCGAATGCCTCGACTACACCGGGAACGTATAAGCGTCGACGGCTTGAGCTTAGCAGCATTAGCGCACTGCCCAGCGCGGAGGAGGCATTTGGTCTAGCAACAGATGAATTCAATGCAGACGATGCAGTTCAGGGCCGCAATTTGCTCGATCGTCTGGATGCTATCAAAGATGAGCAAGGCGAAGAAGGCGGCGAGCTGGAGGATGAAGAGGGCTTGGAGGAAGACGACCAGGATGAAGTGTACGACGACGAAGATGCCGGCGATTACGACGCTGAGAATTACTTTGACAACGGCGATGAATTTGGCGAGGACTATGGTGATGACGGTGACGGCGAAGGGACCTTTTAAGAGTAGGAATCGAATGAATGAATATCTAAAATATGTTCGACGTTGAGAAGGGCTTCGAGCCAAATGGTTTCACACCAATCTCCGAACGTCTCATTTACACTGTACATATATACAAACACATCCATGTGTAGTATTGCACTTGGCTTGATACCCACGCCGGTCTTAAAGCGGCGCGAAAGCGAATTTAATGAACAAGAACGAACTTTGAAGGATTTCCTTCTAGCAGTGAGGAGAAGTTCCCAAAATTACCTTGTGATGATGAATTGTTAAGCGCAACGCCGCCTCCAATAAAGATGTCGAGGGTATCTATCTACCTACATTGGTGCCAACAGAATCCTCAATTTTGCATCTCGCCCCCCCCTAAGCACCCATTTCCTCCTTCATCTTCCTAAAATCCTCAAAAAGAATCAGTGGTTGCGAGCCGATACTCTTTATTTTGTTGTATTCGTACATGTCGTAAGGGTTTGTTCTTGCTGATATCCTCCCCTACTGTATCTCCTTTATTTCCATTCACCTCTTCTTTCTAAACAAAAGATCAACAAACAATGCCCCCTTCTCTCATCCTCGGCCCATTAAAATTTCCTCTACCCAATACCTAGTATCAACCCCCTCCCCCTCTCACCATCCTATAAACCAGCTGTTTATGCCGGAATGCCCATGCCATAGACCCCACTGTCGAGGATGCCAGCCTGAAGTCGTGACAACCGCTCACGAGTGTCAGCGATCTGTCCAGCCTGGGCAACGATGGCATTGCCTGTCTCACGCAACGCAGCGAGCACTTCACCTAGCTGATCCTGTACGATGGCGTTGCCGACACTACGGTCTCGCATTGACCGAATCTGCTCGTAAAGACCGTTCTCGACTCCAGGCATGTCGCGCTCAATCTCGCCGCGGTACTCATCCAGACGCTTCTTATACTTTTCAATATCGTCACAGATGCGGTTGAAGTAGGTGATCAGATCCTGTGCATCGGCGTGCGTCGAAGCCGCATTGCTGTTACCAGAGTCCGTCGTGGGATTGGTGCTGGCGAACAGACCAGTCTGGTGGTAGTGAGCAGGCAGCTTGAGATTGTCGGCACCGGCAAAGGCCAATCTAGCATCTGCAGCATTCTTCTTGGTTAAGTCCTGCAGGGCCTTGACAGTTTGAATGTCATTGTTGAGGGCGACTTGAACTGTGCGGAACTTGGATTCGACGAACTTAACATCGCGACCCAACTGCTCGATATCCCTCTCATGCTGAGGCATGAATTCACCAATCTCGTCCTTCATCTTCATCACGCGCATGATACCCTTGTCAAGAAGGGCGATCTCATCCTGGACCGGCTTGGCGAGGTCATCGAAGCGCGTACGGGGGCGGATATTGTCGTAGCTGATCTGCAAAGCCTGGACTTGACCGCCAGGTTGGGTAGTGGAGGTCGGTTGAGCTTGTGTCTGGCCTCTGTTGAGTTGTTAGCGATCGCGAGCGCGTTGAGATGAGAGAGGAGAAACTCACAATACACTACCTGTCTGTGCCTGCGACTGACCAAAGAGACCGAGGCCAAGACTCGCCGGCTTGTTCTGAGTGGCTGTATTTGTGCTCGCGCCAAAGAGGCCGCTTGTTTGTGTTTGTGGTTGCTGTTGCGCCTGTTGGTTTTGTAGAGGCTGACCGAACAGACTGGTGCCAGTGCCAGCGGCAGGGGTGGTGGTGGCTGGCTGAGCTGTCGAAGCTCCAAAGAGACCTGTTCCTGCTGGCTTGCTGCCAAAAAGGCCACCACCTCCTCCGGCCTGCTGTTGGGTGTTCGTGGCAGCGTTGGCAGGTGCAGCGTTTCCAAATAAACCGGTTCCAGCTGCTGGTTGATTCTGCTGGGTGTTGGTTGCAGCAGCGCCACCAAATAGACTGGTTCCAGCTGCTGGCTGGGTGTTGGTTGTAGCAGCGCTACCGAAGAGACCTCCAGTTCCGGCCGCTGGTTTGGCAGCGGTGCCAAATAAACTAGCCATAGTGCCTGTACCAGTGGTTGTGCCCGTGCCTGTTGTGCCTGCGGCCGTCGTGCCTATACCGCTCGTTGTCGTCGATGGTGTTGAGCCGGAGCCGAATAATCCACCTGAGAGAGTGGCCTGAGGAGTGGGAGATTGGCCGCTGAAAATATGATCGGAACGGTCAGCAACGAATTACAGCCCTTTTCTTTTTGGTTGAGGTATCGTGGACGAATCAGAGTCGGATGAAGAGGCTGGGTGGACAAGGCTTCCTTTGTTTTGTTTGTCGACGGGGGAGCGACAGATGCGAAGAAGAGAGCTTTTTGCTTACAAGGCGTTGGCCGCGCCAGTGTTGATGGAAAGACCGCCTGCTGGGCCACTTGCTGATCGAGCCAAGGTCATGACCAGACGGCAAACAAAGTAAGGAAAAGAGTTTGCGACTTTGCGTCAAAGAAGGACGCGGCTCACTTTTTGCGAGGCGTCGCTTCAGAAGCAAAGGCTGAACGAACTAAACCGATGCTGGGGGTTTGCGCATGGGCCAGTTGCTGGGGGTCAAGCCAAGGTGAGGGAGCGTTAGAGCGCGTCTGGCCTTCGGTGTGCGGGTCGGTGAGAGAGAGGCTTGCGGAGAAACGTCGGCGCGGTGGAGCTGTGCCTGTGCTTGTTTGTACCATGAAGCTTGGAGCTTGAATGTCGCTATTGTAGGCCTGAACTTTGAAACTGTGAAAGCCAACAGCCATTACTTCTTTCATACCAGGCCACAACCAACAGGAATTGCAACTATGGATATCGACGAAGATGATGACTTTTACGCCCCCGAGGAACCCAAGATCGATCCCGTCGAGGACAATAAGCCCAAATCCGACGACCTAGAGGAAGGCGAGGAAGAAGACGAAGGCGCCGCCATGGACGAGGATGATGATGACTCAGTACATTCCCTTTACCAGAATACGACAAGTTTCCGCTTAACTGATTTCTCTTTAGGACATTGACATTATTACTGAGCGCAAAGATGGAACTAAGCCTGCTCCCCCACCGTACGTTTGGGCGTCTTTGCGACACGCGACTGATTATTGCTAACTCCCGTTTCCCAGTCAAACAAAATACAGCGATATCCGTAATATTCCACAAAGATCAGCATCTACCGATGTCACGGTGAAGTCAGCACCAACCAAGAAGGAAGATGGCATGAGGCAATCCGCTGCCCTGCATGTCGCTGCCCCGAGCGCCGACAAGACGTCGCAGGCTGCTTCCAAGTCCACTATTGACATCAATGCAAACCCTATCCACGCAGCTTCAGGAAAGCCCATTACTCATGTTAACATCGACGAGGGTTGGTTTATCTTCAGGAACTATTTTGGCCCACCAGTATCCACTAACAGGTAAAACCCAGACCTTCCAGAAAGTGATAAGCCCTGGCGCAAACCAGGTACCGATATTAGCGACTACTTCAACTACGGCTTTGACGAGTTTACGTGGGCCCTCTACGCTGCAAAACAAGAGTCTGTTCGAGGAGAGTTTGGCGCCGATGTGTTTGCGAATAACAATAAGAAGATGATGGATGACTTCAACAGTATGATGATGATGGGTGGAATGGGTATGCCAGGCGGCGGCAGCAGCGCCGGAGCTGCAGGTGGTATGTCTGGCATGGAAGGAATGCCTCCTGAAATGCAAGCCATGATGCAACAGATGATGGCCTCGGGCATGGATCCCAGTCAAATGGACCCCAGTCAGATGAGCGCCATGTTCGCTGGCATGCAGAACGCTGGTGGAGCAGGTAGCGGAGGCCAAGGAGGCCAGGGAGGGAATTTCGGAGGTGGCGGCTATGGCGGAAACCAGGGCGGTTTTGGATATGACCAGAGCATGGCTGGAGGTGGAGGCGGAGGCGGTGGTGGTCGTGCAGGTTATGGTGGTGGCCGAGGGCGAAGAGGACGATGGTGAGAAGATTACAGGAGAGAGAGAGAGAGAGAGATAACATTGTCGGGCTTTGCTGACTTATGGATTTTGGGGAAAAAAACATGGCGTTGGGGGCTTTGACCAAATGGGCATCAGTTGATAGACCTACAATGCATAACTGACTGACTTTTTGACTGCACAATGGCATTTGACTACCCCAATAAGGGTGGAGTAACTAACTTGTTTTCCAAAAGCCCGTCTGTCCTTCAGGTCAACTTGATTTCAACAATCTTGGCCGGCTCCGTTTTGCCATCCACTGGCGCTATGAGGCTGCCTGCCGTTGAAACATACAGGACCGACTCTCCTTTGCCAAACACACAAGCCGTAGATCCTGCAACGGCAAGGCTGGTTGCCTCTCCCGCAACCACTACTGGTTCATTGCTTCCGGGGGGGATCTTGACAACCGTGTTCATCACGTTGGTACACACGTATACTGTTCCATCCTGTGTTATGGCAATGTCATCGGGCACGATTCCTGAGGCGAGCGTCTCAACAGGGCCAGCTGGCTGCAGGTTTGGTGCAACAGCTAGTCGATAAACGGAGTTACGAGTTGTAGTTGTGTAGTAGACGTAAGCTTGAGTCGGCGTACGATGCACTTTGAGTCCATTGATGGCGATTGGAAAGGGGGCGTTGGGTGGTAGAGTCATGGTCTCATCCTCCAGGGCGACGGAGTAAGCGCCAGAGGTGACGTCGAGCTTGTAGATTTTCCCCCTGAGGCAGTCCGTCACGAGCACTGTATTCTCGTCCCACGTCGCCATCCCGTTGATCATTTCAATCTCTGGCGTGTCTGCAACTTTGCTCACCTTCACTTGGCCGCTGGACAGGTCGGCGAGCCAGACACTGAAGCTCCCAGCCTTGGCGCCGGTCGCTCCCGCCAAGTCGTAAATGCCAGCGCCGAAGGCAAAGACGTCAGGACGAGCCTGACATATTCCCGTGAGTGCCTGATTAGGGTTATCTTCAGCAAGAGGAAGCGTGCATAGAGATGAACCCGTGGATGTGGCTGGATTGATTGACCAGATTTCGGGAACATCTAGACGGGTTGCGAGGATGGTGCCGTTAGGACGGATGGTGATATTTTCAAACCAGGTTGGCTGGTAAGAAAGCTGGAATATGGTCTTGACTCGAGACATTATATTATTTTCTGTTGAGATGAGTTTCTGAGAGGATGAGTTGTTATTACAAATGGTGACTTGAGAATGCAAATAAGCTAATGGGAGTCGTAGTTATGGCTTATATAGCAATATTTTGTCAACTGGCAATGGCTAGCTGGCAGATTTCCACGCCCTTTTGCGACCCAGCTGACGTGTACTTCAGCTGAAATCCTTATAGTTATTTCAGTGAAGCACGAGAGGGTGATGATGTCACTCCGCAGCAATGGCAAGTTGCCGTGTTCCGGAGCGTAAGGTCGCCGCCGATCGGGATTTGTGGGTACTTGCGGAGCAGTGGGTCATGATTGGTAGCGGCCGTGCCCCCGAGAAGCACCGCGGAGCCAGAATCCCATGTAGGGTCAACTGAACATCTTCGTCAGGGGCAGATGAGCCTCATTGGGCTACTTGGATAATGAACAAGGTATCTTCTCAGTTCAACTCCCAGATGTAAAATGTCGTTGGAATGTTGAAGGCTCTCTATTTTCTCGAGAGTTACTCGCAGCCCGCCGCAGTCTCGCTCCAAGGATGCGCAGCAGATCATCTTAGAAAAATGATCAAAGGTGTCAATTTGTGACATTAATCAATTCAATATTTATTACTGTAATTATGCAATTTTCATTTTCGAAATAGTACACATACAACCAAAAAAAAACCCTAATGCAGCATCTTTCATTGTCCGTCACACTGGGCTTGGTCCTCGTTATTCTTCAGATATAGGTTCCCCTTTGAATAAAGTCAACATCTCCCTCCAACTCCTCCAACTAATACGCCGGTCTATTCCAAAGATCTTTCCACATTGTCTTAAAACGACCTGGAGTAGCTCCATCGGAGCTTTGACTGGCTTGGCTTGGTCGACGAGTAACAGTGTTGACCATGCCGCCTCCGATGGGATCTCTTGTGGTCATGACACGATGTTTATAGTCTTTTGCGTTTCATTAGTTAAATGAATATCTTAAACTTGAAGCTTTACCAAATAAAACCATTCAACTCACATGAGGCATTATTCCTATCAGGATGGTTAATCACAGCGTCGTACTTGGCTTTCGCCTTCTCAGCATTGGTAGGCATAATGCTGGTTTGACGGGAGGTGATACGAGTCTTGAGGAGTGGTTTATTGTAATAAAAAGATGGTCTTTTGAGTACTTGTACAAGTAGGTTTATGTCTTACCCCTCTTCTTTCTGCTCCCATGTTGGGGGGTTTCGTAGCTTTTTAAACGATTCGGGACCCCATGGCTGTAGGCCCTTGGTAAGCTCAGTCTCGTGATGGCGATGACCCCTCACGACGGGTGGTAGTAACTATGACATCAACCGGTCGTTGATTGGGGGCCACCGATTGAAGGCATACTCAATTGGATAAAGATCAGAGCCCAAGGTGTGACATCCCTATTGATAAGCGGCCACTGCAGCGTGTTGAGTTTCAATCGTAGTCGAAAAAGGGTTAGCGCTGGCCACGGAAGAATGGTTGATACGGGCGGCTTGGGCGGAATGCTGGCTGGCTCGAGTGTAAACGGGCCCCGGGATATTCATACTGTATGCCAATTGCAGGTTCGTCGAAGTAGTAAAGTTCCATCGTTTGTTTCGGGCGAGCCGCCCATATTGGCTATGCCAAATCATGAGTCGGGTGTAGCAGCACTAGAGGTACAGTCATTATGGGAGTTTGAATGACGTTCTGGCCCAGCGTCTAGTAGAGTATCATTTATTAGTGGGATTTTACAGTTGATCTTCATAGTAGTGTATTAAGGAGAATATTCAAGTCGGGAAGGTGATATTTCGATAATTAATACAAAGACGCGTTTTGGGGGCGTGGTCCTAATCTATTCTATATACTAGTACGGAGGAGGTTGCCATTAGGCCTGTGGTTAGAAGTAGAATGCTCTCGCACCGTTTCATTGCCCGATTTTATCGGTTTGTTTCAAAGTATAAACGATCTACTCTAGGAAAGGATTCCAGTGACGTGTGGTAGAAATGAAGATGGAGGGCATCTGGTTAGCAGTAATCCTAGATACTCAATTATCATGGTCTATACGTCGCTACCTCAAATCATCTCTCCAGGCTGACAACTGGCCAGAGCCTGATATATCCTCGTCACATTTCACAATAGAGAGCTTTTTTGTGGCTCTGAGCTCACAGGCTTGCGCTTATATAGCTCACTGAGAATATAGGCCATTTCAAGTGATACCCTGATCATACAAGAAGAGCACACTGCACCCTATATTTCCCTATCGTGATACTATAAAAATTAGACTTGGTTCTCAGGAGCGAGAGAGAACAGAGGCGATACAGCGAGTTAGAGCTTAGTTCATCATGGCAAAGGATGGCAAGTCGCAACTAGACAAGGATAGGGATGTTGGTCATGGCAGAGATTTTAATGGTAAATTTTTGGTAAAAAAAACATTTATGGTATACCGGAATTCCGATTGCGATACATCTATCAAGATATTAAAGACCAATAATGGATGGAAATTTATAATTGGAAATGGGTAGAGAGCAACCTAGTTACCACAAAGCGTCCATCTTGTTCTACTACTCTTGGTTGTTAATTTACTCGCATTATCTTTCCCTTCTAGCACGTTCCTCTATAGATAATCCCATAAAGATCCCAGAGTCTCACGATCCCCGTTCGAATATTCACGATATTATAAGAAGCAAAGAAAAGCCGAGCGGACGGTATGCCGTCGGCCACGTTCAGCTACATACTGCCTGCGCATTGTGAGTCACCGTCACGACCAATCACTCACTTGAATGTATCTCATGCTTGCTACCTTCTCGCTATGTTGGCTGATATTAGAGTGCATTGCATTAGTGAGTGCACAACTCTGTTGGTTGCACTGCATGTCATGATCTAATGTTACTGGCCCTGGTGGGCTAGGCAGATGCGCCCAACTCGGTGAAGTATTGTGAGGGGCTTCAAAGGTGCTATTTTCCCGGACACACTGATTGTTTTTCACCACTGCTATCAAATGCTGGACAGTTAAAGACTGCACGCTGAATGAAACATTTTTTCGCAACCAGTGGCTGTATTGTGGTTGGTGCTGTGTATCTTGCCCCCGTAAATCAGCTTTGGCGATGGTGCATACCCTCTGTGAGGAGGATATATGCATGATCGCCTTGCGACTGATACGGTGTTTGAGATCGGCTACACAAGCTGCAAGGCAGAGTTAGTCTCCATTGTGGTGCATATTTCCTGGTTGCCTCGTTTCCCGTGCTCATACAAGAGAAGAAAGTGAGGGGGTGTGGTATTTAAAAAGGGTTGGTATTTCCACAGTAGATTCTTCATTTTGCTCACCCATCTTTTCAGATCAACGTCCAACTTAACACAGCCTATTTACCTACGTGCTATTCGTCTACTAAACATTGCCTTCCATCGCCTCATCTCGCCTCGTCTCTTCTGCAACCTTAACAGAACATATCTTGTGCAACATCTGCAATAGCTTCACCATGTCAAGCACTACCAGCGGAGACACAACTCCCAATTCGACATCTAGGCATTGCGATAGCTTCGTGACAAAGCTGTACAAGCAAAGCTGTCGCCATTGCCAAGAGTCTGAGAGATGGTCCAAATTTCAGGACTCGATTACTGAAGAAGAAGACTTGAACTTTACCATCGCGAGCGACCCCATCATCCACCGCCTCATTGAAAAACGCGGGAAATGGTTCACTGAGTCGTTCACCATCCATAGTCCTTATATGAAAGCTCATATTCGCACCTGCTTGGAGAAATATCAGGACTTCGACCCGGATCTTGCGGGATGGACCTTCAGGCCCCCATACAATCCTCTGGTTCATCGATGGAACCGCCTGACCAACACCCTCGACGCTGAGGGACAAGAGCCAGACGCAGATGTCAGCCAGGCCATCCAGGAACTTATCAAGTTTCTACAGCCTATCCTTTTAACCTCTATCAGGGCCCTGGCTCTCACCAAGGACACTGGCGAGATCATCTTTGAAGATATCTGGCAGATCTTTTCCCCCTGTGAACTGGTCATGACGACTTTTTACGGCGTCGAGGCAGTCTGCCGTGTGGTTAGGTATGAGAGACTCCAACAGTTTGACCTGACACCCTACTGGAAACTGGATCTCGAGTATATCGACTGGAACGGCAAAATTTGTGGCTATCAGACCACCTCGGTAAACATCTTGTGCTTTGCTGGCAAGAAGTATGTCAAATCTCTCCCGGCTTACCCCCTCAACTTCCACCCCTCTGCCAAGGAGGTCAAGGAGCGCATCATCGAACGGGGACGGGCCTGGGAGCAGCTTCGTGGTTATCACTTCCGGTCCTATGATGGAACCAAAGTTCTTGTTGAAAAGAATGAGGAGCGACCGGTTAGTTAGCCCCCCTCCCCTCCCCTCCCCTCCCCTCCCCTCCCCCTTCCCGCCATATGATCTGTTAGAAAACTGACCAAAATGACTGTTCCCAACCCAGATGACTGGTCGTGTTATGATTGACACATACGCTCACTACCACTCCCGCAACTTGAAAAGACCTGAGCTGCGGCCACTTGAGAAGTCTGAAGCAGAGGCACCTAGGCTTCTCATAGGCAGCCGTGCCAAGGGTAGTGACAATGACGAGGAGGACTCGTGTTCAGAACGAGAGTGCGGCCCCGACACAATTCAACTGTCTCCTCGTGAAGGTTCCTGGCCGTCGGGACGGCCGCCTAATTCCTATACCGTGACAAAACATCCAGGGAATCATCCATTTGGCCCACCCGGGGGTTTCCCAAACCTGCCGCATGGTCCCCCAATGAGCGCTCCCCCACAGAGAGGCATGCAAATCCAACAGCCAGGACGCGCACCTCGAACCGCCGCCATTGTGCCGGCAAAGGAAGGGCCGGAGATGAGTATTGGAAAGTCTGTGATTAAACCGTCTGAGCGTTGCGAGGTTATGGATTCTCTCACAGACACGCAGTGTCTTCTTGCAACGCCGTGGGTCATCGGAATGGACCTCAAGAAGAAAGATTGGGGTGAGTCTAAACTGGTCGACATTCTAGCTGTGCTTCATGTTTGAGAACGAAAGTGTGGCTCTCGTCCAGGTACTAACATGTGCTCCCCATTTGTAGCCCGTTTTCAGGTGGAAAATCTAGTTCCAATAATTTGGAACGATGAAGCCTTTGATCATTTGGTCCTGCCCGGTAATGAAAAGGAACTGGCTTGGGAGTTTGTTGAGAATAAGGCTATTTGCGGTGACTCATTCGACGATTTCGTTGAGGATAAAGGTATATTGATATGGATTTGCTGTTTAACAACCCCCCCTTCCCCTTGTTGATACAATAACTTACTCACGGCTCACCTTGGTTGTAGGTCGCGGCATCATCATCCTCATGTTCGGTCCTCCGGGCGTTGGAAAGACATATACCGCCGAAGCAGGTTTGTCAAGTCCATCTCCTTTCATATTCCTTCTTCAACGATTGGAGATGTAACTCCTTGCTGACTTCTACCGCCTGTTTTTTTTTCGCTGTTACTAATAGTTGCTGAACGTGCTCGTGTCCCGCTGTACAATATCAGTGCCGCAACTCTGGGAACTGATCCCAGCGACGTTGAAGAAGCTCTAGATGGGGCCCTCGAGCTCTGCAAGCTGTGGAACGCAATGCTGCTTCTTGATGAAGCAGATGTATTCCTTGGGGCCCGGTCAAATGCCGATTTGGACCGGAACGAGCTTGTTGCTGGTAAGAATGATACACTCCGACCCCGATCTTCCCGTTCTCTTCGCTTCAAACATCTCTGTGTAAAAGATGCAATCTCCTTTTTTTTTTATAAGAAAACAAACACGCAAACTAATCTCGGCATGTTTCTCTCCTCGGATATTTAGTGTTCCTTACCAAACTCGAATACTACCAAGGCATTTGCTTCATGACTACCAACCGCGCAGGCAGCCTCGACCACGCCATCCAATCCCGCGTCGACCTCTTCCTCCGCTACAGCAACCTATCCACCACCGCTCGCCGACTCGTCTGGAAGAATTTCCTCGCCAAGGCCGGTGGCAGAAACAAGTTCTCGCTCAGTGACGACGATGTCCTCACGTTGGCTGACTACAATTTGAACGGCCGCGAGATCAGGAACATGGTCAAGACGGCGCATCTCCTGAGCGTGAAGAGCGAGGATGGCAAGATTGGGCTTGAGAGATTTGTCATGCTGATTCATAACCGACTAGAGGCGCTTATGTTTCTGGCGAAGCAGCAGGAGACGAGAGGTAATTCTATCGGTCTTGAACTTGTGGACTAGCGTTGCATGATCTGGTTCTCACATCGTATAAGAGAACTAAGTAACTAGCTACCTAGGCTATGGTGGTAGCAACTCGCAGCGCAGCCGTTGTTTGTAGGAATAAGACTTGAAAACGAAAGTCTCAGAGGGTAGGAAACATCACACCTTGAACAAATTGGAACGTGGTGGTCATTCTCGTCCAGCTCTTCCCATGTTGCGAATGACTCTCCTCAACACACATCTTATTAGTCTTTAGGGGCTTTCCCACAATTTCAAGAGAAAACAGGCAAAAAGATGCTACAGTGACAACTTATAGCCATTTGTATCGCACCACCTCTTGAACTCCCTCCCACTCTCCATCCCCATCATGCCCTCATCGCACTCCGCCAGCCCATCCCTCCACAAGACGGCATACCTCGTAGATCCGTCCAGGTCCATCGCCACCGACACCACATCCGCATCCTCGTCGCTCGGATCCCGACCCCGTCTCTCCAACGCCCTCTGAAGCCCCGGGTACTGCCCTCGCAGGTCGATCACCTTGGTGCCGTCCCATCGCTGTGCCACGAAGGCGTCCCCATTGCCCAGCCACAGGCCCTCGATGGACGCGTCCCCGCTCGTGTACCGCTTCAGTAGTTGCTCAGTGACAGGGCCGGGGACGTCCCACTTCTCAACACCCGTCTCGGCGCGGATATAGAAGTGTCCGTTGCAGCCGAGGGACAGGAAGCGGGGGCGAGCGACGTTTTGGTCGTCGAGGAACAAAGTCAGGTCGTTGTAGTCTTGGAGTTCGCTATCATCTGTGGGAAACGTTTAGGTCAATTGAACGCACAAAGATAAAATAAATAAAAATAAACAAATAAAGGGTAATCGTGACTTTGCTCAGCTTACTACAAGAAGCAACATCTCCTACGAATGGACGTATGCAACGGAAGAACTGATTCTTGGGCCCCAAAACAACGTAGACACTGGCGTATTTGTCCTCGTCCAAGTCAAACGGTGCCTTACCTGTGACCCCAGTCTGGTTTGGTAAACGAAAACTACCTCATAATGTCAGTTTGTGTTCAGACGCGTGGGAGAATCAGCGAAAGCTAATGTCCGTTAGGCATCTCACCCACAGCACAACTTGGGGCCACTGAAGAAGTATGCATTCCCACAGAGACTCAGCGTGGGATTCTCGCCGGGCTTTAGTTCTGGAGAAGTCATGATAGAATAATAGCAAAAGAAACACAGACTAGGATCTCAAGTTTCCTCACTCGGGTAATGACAAAATTAGAACAAAGAATTGTATTGTATTAGAGAGTTGATTCGAGACTTTATGAGTTCATTTCCCTATGCGTAATGTCCAATTGGCCGTACTTTTATATTTCCACAGTGAACCCACCAGTTGGGCAAAAAAAATATCATCTTGCCGTGGCCATACACTTATCATGGCTCATCAGTCATACACCTCTTCCACTCCGTACCGGACCGCGCGTCGAACAAGAATGGACCGAGCATTAGCACAAACCCCCGGTATCACGGTAGGCAGCCTGCCTTTTTGTCCCCATCGGCCGCGAGCTGTTTGTTCTCCCATTATTCGGCACGACGATTCCCCAGTTAGTCCGTCGTGGGACGAAATGTCCGGAGACGCGCCATGTCGAGCAATCTCTCCCGTCGGATGGTTGGGTGAGTTGATTGTTTCCTTGAAGTACGTGTCTCTCCGATTGTTACATGTGCCCACTGTTCTGTTTAACAACTAAGTAAAATAAACCTGACGTGAACCGGTTCCGTTACGAGAGTGTGACCATAGAAAGGCAGAGCAAAGGTTGAAAATATTTCATTGCAAGGTATCATCTGCTGTCAAAGTGAGACACAGTTCCACAGGGTATCTTTTGTGCTCCCAGCCCGGCAGGGTCATAGTAAGTAAAAAGGAGAGTTTGTTATCATTTCGTAGCCCATTGTTCCGTTCGTTTGTCATTATCATCATTAAGTGCTCCCATATAGTACGCCCCAAGACATTCCCGACCATACCAAATAAAACTCGGGTCAGTGCATGCCGGCCAGATGCAAAGCTATCTAACAATGCCGCTCCGGTTGTTCGTTAAGTAGGAATAAACTTTTGGGAATCCTTCTCCTGCTCGGAAAAGGACTGAGAGAAGGCAGCAAGGCCGGCGATGATGCCGCAAGCCATAAAGAGGACCGAGATGATGGACCAAATAATGCCCCAGCACTGCGAAGAACCGCCGTACCGCTTGGCAAACACGCTGGCATCGGATGAGTTTACTTTGCGAAGAATCAGATCGTCGCAGATATCCCAAACACTGTAGAGCGAAGACATGACGCCGATGAAGAGGACGACAAAACGCAGCGCCTGCGCATGAGAAATGAACCAGCAGGCAACGAGGAGACCGACTGCCAACAGCACGGTGAGGATGGTGAGCCAATCTCGCTTGCCCCACCAAAGAGTGAGCAGGAAACATCCGCCCAGTACGAAGCTGGCAATTTTGCTGGCGACAATGTTGAATCCGCAGAAGATGAGGAGAGCGCCAATGAGAGACGAGCCCAAGTATCCAGCTGGCAAGGTGATGGCACTCTTGCCACCGACCATGTGCGTAACGCCGCCTTCGTTGGGGTCGAGACTGATAGACTTTACACGGCCTCCAGTGAGAACGGCGGTGATGGCATGACCGAATTCGTGAAAGGCGATGACAAGCATCTAAGACCGTCTTGTTAGCGAGGATTCACCGGCTGAACCACACGTGCTGCTGCTTATGCTGTGTATTGTGTATGTGTTTTCCGTAGGTATCACAAACAATAATACACAGAACAATTTCATAAATGGTTGGATGAAAACTGCGAATAAGATGTCATGATGAAAATGGAAGAGGTACACACCTTGAATGGCCACAAGACCATGCGAACGTAAGGCACATTCCACAGGATGGCAATGACGACGACGTAGACGGCGATGATGCCCAGTGTCACCTGCTGCGTGTGGTTTGGATGTTGGAGGTCGCGACGCAGGAGAGCAGCATGCATATCTGAATCAGATTTCGAAGACAGCTGGACGACGCCGATGCGGAACGGCATTGCAGCAAGTGCTTGCGACAGAGCTGTGGGAGCCATGGTGTGTGTGTGTATGTGTGAATGTGTTATGAGTGTTTGGCAAGAAAGAATACTCTCTCACCCGTCGCGGGTTGCGGGGTTACGTTGTTTGGTGTTGGCTGGCCTGGTGGTCAATCAAGCAACTGGGTGTGTATGTGTACTATGAGACAAAGAGTGTGTGGTGTGACACCAGCCAGTTGTAGGTTGGTATAACAAACGGTAGGCAGGTAGGGTACCTAGGTGAGTGCGATAAGGCTAGAAAAGGCTACAAGACAACAGAGGAGATGCAAGTTAATGTAGGAGAGAAAAAAGAAGCTGTGTGTGCATAGCTAAGAAGTCTGCTTTCGTCATCCTCTGGCCCTTGTGATTTCAAATTCCTTGGAGGGGATGCGCATGCTGCTGGGTCCTGGGTCTTGGCCGTTGCTGTTGACGCGGCATTCGTGACCCCGTGAGGCGGAGCTGAGACACCGCCCCGTGTTTGTGTTTGTGTTTTGTGTGGCTGGTATTTTTCTCCCGCCTGTGATTGGCCAATATTAATAGGAATTTTTTAAAGATTGAGGCGGCCCCTGCCAATCACGCCCCCATCTGTCGAGACTAATCGACGTCATTTCGTCAGGGACCTAGACTATGGACTGGTCAATCTGCACAGTTCCAAGGCAAGAGTGGCTACGCGATGAAGATTCTTCATGAAAGATTGAAAGCAACGTCGATCTTTTCAACACCGCCAGGGCCTTTGAAATATCACAAGCATCTCCTCTCTTAAATTCTGAGCATTAACTTTCCAATTAACATTTCTACTTTTTGACACCAACAGAAAAAAACCCTCATAGGACACCCTATGCGCAAGTACAGTACAGATATCGAGTTCCTCCTGCTTACCATGACCAGGTTTGACTAGCGTATCCGCAGCCTGTGCAGTAACGAGCACACCAGAGCCCCCAACCCGGCATTTCCCTACACCTACATGAGTTCGCAGTAGGAAAGGCAGCTTATTAAACTGGCCACAGCCACTCTAGGAACGCATGACATGAACGTATGAGTGCATACAAAGTAGATATCCGAGAATCAGTTTGCAAATCTCCTTTGCCCACTCATCTCGCCCAGTCCAGTCGCTCATAGCTAAACTTCTTTCCATGACAAATCATTCGAAGCGCAATTCCACATGAAACTGGCCAACAAAATAGATGTACAAAAAAAAAAACCCTTTCAAATAAATACAAAGAAACCAAACCAAGAAAAAGAGATCAGCAATTCCAAACGCTTTGAAGATGAGCATTGCAAACTGTCCAGGATGAACACAATCTCCCGTTCGTCGACGTTGGCCCGGTATCAAAAAAATAATCTTAGTTTCAGTGGAGCCCTTCTTTCCATCCTCAAGGCAAATCCAACATGAATTAAGGGGGAAAGGAAGAACGTTTATTACTCCCTCCATCTTCAAGGATTCCATGCATCACTGAAAAGTCCATCATCTCATCCGTCTCACTCAATTCGTTATCAAATGATGTACCTCTAATTGACAGGACTAAAAGGACTAAACCTCGACAGAAACCAGGTCCCAGTTATCAGCCCTTTCAGGGCCAAAGCGCCGCTCCATACAGTCCATACCCACGTAATAATACAGACCTAAGTCATGGTCTCTTCAACAGCCCCTCAACTTCCCCCCCTCAGCCCTCTTGGCTCCCCAATACTCGGCCGCGCCACCTCTGATCTCGCCGCCATCATGCCCGCCGACTTTGAGAAGCAAAGCTACTGGCATGAGCGCTTCACCTCCGAAACCTCTTTTGAGTGGCTGCTCTCGTCGGAGGAGTTCATGCGCATCCTCGGCCCTGTTGTTTCCCAGCTTTCCCCATCCAATGCCAAAATTTTGCATCTCGGTTTTGGCACCAGCGACTTGCAGAACCACCTCCGCGCCAGGGGCTTCACCAACGTGCTCAACATCGACTACGAACCCCTTGCCGTCCCCCGTGGGCAAGACCTCGAGCTCAAAGCCTTTGGGAATGTGGTGATGCGCTACGCTGTGCAGGACGTCACCCAGTTGACTCTAGCACCAGACGACAAGTTCGATCTGATTATTGACAAAAGCACTGCCGACGCCGTGTCTTGTGCCGGCCACGACCCACTACGCCGCATGACGGCCCGCATCCGAGAGTGTCTCTCCGGACCCGATGCAGTATGGGTCTCACTGAGTTATTCGGCATGGCGCTTCGATCTGGATGATTTACCACTTGACGTGCAAATTCTCTCGAAAGTGCTTACGCCCAAGCTCAAAGAAGGTGATCCGGACGTCTTCTATTACTGCTACGTCCTCCGCACCAAGCGAGACCCGATCATGGCTCATCAGCCCTCAGAGGGCGAAACTGGCTGAACCCCCGCGCCCCTGCCGAAGTGAGGGAGCCATAACCTTGCTTCTCGACAATCACATCAATTCCAATTCCAGAAAGTCCGATAAAGTCTTTGTTACAATGCCACCCTTCTTCTCTCAGCTGGCGGCTAGCCACGAGGGGGGCTAGTAAAGAGTCACAGCGCAACAGGGGTTCCCCTCGAAAGGAAATTTGGGAAGCTAATTCACCCGCGAACGCGTCCATCCTAACGTCGTATTGCGAGCTGAATTTGGTAAGCCGACGACATCAGGCTTATTATAATGCCACTCATGATGGTTCGGTCCTGTCTCTATTAGCTTTTAACTTGACGAGTTCCTAGATTAGCTTCCCGAGCTGCAGCAGACGCTATCGTAATCCAGATGCGACGTCATAACAAAGTCGTCACTGGAGACTCGCGGACCCATAGGGGTAGGGGAGGCATGGAACCGTAATTAGAATGGGCACAATCATTAATATATTCATCAGGTGAGGTTTGTTCGTGTGTCAACCTCGAAGAAAAAAAAAAGGAAAAAAAAAGAAACCTAGGTACTCAATAAAAACGCCGTGGTGGCAAAATAAAGTTGAAGTTTCCCCAAGACATAACACCTTCAACAATGGTATCTTCAAAAGAAAAAGAAAAATTAAACCAACAAAACGCCAACCCGTGAATCCCTTTGGAGTATTACCTTCTTTCATCTTCTTTCATGGCCCAGCCAGAGGTCCCGGCGAATGATCTGGTAGCCGTTGTTCCCGATGTGGTGGCCATCCATCCAACTCCAGGCTAGACGTTGCGCTACTCTTGCATCTCTGTTGTCTCAACTCATATACCCCAATCTCGTTGTTCTCGATGTCGGCACTCTCGATGTCGGCGGCGTCGCTCTCAATGTCAACTTGGTCATCAGGAACCTTGATACCCTTGTTTCCCTGCATCATATTTTCGCTCCACCTGGCGGATTTGCTCGCATTGCTCGCTCCACGGGCACGGCTACGGTGGTGGCTGCCCTTCGAATTTATGTAGTAGCTGCTGGAGAACGACCTGTACCAACCCTTGAATAGCGGGCGCAGCGCGGGGATGTTTCCGCAAATGACTCCAAGGTTTGCCTCGACGGCGGTCCAGATCCAGAGGTAAAATCCTTGCCAGGTGACATCGTACGTCTCTACCGTTACGTAGTGAGACCAGTAAGTTCGCATGCAGGCGGCAACGACAACGACGATTCCGAGGGAGAAGAGCACGGCGAGGATAGCTCGTTCGAACCGGGGAAGATTCAGCGTCAGTAATGTTGGTAGCGGCAGGGCCACAACGATCAAATCAGCAAAGATGGTAGTAATTGCCTGGCTCCTAGTGAGAAGAGTCAGCTCAGATATACTCAGGGGCAACAGCATTGCTGAAATCGCTAAATAACTTACACCACCCTTGCACTTTCTGATTTACAATGCTCAAGGCCATCTGGATGCCAGTAGGCGTCCATAGGTCTAGTTTCGATGTCAGTTCTAAGATCCTGCAGCAGCCAAGCAGCAGAGACACTTACATGCACTGCGTCCATAGAACCATAAGATAGGCGACGATGAGGGAGGACACAACAAAGATAGATGCCCAGGTAAGGCGGCGAAACCACGAGTTATTCGGGGCAATTCGCAAGTAAGAAACGAGGATGGAGACCTTTGCCAGGCCTGACGAAAATAAGAAAAGCGTCTGGGCAGCAATGGATACTTGTCGGCCCTTGATAGCCTGGGAGAGGGTAAGGTCCCAGATGTGAATACTCCAGCCATATAATTGATCTGAGAGGAAAACGCAAATGGTAACGCCAATCCCAAATATCTGAAGTATGAAATAGAAGGTAATCTCGTTAGTGATCGTGAAAACTAGATGACCGCACTGCTGGCCCAAGACTCGAACTGAAGCGACAGAAAGGGGGGAGAAAGCTCACCGTTGCTGCGACCATTATCCAATCATCTGGTCCGAACATTTTTACGATAAATGCTCGAACGTACATTCTTCCCATCAGAGTAATGAACGCTGCAGACATCATGCACGCTTCCACAATGATGAGAGCGTCCCCTCGCCGTTCAGGGTTGACATAGTTGGGAGCAGGCCAAGTGGCCATCACTTCGGGGGGAGGATTGCGCATATTGTCGCAGTTTCCAATGCTTCTCTTGCTTTGGAGACGGTTTAGAACAGCATTGCAGAAAGGAATAGGGACGGAGACCCAGGGTAGTAGTGTCAATGTTGCGTTGTAAGCAAATAATATAACCTTGAAAAGCAGTCCTTCTCCAGTCTGCCGGGAATACAACCCGAATCCACGGTTCTCCACACACACATCTGCCAGATGCACTAACTACTCTATACACAGGACACAAGGCGAGCAATGACGAATCAAAAAATCCTTTTCTATGTGTATTTCCGGTTCAGTTGCTTACCTCCGCCACAGCCATCGAAATGGTGGGAACCACCTCTCTCTGGCTCGGCGTTGCATGAGAGTGGGATAGTGGGACCCTGCCTGTGACATGTCTGTCTGCAAAACCTGTCACTGAATGTGGGGTGGGCTATTGGGACGTCTGTGGGTCATCTGGGGACAACTAGCGCCGGGAGGCGTTGCTCTTCATCGGAGGAGACGACTGATTGATCCTTTTGATGGCCAACTCTGGGTGACATGCCGGGGAGGCATTCGGACTGGAGCTGAAGATGGCTTGGTCTCAAGGGGTGATGATGAACCACTAGGCAGGGCCCGCAAGGCGCCGAATCCAGCACTTGCAAAAATGTACAGTTAGATTCTTTCCGGGTCGATCAAGGTGGAAGCTTTGGGCAGGGGGACAAGGCACACGAGTTGGACCGCGTCCAAGCGATGTTGTTCGTAATAATGCCTTGATCTTGTTCGGGAATCGGGTCTTGGGCAAGCGAGGTGATGGGAAAGCGGCGAGGAGACGCGTTTGCGAGACTTTCGTAGTGCCGGGCTGAGGCTCCTGATAGCAATATCCCCGAAGTATACAGCAGTTCGGCAGCGGAGATCCAACAGCGAGAGCCTAAAGCCACACAACTTTTGAACTACTGCAGCACCCGAAGCACAGCAGAATTTGCTTTGAATTATTCTTTTCACATTCGGCCCAGAAGGCCTCTACCGTCCACCTTTGCATAAACAAGTCAGCACTAACCGGCACTATTCCCAGGATATCCTGCACAATTTTCCTGGGGATGCGGATGGTTGGGGAGTGTCGTGTGATCCCAAGAGCCTAATGGATAATGGATGGTGCTTCTCAATGCCAGTACCTGCATCAAATTCTTCATGTGCAAAAAGAATGGGAAGAGGATGATCAGATTCAGGTCCCATCCTTTGCATGCAATATGCAGTGTGCCAAGTCTATCATAGTAAGTTTCTTCAACTTGCCACCCACATCGCAAGTCCCGTGCGCCACCTCTGCCGAGCAAGCCAAGAGTCTTGAGGCGCATGCACCTGAGTTAGCATGCGCCACCGTATGACTTAGAGGTAGCATCGCCTTAGAAGACACCTCTAGAGGCGAAATGGAACGTCACTTGTTCGGGCATCATCGTCTGTTCTTCGTCAGATAATTATCTAGGTTTCTTTTCTTTGCGTTTCTGCACTTAGGTTCTAGATGCGCTGCCGTGTGCGCTGCCGTGTGGCACAGCGGACGCACCCTGATCAATCGGGGACACATAGTAAAATTTCTGTTCTCGGGTTGCCGAAAAGAGGGCGCGTTTCACGTTCTTGGTAATGGTACCGAGTAACTACTGGCAGGCTGTGGATCTGATGGTGCGGCTCCAAGCCGTTACATCCCGCCGAACCGCTTGCCATTTGGGGCATAGGATACCAGAGCTGACAGACAAGCGATCATCACAATATCAACGAAGGCAAAATGGAAAGGATGCTCTGATAACTTGGGACAGCTAGTAAAACCAGGCACAGAAGATGGAAGGAGAGGGGAACGAGGTTTTCCTAAGGTATTTGGCCAGCAATTTTTTTTTCTGTTTTGAATTTTGATCGTTGTGGGAGTAAGTTGAGAGTTACGCCGAAGTTGAATTCTTCCAATGACACATAGTATCCCCTGTTGCCTCAAGTTTTTTTTTTTTTTTTCCAGAAGGTTGGTACGGCAGGTACCGCTTCCTCGGCCCTACATGAAATCCCTGATCCCAAGGCAGGTACCTGCCTGAGGTGTACTTACCTACCTTGCCCAGGAGGTTATTGGTAAAGTCAGTCTTGAAAACTTCAAGTCTTCATCGTCTACGCATGTAATCCAAGGCCCCTTTTGGTATGGTTCATGAGATATCATGGTAGATATTCGTATTTGCTTTTTTCAATTCTCTAATCTGTAATCTGTACGTGGGACCTGATCAGGAATCCCCAATAGCCAATGTATCTGGATATGTACTTGGGTACCATGGTGACTTGCTTACCCTAGTAACAAGAAGAGAGCCCACAACAGATACGTAACCTTGGAATCCACCAGAAGCAGGACACGGGACACCGTGCCCTCACAATCCTTGGAAACCTTGCAATCGCTGTTATATGTGATCCGTGTGGTCGGGTACCTGAAACCAGTGACCCTCCTCTTCAACTCCCGTATACATGGTACAGGTACTCAGTTCACTCTCTCCGCTCAGCTTCATGTCAAGCTCATGTCAAGCTCATGTCAAGCTCATGCTGGAGGAAAAATTTCACGCAGCCGGTCTCTTCAGATCAAAGCCAAAAGCCACGCATCATCTGCATCATGGACTAACACGAGTACTCTTCCTGTCGTCCGTAGGCATAGGCATTCTGTGAGCGAAGGAGATCAAAAGTGGTTATCTTCTCCGGCTGTAACCCTTGACTATGGTGTGTGATGTCGAGCATATGGTTGCGGCGTGGTAGCTACCCACCCCCCCTTTTCATAGCCAACACCTATCAAGAATATGTAGTGCACAGTAAATTCTTTCAAAATGTGCTCAAAGCTCTCTACGCAGGATCTGGGCACTTGCATTGACCTGAGCACTTACCCCACGTCTACTGGCATCTTCCCTCAGCACACAACTATCTGGAAGCTGGGTGCGCCTCCTTGGCTGATCCCATCTAGAACCAACGTAAGCTTTCCGCCCTCCGGCCATCCGTCCCCCTTTTCTTTTGTCTCTCTCTCCAGGATCTTTTCAACCTAGGCACTCAGCAAACGCTCCTATACCCTCCACTTGTAAAGCTTGGCGCACCTTAATGCATGTATGTCTTATGACCACGCAGGCAGGATACTCCTCCAAGGTGGTCTTACAAAGCTCGAAGTAGGAACTTTGGCAAACACCCACCACGATCCTAGGAAAGCATGAAATCCTAAGAAAGCCTTCTTCATGCTTCAGAATTTAGACAGACGTCCATGAGCTCCTCCGCAAACTCTTTCGCACTGCTTAAGCCAGACATTGCGCATCACTGCCGTGTGCGTATCCTCCTAGCCCCGGTGACCGGACCCAGGACAGGCACAGGACCGACTCCATAACCCAACGGAACTTGACGAGTTGCCAGTGCGGGATGTTTCCATCTGAGCCCACGTCCTACACCGGCGGTGTCGGTGTGGCGTTAGGCTAGACTTCCAAAGCGAGAACTGATTGCATATGTCCCCTGGTTGACAGCGAGGATCTTATTAACGAGCAGTCGACGATAGTGAAAAATTTCGACACAAGTTCCCATACCCACCAACACCCCAGATTTTGCCCCGGATATCGAAGCAGCGGCACGGATAGCATCTGCAACCAAGTCCAGTTTCGGTGGTCCAATACTTGCCAGCCTTGCACAACCCACAGCCTACATGTATCTCGAAGACCACCCCGACCTGCCCGATGTAGTCAAATCATATTCAGTTTTTTTTGACAAGATGAACTTGCTGGGGTATGGATATAATGTCTCTATGCGTTTCAACTATACCATGTCGCCATGTGAAAGACCCAACTTACCTCGGCCCCGCTTCGAGTTCTGCGGCCCTGAAAGTGGAGTTCGTATTTGAATAGGTTTCGTCATTGCGAAAAGGGCCATCTAAACGAAGAGCACTGAAAAAATTATCGCGTACCAGTTCATAATGTGTCATGCTTTACCAGAATCATAGACAGTCGGGAGCCTTCAGGAATTGAAGTGGACTTTCTCTGAATAATTCTGCCCTTGTGAGAATTCCTATCTCATCTAATCTTCCAAGTTGATGGAATCATCCACGAGGTACTGTATAAGTCAGATTGCACCCTCCAACCCGCAATGTACAAATCACGCCGTCTAATCAAGCCTCGGTTGTCTACCCCATGTACTAGTTGCAACCTTCTTTCACCATACCCCTTAGGTCAATAGGAAGTTCTCTTGTAGATACATCCCGAGCTTGCCGCTGGATAGCTGTCCTCTTGCATCCCTGAATCCGGGGAAAGGTGGTGGGAAGGGGGCCATGATAGTCTGCCGGAGCATGTACTATGTACAAAATAACCTCACTCACGTGTTGATATACGATATGTGCATGAGGTTATACTACTGAATTACGAGACCTAAGAATACTAGCAGCAGCTTCCAGCTATTTTCCCCGCCACGAGCCAGTATGTGCTACTCGAGTAAAGAAAGCATTGCGACCCGTGAACACTCATCTGTTTCCCCCTTCTCCTTTTGCCATCTCATATCTCAAATGTCAGATATCATGCTTCATCGACTTCGGGTCGTATGCTGAATTCGGTCGAGTCTGTTTCTATCTGGTACAGAGGTGGCATAGGTGCTAGGCGTCGACCAATGAGCCTCTTAAAGTACCAGCGTAAGCGTTGCGTATAGTATCGAGCATGGTCGCGATTACGCACGCTAAATACAAGGTCCAGTTCTTCCAAAGTCATGGCTTTGGTCTCTGGTAGAAGGAAATAGGCAAAGGTCCATCCAATCAGATTCCATGTCCCATACCAGAAGAAAGCATTTTGCCCTCCGAATGAGGCCATCATCCTTGGCCACGTAAAACTGAGCAGGAAATTGAAGGTCCACGTGAGTGATGTCGCTGAAGCCATGCCCAGTGATCGAATGTGGAGAGGAAACGCCTCCGCGCTATAGGTAAACGGCACTGGACCCATGCCTGGGGAGTATAGGGCCATGAAAATATACATACTGGTGGCCAAAAGGGGGACACGGGTTTCTTCATCCTCAATTCGGAGGCTAAAGCCCGTCCAGAAGAGGCATATGGCCATTAAAGGAAATGTGAGAAGCAACAGATTTCGACGACCGAAAGTGTCAATCGTCCAGACAGCCGGTAAAGCGAAGACCCAGTTGATTGCGCCTCCACCTAGTGAGGCAAACAAGGCTCTCGACCTAGAGTATCCGGCCATTTTGAAAATCTCGGTACTGTAGTAGGCAATAACGTTTACTACAAGAAATGAGGAGTCAGTTTTGGTGAGCTTTGGATCCAGAAAAATATGTTTCAACTCACTGCCACAGAACTGTTGCATGAACATGCAAAACCACGCAGACTGTGCAGCCCTCCAGTTTCGTCTGATGGAGAATATTTCTCCAATTATATTATGTCCCTTATTGGTATTCTCTTCCACTTGAAGGAACTTAAACGCAAGAAATACGTCCCTGGAAGCTTGAAGTTCATTCCCACGAAGTGATATTAGTGATTCAAAGGCCATCTTGAAGTTTCCCTTGTCCATGTACCAACGAGGACTCTCAGGCAGAGTATAAACAAGCAAACCAACAATTAAAGGAGGTAGAGCAGTTGAGCCGATCATCCAACGCCACTGGGTGTATTCTCCAAAAATCGTCGTGCTTTGGAAGACGATTCCCGATAGGAATCCTAGCATTATTCCAAATGCTGTCCACATCTGCCACATCATAGTGAGTGCGCCACGGATATCTTTAGGGGCACACTCGGCAGTGTACACCGGCGTGGTGCTTGATTTGGTACCGACAGCCAAGCCAAGAAATAACCGAGCGATGAGAAGCGAGATCCAATGGCGCGAGGCGGCCTGCCAGATAGCCGTGATGAAAGCCACAAAGCAGGAGAAGGCTATGGTGCCACGGCGACCTATGTGTTTGTTGAGGGGCGCATTGAGCCAGCATCCGACGACAGCGGCAGCAATGTACGGGGCTCCGTTCACAAGACCTTTCACTGTGGGACTATCGACATTGAACTCGTCGAAGTAGAATTCCTAAGACAATCAGCATGGGATTTTCTTCTCAAGATACTGGCTGGGTGTGTCATGATTGCTATACCTGTGCGCCATTTATCACTGTTTGATCCATGCCCTGCACAATAGCGCAGCCTGCGCACACTGCACAAAGCTTGTATAGCATGCTGGGTTGTGAAGTCCATCGATGTTCCTTCTCAAGTCGAATAAGGCACTTTTCGTCCTCCGTTAGTTGGTTAAGATTCTCGAATCCTGTCTTGGAGTTGTACACTTTGGCCAGGAGTGCCCCCTTGCGAAAAACATCTCTGTGATCGATCAATCCGTTCGCATCCACGAAAGCATCGGCATTGGCGATGATTTCTTCGTGAGATAGCTGCCCTAGAGGGTTCTGCAATAGCGCTGTGGTAGTCCTGGTGCCTTTTGGTCGCAAGACTGACACCAAATCTTCCATCTGGTGTATGGATGTAGTCGACGACATGATGCCAGTAAGTCTTGATAAAAAGAGTACAAGAAACTGCTGAAAGGGTAAAATGGAGTTAATGTGCTGGGAAAGTGATTTGGCGCATCCAATGTGAAGATGGGAGGACGATCAGATACAAATACAGGGCACATAGGGCAACGATTAGAGATTTCGAATGCCTCAAGGCCGCTCAAGTGTAGATGGCCAGTTCTGTGACCAGTCCGTAGGAGATGAGTGGCACAGCGGGTTGTCAAGAGCGTCGTACTTCCTAATCGGATACTGGGCAAAAGATACACATAAAGGTGCGCCTGCCTAGAATGCCCAGCCTCGACTCAAATCAGGTCTTTCCCCCAAGTGAGCCTCATGTTAAGCATCGTGACATCTAAATAGGTAGTGTGTACCATCCACGCCTCG
Source organism: Mariannaea sp. PMI_226 (assembly GCA_024336345.1). Lineage (NCBI taxonomy): Eukaryota > Fungi > Ascomycota > Sordariomycetes > Hypocreales > Nectriaceae > Mariannaea > Mariannaea sp. PMI_226. The sequence goes on from JANFOG010000014.1 coordinate 933,458, forward strand.
AGGTAGGTAGAGGTACCTAAGTATCTAACAATACTTAGCGAGGTAGGTACCTTTTGTGTTGTCAAGGATGTCAAAGATTCGTCATTCGCGCACAAGAAGCTACTGAGTAGGAACAAGGCCAAAATGTGCCGCAAGGAGGGAGTGGTGGCCTTCTGCTCCCGGCATCCCAGAGAGCGTGAGGAAGGTGGATTTGCGGAATGTTTATGATAGTGGGTCGATAGTTTACCTTAGGTAGGTAGAAATCCAACGTACCTTAGGTAGGTAAATACATTGTATCAATGAATAAGATACCTACCTAATCATAAACAAGTGGTACAATTATTCAGTTCCTCCCAGCGTATGTCAACCCTTCGCTCTTTCGTTGCGTTGCCCTTCATCAATATGGCTGAAGCCCTGAAAATCCACAAGAGATTGATGAGAGCACCAATTTTCATCAACCGTGGCATTCTAACGAGCAGGGCAGTCCATAAACCCAGGCGGGTCTTCAGCATCATATAGCCCTTGCTCCAGGTGTTTCATACACACCCAGACATCTTCGCTGATGACGCGCTCCTGACATGCAGGAATATGGCACTGGTGCCAACCTGGATCAGGAAGATCGGTTCCGGACGATTCAGAGACTTCGTCCGTGAGAAATTTCGGTGTGTCTGCCTCTATCATGAAAGGAGCGGGCAATCTCTGGCTGTCAGGTGGCGGCGTGTTGATAGTCTTGCTACTTCGTAGGAAAGCTTTCCAGTTAAGCATCGACCGCACGCGAGAATGCCTCTGCTTCTTTGGAAGAGTATCAGTGGAAGCAGTACTCTCAGTGATGGGAGGCGCCTCCATTACGGCAGGGTTATCGGTGGCAATAGAAACTTCAGATGCAGCGCTTATTGGCATCAGTTTCTGATGGGTTAAACAAAACCATAGTTTTCCCTCGCTAATCTTCTCAACCCGTGGCAGATCGCATCCAGGTTCTGTGCAGCGATGTCGAGTGCAAAAAGAGCTGGAGTCCAAATATTGGAACACTGTACCTTTTCTCCTTTGGTTTCCGGAGGAGATCCGACAGCACTCTTTATTGGGGGCACTTGGGGCCTTGGGAGGCAAACCCTCTGGCTTTGAAGGTGTATCCTCTGGCTTGGGAGATGAATCTGGTGGCTTTGAAGGCAACTTTGTTGTTGAAGGCGAATGGTCTTTGCAAGTCCATGTGAAACCGTCCAAGCTGATCTGATCCCGTGATTTTGGGCAACCGGAATAGGTACATCTGTGTCTTATGCAATAGCCTCTACCGAATCTAAAATCGATGGGCTCGTTACAGATAAACGTGGCCGAGCAGTAGTAACACTGTACCCTCTCTGGCCTGGGTTGTGGCTGCCCTGGCGACGAGTTGGAGGCGGTCTTCTCACTGCTTGTTGAAGCGTGATCAATGCATGACCACCATGTTGCATTCCCTCCTCCTCGCGGCTTCGCACAGCCGTCAACACAGCATCGATGGCGAATGCAATAGTTGTATCCATGAGATGGGTACAATAAAACAGGTGGTTGTATTTGGGTATGGGACCAACGGCCACCTGGTCTGCTGCAGGCCTTGCAGTAGAAGTCCTGGCTAATGAGCTCGCTTGGAAGGGGCATTTTGGCAGGTTGGTGAGGTGAATCACGGAGGCGGATACGAAGAATCTCGCTACAAATCCGATAATGACCGTGGTGCAGCTCTCGGTAAGGAAACGTGCGCTGGTGTGATTTGGTCTAACCGGTGCCGACCCCGTTGGTGATCCAGCGCTGATTTTTAGTTAATGGGGTTCCTGATGAAAAAGTTGCAGACCGGGCCATGAAAGAGGCCCAAGTTTATCGTAAACAAGAGTCATTTGCGAGAACGCTGACATTGCGTCCTGTTGCCGCAGCCCGGGTAATCCATTCTGCCTAACGAAAGTCCTGTCGTGGCTGATTGTGGTTTGCAGGCAGAGAATCACTTCGCCCTGCTGCGTAACGCTAGGGTCGTCGCCAGGGCAGTGAATCAACCTCACACCTTGTCGCCTTTGAGCTACAGTTTGTGGCCATTGAACGGATTACCTGATGATTGGTGACGAATTTTGGAAAGATTTTAGCTGATTTCGGATGGGTAAACTGGCAGAATCCTCATGGGGGTTTTTTTTTTCTTTTTTTTTTTTTTTTTTGGTTCTATTATCTCAATTACACTGGACAACACGGAACAATTAAGCTTGTAATTAGTCTGCTCGTCGGGTCTTCGGGCGCATTTAGGGGCTCTAATAATAGGCAATCTAGCTATCTACCTAGGTTGCCTATATTCGATGTATGCGGGCATATGCAACGTAGCAACCTATACTCATAAAATTATGTGCTCTAATTAATACCTTCAACACTACTCTGTACAATAATTTTTATATTTTTGTGCTATGTCTTTGTTACGTTTATATCATTGCATCTGGCCTGGCAGGGTCATCGAGAAGGGTAATCTAGGTGTAGGGTAAGTAGCCCAGCTGGACCAGGTATGGGAGAGTTTAAGGAGCTGAGACACCTCGTTATGACCCAATCGTCAATTAAACGACAGCTAGACTTCTTCAACAAAAATCATCATGAAACTCAATTACTTACCACAGTCGCCTAACCAACGTGATGGCACCCTTTAATCCCTGCTTCAGATTCAATTTCACTGCCAAATTGCGACCTTGTGAGACCGGGGCCTTGCCAGAACGGGCCGTTGCCCCGCCAACTGCGCGACGTAATCTCTTTGTTTGCGTTCCCCAAGCTCCTGCTGCGGAAGGGAGCTACCTACCTGATGCCACCACCCCACCTCCAGGTCTGAGAAAAGTACATCCTATCATTCTATGCTCTCTCACCTGCTCCGTTTCCAACCTCACCTCTTCAGTTCTAGCATCTTCATATCATTTCCAGCTCTGCACACGAGAATTCAAGCCTCTGATTGCGCTCCCAACTCCAGCTGGCGTCGCCTCTTCATACTTACATCGCGATAGCGGCGCAAGCCTTCGCAAACGTCCCTGTGATCTAATCACTCGGCCCGTTGCCCATTGTCGTCGCCAATTTCCTGTGGCTTGCTTCTTCCCGCGCAAACATTCCAACCTCCGAGCCAGCCGATATGGATGGGCAACACACACCCTTACGTCCACCGGACTACAGTCTTCCTTCGTACGATGAAGATGACTTTGAATACACCCCCAACGGCCAGAATGCCGCAAATGCCCGTCTGTTGACATCTGTCGAAGACATGTACGATCCTGCTCCGTATGTAGAAACTCTTATTCTTCATCTGATCCCCATTCCCTATTCCTCCACAAGCCATCCCCCTCCCCTCTTAAGCTACCTTGCCGTGACCCTTCAACCTTCTTCTACAACTCTCCATCATTCAAATCAGTGTCGGGTAACGGAAGTTAAGCAATTACGGCGAGCTTTCCTAGAAACCCCATACTGCTGCGACGACTGGAAGAGTTAGGGAACGAAGTATCCATATCACTACTATCATCAAGCGAGGATTTTTATATCACTCTTCAAGACCACGCACAATACTCTACTTGCACAGTTACAAGCCCAAAGTCACCCACCTGAGAGCAGCCTGTCCATTGCAGACATGGCTAGAGATCTACCAGAAATTCCCGTTGGGACTGGGGACCGACAGCAGAGGGTGTATAAACAGCAACATGGCTTGAACTACTACCCCCCAGTGCCACCCAAGCGCCCATTATCTACAATCGAAAGTGTTAGCTCACAAGACATACCTGATAGTCTTCGAACGCCGAGAAGGCCTCTCAATTATCAGCCAAATGTTCGATCTTCGCCTCCGAGAACCACGTCAATTGTTGACGATGCTCCCCCTATGGCACCACCTGACTCCTCCTATATGCCCTACATACCCCGAGAAGGATCTCCTACACGGCCGTGGACACCATCCTCAAGGATGTCCGAATATAGCCGACCTCCTCCTACAGGCATGTACGAGCCCTCTGATCTTGATGGTAGTCCTCGACCAGGCACACCTTCATCAAGATACGGTGGCAGCCCTAGGCGACCACTTCCACCTGCGCCTCTGTTCTCAACTGGGGTACGCAACTCTCAAGCTTTTGCTGATGACGCCACAATCTCCATCCCACTCAGTAGTCTAGATGATGACGACGTCTTTGGCCCAGAGTCGGATCTTAGTGACGCTCGACCTCACCCCATGGACCGCGTCTCTTACCTCTCGTCTGAGTCTCAGGAAACACTCAATGAGCTATCTGAGGACTACGACAAGATGGAACATTATGGACCAGCTCCTGAAAAGGCTCAGGAACGACGAGGAGTTCGTGCGCCCCAAATTTCAAAAAAGGAAGTTCAGCTTATCAACGGTGAGCTGGTCTTGGAGTGTAAAATCCCGACAATTCTCTACAGTTTCCTGCCTCGTCGTAATGAAGTGGAGTTTACACATATGAGATACACCGCGGTTACATGCGATCCGGATGACTTCGTCGACAAGGGATACAAGCTTCGCCAGTGCATCGGCAAAACGATGCGTGAAACGGAGTTGTTCATCTGCATTACCATGTACAACGAGGACGAAATAGGGTTCACTCGTACCATGCACGCAGTTATGAAGAACATCTCTCACTTCTGCTCTCGTTCACGTTCTCGCACCTGGGGAGATTCCGGCTGGGAAAAGATTGTTGTCTGCATTGTTTCTGATGGCCGGGAGAAGATTCACCCCCGTACTCTCGACGCTCTAGCCGCTATGGGAGTCTATCAACACGGCATTGCCAAGAATTTCGTCAACAACCGTGCTGTCCAGGCTCACGTTTACGAGTATACCACACAAGTGTCACTCGACTCGGATCTCAAGTTCAAGGGTGCTGAAAAGGGCATCGTCCCTTGCCAGATGATCTTTTGTCTGAAGGAGAAGAATCAGCGAAAGCTCAACTCACATCGATGGTTCTTCAATGCATTTGGCAAGGCCCTGAATCCTAACGTCTGTATCTTGCTAGATGTGGGTACCCGTCCCGGTCACAATTCTCTGTACCATTTGTGGAAGGCGTTTGATACTGATTCAAATGTTGCGGGTGCTTGTGGAGAGATCAAGGCCATGAAGGGCAGGTTGGGTGCCAATCTGCTCAACCCCTTGGTTGCTTCCCAAAATTTCGAGTACAAGATGTCCAATATTCTTGACAAACCGCTGGAATCCGTCTTTGGCTATATTACTGTGCTCCCCGGTGCTCTGAGTGCTTATCGATTCCATGCATTGCAGAATGATGAGACCGGCCACGGGCCTCTGAGTCAGTACTTCAAAGGAGAGACACTTCATGGGCAACACGCCGACGTTTTCACTGCCAACATGTATCTTGCAGAAGATCGTATTCTTTGCTGGGAATTGGTTGCGAAACGAAGCGAAAGATGGGTCCTGAAGTATGTCAAGGGTTGTACTGGTGAGACTGATGTGCCAGGTGAGTTAAAACCCATAGGATGAGCCTCAAGCTCTAGTTGAGTGAGCAACTGCTAATCACATGATAGATACTGTTCCTGAATTCATCTCACAGCGACGAAGATGGCTCAACGGAGCTTTCTTCGCTGCTGTCTACTCACTGGTTCACTACAAACAGATCTGGGCGACAGATCACACCCTGGCACGAAAGATTTTGCTGCACATTGAATTCGTCTACCAGTTTATTCAGCTCATGTTCACTTATTTCTCCCTGGCCAACTTCTATCTCACTTTCTATTTTGTTGCAGGCGGGTTGACTGACAAAAAGATTGACCCTTTCGGCCACAATATTGGAACCGTCATCTTTCACATCCTGCGATATTCGTGTGTTCTTCTGATAGCAACACAGTTTATCTTATCGCTTGGTAATCGACCTCAAGGCGCGAAGAAGCTGTACATGATCAGCATGATCGTTTATGGCGTCATCATGGTCTATACATCGTTCGCAACTGTCTACATCATTATCCGACAGCTTACAGCAGATAACGCAACTATATCGATCGGTAACAACGTATTTACCAACCTGATTGTGTCTATATTGTCCACGGTTGGAATGTACTTGATTATGTCACTTGTATATCTCGACCCATGGCATATGATCACCTCGTCTGCCCAGTACTTCGTGCTGTTGCCCAGCTACATCTGCACCCTTCAAGTTTATGCCTTCTGTAACACTCATGATGTTACATGGGGTACCAAGGGTGACAATGTTATGAAAACAGATCTGGGTGGTGCTGTAGGTCATGGAGAAACCGTTGAGTTGGAAATGCCCAGCGAACAGCTGGACATTGACAGTGGCTATGATGAAGCTCTTCGCAACCTCCGTGACCGTCTTGAGGTCCCTGAGAAACCCATCAGCGAGTCTCAGATGCAGGAAGACTACTACAAGAGTGTCCGTACATACATGGTACTCTCGTGGATGATTGCAAACGGCATTCTTGGCATGTCCGTGTCGGAGATTTACAGCAGCAAAGGCATTGGCGAGAACTACTATCTACGTTTCATTCTTTGGAGTGTCGCTTCTCTCGCCGTCTTCCGTGCCATTGGTTCCACCACTTTTGCCATCCTCACCCTTATTAACATGATTGTAGAAGGCCGCGTGCGCTTTGCTCTCAAGGCACCAAGGTGGTGGGGGAGTGTGAGCGATCGCGTCAGCGAGAAGATGAGCAGTGTCGGCACTCAACTCAAGCAATGAGCAACAGCCCAAACATATGCCGCTCTTCTTGGTCAATAATTTGTCTTTTTCTGTTGTTCTTGCTTGGAGTTTGAAGAGGCTGTTCTTTTCTTGGGGAAAGGGTTTTATTCGGAAAATATTGCTTTCAACCCCTCCCCCCTCCCCCCTTTTTTTCTGGCTCACAAGGCGCAAGGTGTTTTATGAGGCTGGTCTACATGTCTGACAATTGTGTGGTCACGTATCATGGCGTACGGGTATTTGATTGAGATTCGGAAATCGCTGTTTAATGATATTGTATGGAGATGAAATTTGATATGTATGTATCGATCGGGACAGTCTCGCATGATAGGAGTTGGGGGAGCTTGATTGTTGCTGTTGTTGTAATAGAAACATGGTATACCCTTTTGCCTAAATATGTTGCCCATCTATCAAGTCGGTGAATATCTTTCTATCTCTTATCACACCTTGCCTCAAGTATCTTACACATACTTCGAATACAGCGCTCTGTCGTGAAGAACGGAGGCGTATACGCTTACACTCACACTTGACTCGAGCAAATAGAGGGGGTTTTGTTGTGAAAAGGTACATTGTATATATCCAAGGGTTAGATATCCTATCAACTGAATAGAAAAAGAGAAAAGAAAAAGACATTCCTACACGAGGAAATGCGTGCGATCCAACCAGTGCGCCTGGCCAAGTAAATCACAACATAATAAAAATGTATGCAAAAAAAACAAACAAGCAATATGCCAACTTCCAATAACGAGATGCCCAATTTTCGTCGATATCATTTTGGGGGCTTTTATGTTCTTTTTTTTTTGGTCACCCAAGTTTTCATCCATGCATACGCAGTCATTTATTCCTCGTCCTCTTCATCCTCAGGGATCTAGGTGGCAAATTTGGGTCAGCAGATGTAAAAAAGAAACAAAAACAGAAGGGGTTGTGACATCAAATACTCACGTTGTCGTGGAAGTTGCGTCCATCGGTGGTAGCAGTGATGATGCCAGAGCGGATGCAGAAGTCACCGAAACGCTCACCCTCCTCGCGTTCGAGAGCGTATCGCTTAAGAAGGGGCTTCATGGTAGCAAGAATCTCCTCCTCCTTGATACTCTGGCGGTACAGCTTGTTGAGACGCTGGCCATGGTAACCACCACCAAGGTACATGTTGTAGGCGCCATAAGCCTTGCCGACGAAGGCAACCTCGGCAAGCCAGGGACGAGCGCAGCCGTTGGGGCAGCCAGTCATACGCATGACAATAGAGTCCTGGCGCAGGCCAACCTCCTCCAAGCAGCCTTCAAGCTTGTCGATGAGAACGGGCAGGTATCGCTCGGACTCGGCCATGGCAAGGCCACAAGTAGGGAAAGCAACACAGGCCGAAGAGCTGAGACGGAGACCAGAGAACTGGATGTTGTCCAGCTTGTACTTCTTCATCAAATCCTTCAGAGCAGGAACATCCTCATCAGCCACATTGCTCAGGATAAGATGCTGGTTACCAGTAAGACGGAACTCGCCCTTGTGGACCTTGGCAATCTCACGCAGACCAGTCTTCATCTGGAAATCGGCAGTATCCTCGATACGACCGTTCTCGATGAAGAAGGTGAAGTGGTTAAGACCAGTCTCGTCCTTGACCCAACCAAAGGTGTCGACGTTGCTCTTGAACTCGAAAGGACGCTCCTTCTCGAACTGCTGGCCCCAAAGCTCCTCAACCTTGGCCTTGAAGACCTCAACAGTCATATCGTCAATGGTGTACTTAAGACGAGCGTGCTTTCGGTTTCCACGATCACCGTTATCACGCTGAACGAGCATGATCTTCTCGCACACGAGGTGAACCTGGTCAGGCTTACAGAAGCCGAACATACGACCGGTCTGGGGATAGGTCTTCTTGTTGTTGTGAGTAGAACCCATACCACCACCAGCAAGAACGTTGAAACCAGCCAGGCTGCCATCTTCGCCCTTGATCGCAATCAGACCAATATCGTGGGCGTAGACGTCAGTATCGTTGTAGGGAGGGATGGCAATGGTGATCTTGAACTTTCGAGGGAGGTAAGTAGATCCATAGAGGGGCTCAAAGTCCTGGACAGCGTCACCAGCAATCTGAACCTTCTTGTCATTGTCGTCGGTCAACCAAATCTCGTGGTAAGCAGAGGTGCTGGGGAGAAGGTGCTGGCTGATCTTCTTAGAGTAAGAATGGACCTGCTTTTGGAAGCTGTTCTCGCCAGGGAGGGAGCTGCACATGACGTTACGGTTCACGTCACCACAGGCGGCGAGAGTATCCATCAAGGCACGGTTAATGGCCTGCATAGCGGGCTTGAGCTTGCTCTTGATGACACCGTGGAACTGGAAGGTCTGTCGGGTGGTAAGCTTCATGGTCTGGTTACCCAGCTCATTGGCAATATCGTCCATCTGGATCCACTGCTTGGGGGTAGAAACACCACCAGGGAGACGGCATCGAATCATGAAGGAATAGGCAGGCTCAAGTCCCTGGGCCTTGCGCTCATCCCGGACATCACGGTCATCCTGCATGTAGGTACCGTGGAACTTGGTGAGCTGCTGGTTGGAGGCGGAGATGGCACCGGTGGAAGTATCCTTGAGCTCCTCCGCAATAGTACCACGGAGGAAGTTGGAAGCCAGCTTGATGTCCTCGTTGGTGATGGGGGCAGGCTCCTCAGGCAGTCCGTCGACATTGTCGACGCCAAGAGCCTTCCAGAGCTTAGGCTCCCACTCTTGGTAACCAGTCTGGTATCCATCAGGATCCTGGTCATCGCCAAGACCGACGTCGCACAGATGCTTACCACCCAGGTTAGTCAAGACACGGTCGAGGTCCTTGGCAGGCTTGTTGTAGTAGATCTTATCCTCCTTTCGTGGCCAGTAGTGGCTGTCACCCAAACCAAAGATGGAGTAGTTGACGGTGGCAAGGTCGAGATCGGTGCTGTCCTTGATGGCATCCCAGAATGGAAGACCGTTCTGGGGGAATTCACCCTGACCAGCGGTGGAGGAAATGAACACGATGTTCTCCTCGGCGGGAAGATCCTCAAGAGGGTAGTCCTCCATAGCCATAACAGCCGTCTTCAGGCCACGAGCGCGGCCGCGGTTAGCAAGTCGCTTGGCGACAGATCCAGCGTTGCCATTGTCGGAGGCGAACAGGATGGTGAGGGGAGCGCCCAAAAGACCCTCGAGGAGTTGGTTGTACGCATCCTTTGCCTTGCGCTTCTGCTGAGCCCTGACCTCGGAACCGAAGTCCTGAGCAACAGCAGCAGCAAACTTGGGCTCCTTGTTCATGAGCTGAGTCAGCTGGTTGTCACGGGCAAGGAACTGCTTGAGCTCCTGCTTAACCAACTCAGAATCAAGTGAGAAGTTGGGGAGACCCTTCTTCTCGTTGTCCGGGTTCCAGCGGTACAGAGGCCAGTAACCGGCATCGACTGCCTTCTTGGTCTCCTGGAGAACGGTCAGGGGGGAATCGCCCTCACCGAAGTAAGGGAGGTAGGCCAGGACAACGGAAGGACCATCGAATTTGTCAGCCTCGAGCAGTGCCTGCAAAACCTGAGTGTAAGAGCTGTAGACAGCAGTGGAGGCAACATAGACGTTTCCGAAGTTCATAGCATACAAGCCAATATCCTTCTTTCTTCGGTTGGCATCGGCAGCAGCTCGCTCAGAATAAGGAGTAGAGTCGATGATGAGCATGTTCACGTTCTCACCGGAAGACAGGACGTGGTGGACACCCGAGTTGCCAAGATCGTATGCCCAGGCGTCGGAGCCGGTGAGCCAAAGAGACTCCTTACGGAAGAGACCCTTGGCACTGAGAAGCTTGGAGGCGGCAGAAGAGCCATCAGTCTCAAGTCGAGCAATGACGTCGTCGGCAATCTCAGTAGACTTGGTAGCATCATCAGCATTCACAGCCCACCGAGCCAACCAGCTCTTGGGGGCATCGGTAGCAAAGCTGCCACTGGTGGCGGCCTCCTTGACTTCGGCAACGAACTGGCTGCGACGCTCCTTACGAGCCAGCAGCGAACCGAAACCGAACTCAGGGGTAGCGGCCACGGTAGCGGAAAGGCCAGTCGTGGCAGACTTGGTAGCATTAGCGACATAAACTCGCTTTCCGAACAGCTGATCGAGAATCTTGTTGTAAGCAGTCTCGAGTTGGGGGGAAGCGATGTCGTAGCCAGTAGGCTCCTTGTAAGCGCCCTTCTTGCCAACTTCGAGATTCTGGATAGGCTTCTCAGCAGTGAGATTCTGAAGGACCCCGCGGAGGGCCTGGTCGACAGTCTCTGGGGCAATGTAGCCAAGCTGATAGCCGACAATGGTCTGAACACCACCAGGACCGCTCTTAATAGAAGTCAAAACATCAATCAGGAGAGGGCCCCATTTGGTGGTCTTGCGCTGGATCTGCTCAAGAACAGCAATCCTCTTGATGGAGCTGGGGACAGCCTCAACAAGCTTGGAGCCAATCCAAGGTCGGTAGAGACGAGGTGTGAGGATAGCAGTATTAGCAAAGACCTCATCGGATCGGGCCTTATCAATGGCCTCAGCGAAGGTACCGGCATCAGAACCAAAGATGAACAGGCAGTTCTCAGCATTGGGAGCACCAGAGTACTCGAAGGCGCTGTATGATCGACCAACGGCGGCCTTGATCTGGGCCCAGATGCGGGAAGCGCACTTGTAAATATCCTCAGAAGTGACTTGAGGAGGAGCAGTCTCGACGGTGGTTGCAACGGAAGAAGTGGCAGCAGCAGGAGTGGTGGCTTCGCTGTCCTGGCTGGACTTGACCGAAGTGGCTGTGGAGGGATTGACGCTGGTGGCGTTTAGAGTGTTGACCTTCTCGGAGCCACGGCTCAAGACAACATCGTGATCGGAGGAGACGGCGATGTGGCCATCATCAGCGTAGATACCAGACCCAGAGATGGTACCGGCCTGGAATCGTCGCACGCTATCAATATCAATAACGTCGCGAACAACAGTGACATCCTCGACAGCAATGGACTTGTCATTAGCAGAAGTGGAGGGGGCGAAGAAGTGAATGACACCCTTTCCGGTGCGAATGGCCAGAGCATGGGCGGTCAGAGCCATATCCTGGGCCTCTTGCAGGGTCTCTGACTGAACAAAGGTCCATCCTGAGTTACGAATGGCAGTGATGACGGAGAAGTCGGCGAATGTCCTGGGCTGGAGAGAGACGTGGAGGACGACAGGGTAATTGGCGAGCTTGTACAGGTGTGAGACGGAGGGGAGGAGGATGTTGGAGGTGGTAGTGACAGAGACGAGCTTTCCAGAGCGGATCGGGGTGTAAACGGAAAGCAGAGGGTCGGCATTGTGTCGAACAGAGACAATCTAAGATGGAACAGTTAGTTGGTTTATTTCTCTTTTTAAACCTCTTTTCCTTTGTTTAATTTTTTGAGAGTTGTCTTAGTAGGGTTGTAAAAATACCACTCCTTATTTTCTCTTGACGATTGTCGGCTTGGTGTTTTATGCGTCATGCCATCGTATCTCAAGTTTCATGGAGGAGGGGTAGAGGTCCGACGAGCCGCCGCACGCACCCCTCCATTAAACCAGTCAAGCTTAGAGTACTTTGGAGCAGCACAAAAAGCCAATTGAGTGCAAGGGAATAGCTTAGTTTTAGGTAGAAGAATTTTGCTTACTTCTGGGACTGAATCGGTGCTCTGCGCAACGATTCCGTGGTCTTTGCGACCAGCATATCGGTTCAAATGTGAGGAGAATTCGGAGTCGGTGCCGATGGCGGGCTGGACGGAAACGATGACATCGCTGGAGAGGTAGGCGATCCTGGCGACTAAATAGTGAAAAGAGGTAAGAATGTTACTTTGCTATACGGTTTTTGTAGTTTCAATCTTGATTCTGGAATTGGGGATGCTGTCCAAGTACATGACAGTGAAGTCTGAACCGATAGTTTGGAGAGTAAGATGTTTCCAAGACCATGGGTTCGATGCACTTATAGGCCCAGTGGCTTTTGAAGGAATTCTTAGAGCATCCTTCACCAATTCAAAGCATCAAAATGGAACTAGAGAAGGTAAAAAGAAGAGTCAACTTACCAGCCTCTTCGGGCGTCTGGATCTGATGCTGTGAAGCGTCCATAATGTGTCCCTGTCGTAGTCTCCCGCACAGTAATCGTTTGGGGATCTCGTGGGTACAGACGGGGGGGAGAGAAAGGGAAGGGAATGGAGGAGGGGAGGATTAAGAGGAGGGAGGAGGGAGGGGAAGGTTGATGAGGAGAATGGAAGCCCAAGACAAAAGGCTGGAGACTTCCAAGCTCACGCGGCGTCTCGTGGGGAGAGAGGGGGGGGGTGTTGCGTTAGAGTATTTTTTTTTCGCTCCTTCCGGGGCTCTCGGTCTCTGGTTTCTACGTAGTCATGGGGGAATAAGGAATTATCTGTATGGATCGCTACTCTGGACCAGGGAAAAGGAAGCGGGAAGAAAAGGTTCTTGCTTTGCCCGGCATGGACTGGTCGGTGCCGTCTCCGTCTTGGGCACGCCTTTGCACAGTCCAGAGAAGAGAGTCTCACTACTCTGCTGCAGGGCTGTCCGTTTGTGGGACGGACTGGTGGCCGCAAGTATCTTGCCTTACTTCATACAGTCTGATCTACTTCGAAAATGGAATCCAATGGATCCTCTGGGCTGCCTTCGAGCGCCGAATTTTCCCCCGGGCCAGCACCCAAACCACCAACACCTGCTGCGAATTACACAGCAAACCACCAAAATTCTGATCGCTTGGTGAATCTTCGTCGACGATTGCGTGATCGATTAGCGGGATATGCCACGCCCCGGACGGCGCTACGGGACCCACCACCCAAAAAAAATCGCCTGGGGGGCTTTGGGGCTCAAAGCTCCTTCATCAGGGACGAGCAGCAATAAGCATCCCCGTAAAAAGAAAACAACCGGTTCCAGTGATTCCAACCCTCGGTGCACGACTCTGCGACCTGCGATGACAAATGAGGTTTCAAGGATTGTCAGCGCCCCATTCACCTCTGAGCCAATGGACATTCGTTCTCATGTGCCGGCAGGGTACAGAGTCACCTCCCACTTCCTCCCGTAGAAACTGCCAGTGCGAGGTTAACAGCTTCTCCACCCCGACTTCCTGCTGGTGTTCCATTGTTGGACCACCGACGGCCCGCGAGAGAGCTGAACAACAACAAAGGCATGTGGGCAAAATGATGCCAATGGAGCAAGATGAAACACCTTGTCTTCTTCCCATGTGCTTCATTTTGTCCCTCCAGCCAGGCAAGAGAGAGTACGTAACCCAAAGCTTGTCTCCACTACACAAGGGCTGAGTAGGTATCTCCCATAGGTACCTCACCTACATAGTAGCAAGCTACAGCGTGCAGAGTACCTCTTTAGGTACGCCCACGCATCTTCTCATCAGTTGCTCCGACTACCGGCCAGCCGCCGATGTTCAACGATGACACCATCCACAGCTACTGACACGACAAAATGACGATGAATATCGCATGCTTTATTCTCGATTGATTACTATGTATGTATACACAATGGCTGTAGCTAACATGCTAATCCCTTTCTCCTGCTTCAGCACTTGTATCCATCACGTTGATGAAAAAACCCCCCTCAGTTACAAAGAGGCTCAATCCGAACAAGACGTTGGACGATTTGAACTGGTCTAGGTAGTTCACGGGCTAACTACCACAGACACCTCATGTGCATATTGCACGAATGCTCCAAAAATTACGCCATCCAGCGCATAATAATTGTTTGCGAATACAGAAGACCAATGGGATTATGCTGACTGGCTGATTGATTAACCAGAAGCCCATTATTGGCTCCTCAAACCCCCGACTCAATTCACATCGGAAACCGGCGGTATCGCAACCATTGGTGCCACTAAAAACAGTATTCAACGCCGAAAAAAGACCCTGAGGGGGGAATACTCGGGATTGAAATACTCCGCCCTCATCATGATGTACTAACATGTCCTGTCTTATTGAATAATAATAAGTTATCTATGTCCTAGTGTGACCATGCCATCGACTCCTAGTATTATGTATCACTTCTTTCTCCAGTTCCTTATCCATTATTAATCCAAGCATACGCTTTATACTCAGAGCATGCCAAACAATTTAACCAAGAAAGAAAGAAAAAAGGAAAAAGGCCCTTACAGCGCCTTCTCATCTTTGTCCAGACCACGCCCAACCCAGAGATTAAATGACGGATAAATCCCGTCCGCACCCTTCTGCCCGATATGCCGCACGCAGGATATCACGCAATAGCACGCCCGCTTTCACCGCCCAACGATGTGCATGTAATGCCGCAGGTTGAGAGCCGCAAGTCGTGAGGCTATATCACAGAGTGACTTGCCGCACACGCCGCATATTTCCCCGCCTCCCAGCCGATGAACCCGAGCTTGGCTTTGGATTGCGGCGCTGGACTAGTCTCCGATCCTTTGGCGTTGGCACCAAGTAAGGCAAGGTTTCCAACTGCACCGCTTCTCTCTTCTTTGCCGCTGTCAAACCTCTATCCACTTGTTGTCATTGACTGTCATAAGAATAAACAAGAGCTTTGGGCCATGCATTGGCTTCCAAAAAGCCCGGTACCCGTCATTAAATCCTCCTCTTGACACCGGATAATCGTGCAGCATATTGCTACGGTTCCAGGATGTATTGTCACATGTGAACACGCCTTGAAAGCGGCTATCACGTCATGGGCATCGGGAGGAAACTTTTGCCTCCCGCTGCCTCTTCTTCACCAAGGGCTGGAGACACGTCCCATCCTTCTCTCATTTTACACCTCTCCAGAAAGCGTGCCCAGAGAGCCAGGCTTGTTAGGATCAGCAGTCCTCGCCCACTCAGCTGTACCATGCTGATCCAACCAGTAACTTCGACCCCACGACACCATCAAACGACCAAGACGTCCCTTACGGCCCTCGCCGTCTGGAAGATCCTCGGCGAAGGGGCCGTCATGCTCATCAACTCCAGGACCTTCTAGGATCATCAGTTGCATGTACTTTTGCAATACCTGCTTCGCGTATGCCATGACGACAAAGCTAAAGTAGATTCGAATGAGCATCGACGCAGTGATTAGCAGCATGCTAAATGCCGTCTCCTGAGGCACGACCTGACCGTGGGGGGCTGTGTCTCGGCGCAAGTTCTGAGTAGCATCCTCGGTAGCCATATAGGGGAGATCAGTGGGTTGAGTCTGTAGAGAGTCGGTGGTCTGGTTCGAAAAATACCAGTCCAAACCAAAGGCAGCTGTGCAAGCCATATTGATAGCTGTGTCGAGGATGTAGACCCATGCCAGAGACAAACACTCGAAGGGGCTCTGTCGTCGGATGTGAGGGATGAGAGTCACCAGCAGCACAAGAACGCCGATCGAGTAGACATAGGTGGTGAGCTGGAGGATCGAGAGCTGGAAGCCGGTCAAGATGGCCAGCAGTCCATAGACACCGGTAACCTTGTTGAGGACGAGGGCAAGGGAGATGACTTCGGTTCCGGTTTGCAGGCCGATGAAGCCAAATAGGCTCTAGAAACGGCTGCACGTTAGCAATCTCTTGGCCCCTGGTGTCTTTCCCGTAGACCATAAGGCAAACTGGCGACCCCGGATTTGTTGGTGGTTCCTTACCTTTGGCCTGGGAGCCCGCAGGTACAGGCTAGTGAACCTCGACATGATTTACCCCTGGGCAACCGAACAACAGCAGGCGGTGTCGTGGGATTTTGAACAGTATCCTCCCAAATCCTCGTGCTCCTATTTTTCTATTCCAACGGCGCGCGTGCAAGGAGGCCCACAGGTCGTGAAGAAGGAGCGTAGCGAAGTTCTGTGACAATAAGGAGCGAAAATCGTGGAAGGAAATGAGGGAAGAAAACCCGTGAGACAACGCGCGGTATGACGGAAATGATGCGGCCAGGGTCTGACTGGCGACTGGTTTAATGGTGTAAAAAAAAAAGACCCCACAGTCTGGTCCTCTACTTCAACATCCGTTGCTCCCGAAATGATGCGACGAATGGCGAGGGCAGATCTGGCAGAGTGTCACGTGTCCCTCTTGGTCCACCAACAAGCCACCCAGCCTGGGCTGCTCTGAACCAAGCGTTTCGCATGACTAAGCGGGCTGGCGCAGCCCATCACGTCACTTCACATACGGCGCAGGACGGCGCAGGCTGTCACAGCGTCACGCAGCCACAGTTCAGCCAAACAGAAGCTGTCCCTCCAAGGTGGAAAGTCACCTTTTTCGTTTTCTGTCCGATCTCTTTAGCGTTAGCATGTCTCGGGATTTCATGTTTGCACAAAAGCGGAATTCCACTGCAGTACGTCTCTTTCTTCTTCGCTGTGAGACATCTTGTATCGGTAAACCTCCCCAATCTTTTAGCCCTGCATATGCTGTCAAAAACCGGTACATGTACATACATACCATGCAAAGTACCTTAACCTACAGAATCGGCAGGCCTATCGTGCAGCAACTTTGCACCTCGTGCATCGATTCTTCAGTGCCTTTTTTTTTTCTTATTTGTGAGTTTATTGTTGTCTCACTTATTTTCCGTCTTAACTTAGTTACATGCCCAAACTGCAAAACTGCCTAACTTAGGTAACTATAACCACTCGTCTCTCATACTAGACCGTGACGATTGCGGTGTTTTTTTCTCAGTAAGTCCACATGAAGTCTTTTTGCACGCCGTCCGTCCGTACCAA
The DNA here is from genome assembly GCA_024336345.1 of Mariannaea sp. PMI_226. Lineage (NCBI taxonomy): Eukaryota > Fungi > Ascomycota > Sordariomycetes > Hypocreales > Nectriaceae > Mariannaea > Mariannaea sp. PMI_226. The sequence continues at coordinate 950,728 of JANFOG010000014.1, forward strand.
GAGCCGAACTGCGTCATTTCACTACAGTCCTCTCAGCAATTTCTGTAATAATTGCTTGAAGCCTCGTATTTTCTCAACCTCCAGTGCTGCGTTGCCTAATCCGCTCTCCTCGGCGAAGTTCCCAATTCAGTCCCTTGCTCAAAGATACATATCTGGTGCCGCTTGCTTCCAATTCTTCAGAGCTGCTCCTCCTCTTGTTACTGCTTCTGCCGCTGCCTTACCCTGTACTTTGAGAGTTGGAATTGAGTTCGGCCACCCCGCCACCCGTGCACACTACCACCACTCTTGTCATCGTGGGGTGCTCAAGCTTCGTCCTTCTCCTCTAGGATCTCCTTCTTCTCCTCACTTCAAATACCCTTCCCAAATCAGCCTGAGAGCAATGGCGTCCACAGTTTCGCTGGTCGAGTCCGCCAAGAGGTCGGCCGCCTACCAGGCCGTCAATGACCACCTACTTCCAGAGTACAAGTACGTGGGCATTGGCTCTGGCAGCACTGTTGTTTACGTTGTTGAAGCCATCGCCAGCAAGGGGCCAAGCTTCTATGGCGGTATGACGTTTATCCCCACGGGCAGTCAGTCCAAGGGTCTCATTCGAAATGCTGGACTAACTCTTGCCAACCTTAATGAGCGTCCTGTCGTCGATGGTAGGCCTGTCGCTCTTGATGTGGCCTTTGATGGCGCAGACGAGGTCGATGAAGATCTCAACTTGATCAAGGGCGGCGGTGCCTGTCTCTTCCAGGAGAAGCTTGTTGCCATTGCTGCAAAGAAGTTTGTCGCTGTTGCTGGTGAGCCCACTCTCAACTTGCCGAGTCATGGTGCCATGACGATATGATATGATATAAGAGGCACCATCGTACTTTCGAAAAAAAGCCGTGTAAACTAACTCAATCGACACTGGAACAGATTACCGCAAGCAATCCTCACATCTTTGCACTACCTGGAAGACTATTCCGATCGAAGTCCTCCCTCTCGCCGCCCCTGACGTCCTCATCCGCCTCCGTGAGATGGGTTCGCCCGCCCCTGTTGTCCGCTCCGGTCTTCCCAGCAAGGCTGGCGAGTGTGTTACCGACAATGGCATGTGGATTATCGATGCGCCGTTCCCTCCCCTTCTGTTGGCAAAGGACCTGAACTCAGGGGTCACTGGCACTGGCAAGGATGGCGTCTGGGAGATCAACGCCTTGGCCGCCGAGCTTCTCAAGCTTCCTGGCATTGTCGAGATTGGTCTTTTCCATGGCTTCAACGGCGACCAGGCTGTCACACTCGGCAAGCAGCTTCAGGCCCAGAAGCCAGTAGCGGCTTACTTTGGACTGGCGAACGGTGAGGTGCAGGTGCAAAATGCAGTGTAAGCTGAGGAGGGAAAATAAGGGACTTAGCCAAGGGTTGGGGAAAACCAAGGAGCTTGCGCATCTTAGTGATGACATGCGCAACGCTGTTTATGGATAGACGACAGATGTCAGCATCATGACTGGAGATTTTAAAAGTAGGAGACCGATATATATATGTATGAACCACCTCAAGATGAGATTATAAAATAGGCTGTGCAGTTCGGGAAGCATTGCGGTGTAACCATTGAATCCCTGTTCCCAGCCATTCAGAATGCGCCAAGGCATATGTTTAAAGATTCTGCCGAATAGGAAATGATCTCCTCAGCGAGGGAGAAGCATATTTAAGAAACAGCATTAATGTTTGTCTTATATAACGATCATAGGCTCGTAGTCCTGGTTGTTTTATACAAGCTTCCGCACTTCAGATCCATCCGCTAGCTATACTTGATATCCTGTACCCATGACATCGAAGCGCCAAAAGGGCCTCATCCATGGCGCTAGCATGGCTCGACCTCTCCTACCGGATACTCTTATACTCCAATCCTGAACTTGGTTATGGGAAGGGTCGATTAACATGCGCACCCTTCGTTCGAGGGTTGGGTCGTGGTCGTCTTGACGTCAATCACTGTGCACGTGAGTTAGTATACGAATAGTCATAATTTGGTCATGAGGTAGGAGTTTACTTTGACTCGAAGCCTGCGCTGCGGCATCGGTACCCTCCATGCCAGGCAGAGCCTGTGCTATTCTCTTGAACAGGTTTTTGACATTGTGGCCAATCTTCGCGCTGGTCTCGACAAACATCAGGTTGTTCTTCTTAGCCTCCTCCTCGCCCTGCTGGGTTGTGACCTCGCGCTTGTCGTTTAGATCCGTCTTGTTACCAACCAGCACAATAATAACATCGTTGCCTCTCTCGGCACGGACATCATCGATCCATTTCTTCGTATTCTGGAATGATTTGGCATCTGCAAGAATAAGCATAGTTAGAACTCCATTATTTTCTGTGAAAAGAAGGTGCAAGGTGGTCGCCGGATGGTTTCAAGATGTCTGATCTGGGGGGAACGTACTCGAAATATCGTAGACGACAACGGCCACACTAGAATCACGGATGTATGAAGGAATCAAGCTTCGGAAACGCTCTTGTCCAGCGGTATCCCAAAGCTGCAGTCTTACGGTTCGGTCCTCTAGGTACATGGTCTGAGCGGATCGAGTGTTAGTTGAGTCGGGTGGAATCGAGTCGTGGGCCACATTGGAGCCAATCTAAGCATTGCTCACCTTGGACAGGAAGTCGATACCGATAGTTGCCTGATACATGTTGTCAAACGAGTCGTACATGAACCGCGTAATCAGAGACGTCTTTCCAACTATATGAAAAATTGGCGTCAGTCGAATTCGTTTCGTCGAGGCCGAAATGCCGTCGTCGGGTTCCTTGTCGTTGACGTACCACTTTGCTCTCCGAGAAACACCAGCCTAAGGCAAGAGCCGTTAGCCACAGGCGAATATTCAACTGGTAGTAGGGGGAATCACATACTTGAACTTCTTCAAGGGGTTGTTGTATGATCCGCCTGCCTGCGCCATGGTTGCGGTTGTGTAGAATTATTCCACTGGGTCGAAATGGGAGAAAGGGGTGGGGGAGGAGAGGAAACGGGACAGCTTTTTGTCACCGCGGGGACTCGTCGAAGGGGAGGGGAAACCGGGCAGGAAGAGTCGGAGAAGCGCAACCGAGCAAGAACACAGGGAGCGGAATAGGTATGGTCGAAGCGCCTGAGTCGCGATGATTTGTGGGCGTTGAGGGGAGTGTCGGAGTTTAAAAGAACAGGTAAGGAGGTCGTTGTTACACACTTCGAGGGACTGTATGGAGTAGTTTGCTCTGGTGGAACTTGTTGTCATATGGAAGGTACGTAGAACTCGATCTTTTTTGGGCATAGCGCTGGACTGGACGGTGGATAGAGTAGGACTCGGAGTAGACCATTCTCAGGCACGTGCTGATAAGAAATGCTGGTCCGTTTTAGACGGAGGTTCTCTATCAGATCTAATCATGCTTGCCGTTGGCTGCCCTGATTGGATATTGTCGACAAACGGCCTCCACTCTTGTGGAAGTGCCCCTCTAAAAAAAAAATCCATAGACTTATCTGCATCCTATCTGTGGGTGTTTGTCTGTCTACCAGCAACAATTCTTACAATTTGTCTGGTCGACACACGCATTACCATTTCTCCAGTATACTGAACACAACGTTCAATATGCCGGTGATTAAGTCCAAAACAGCCGGGGAGGGCGAGGCTCCCAAGCAATTCAGCCAACCTTCACGAAAAGGCAAGAAGGCCTGGCGTAAAAACGTCGATGTCACCGAAGTGGAAGAGGGCCTTGAGCAGTTGAATGAAGAAATCATTCGAGGGTAAGGCCTATCCTGTACTGGAATATGCTCGACTTTATACTGATAAATACTTTGTTAGAGGTGTGATTCGTGAGAAAGCCTCAGAAGACCTCTTCGTCCTTGACATTAGAGGTGATGCCGCCAACGCGAAAAAATCGAAACATTTCAAGAAGGGTCTTAAGGCCGATGAAATCATCAACCAGCGCTCTGCCGTTCCCGCTGTCTCTATGCGCAAGCGCCCTAGCGATAAGACCACCAACGGCATCATTCCCGCGAAGCGCCAACGTACAAACTATGTTTCACCCAAGGAGCTCGCCCGCCTAAAACGAGTTGCCGATGGTGAGCACGAAAACACCGTTGAAGTTAACGACGCTTCCTACGACCCCTGGGCTGTTCAGGTCAAGCCTAAGCAGCAGACTGCTAAAAGCTTCATCCCCGAAAAAGAAAACGTCAAGGCACCCAAGTCCATGAAGCAGCAGCCCATCTCGCTACTCGACAATGGCAAGCATGTTCCCGCCGTCCAGAAGCCGTCCGGTGGATACAGTTACAACCCCATGTTCACTGACTACGAGGCACGTCTGGCTGAGGAGAGCGAAAAGGCCCTCGAAGCCGAGCGTAAGCGATTGGATGAAGAGAAGAAGGAGCAGGAAAGACAGGAGGCTGTGGCCAGATCTGCTGCCGAAGCCGAGGCTGCCGAAGCCCGTGCGAATATGTCTGAGTGGGAAGAGGATTCGGAGTGGGAAGGCTTCCAGACTGACGGCGATGACGAGAAGCCGACTACCAAACGACCACAGCGCAAGACCCAAACCCAGCGCAACCGCATCAAGCGTCGTAAGGAAGAAGAGCAGTTGGCCAAACACAAAGCCGCCATCAAGGCCCAACGCCGTCAAGAACACCGCATCTCAGAAATCGCTGAGGAAGTCGAAGAAGACGAGCGCAATCGCGAACTCATTCTTGCCACCGAGCCCGAGGACGATAACGCCGTCGCCGAGCTCAAGGACTACAAGCTGCGCCGCAAGCAGCTTGGCAAGTACAAGCTCCCCGAAAATGACCTCGAGCTGGTGCTGCCCGACGAACTGCAGGACTCATTGCGTTTGCTCAAGCCCGAAGGTAACCTGCTCAAGGATAGATATCGCAGCATGCTCCTGCGCGGCAAGGTGGAGAGTCGCCGGCACATTCCCTTCAAGAAGCAAGCCAATACAAAGTTTACCGAGAAGTGGACTTACAAGGATTTCACGATATAGATGGGTACTTGGACAAGATGAAAGGGCTGTGTTGGAGTTTAGCGAACATAAAAAACGATATTTCATGGACTCTGTTAATAATGTTATATTCTGTTCTCAATGGCCATCGAATCCGGTATGGTTCCTGCCCATCTTCAATTCTATGGTTTATATACACAAGGCAAAGACAAATAAAATGGGAATTCTTCGTCGATTAAAAAAGGGGGTTTTTTTTTTGCTCGTTCCTCAGCCGTGGAAAGCCAGTTATCAAAATAGAGGGATATTATGGTTGAATGCTGAATCTCGGAGTGTTGTCGTAACTTCGTAGCCCTTTCTCCCCTCCTTTCAATAACAAACGCCTTCCCAACACGTACAAGGATTAACTTGGTTGGTCCGTCAATTTTTACACTGTTTCTTTTTAGAAACTCATCAAATCTGCAAAAGAAGTGAGCATTGGTACACCTTGAAACGATTAGAAGGGAGATATACCTCGACCAAATAGGCCTCGCTTGGCCCAGTCCATAGCCATGAGACTTCGAGTACGGAAGCTCACACTCTGAGCGAAATAGACGGACCGCCATGCGTATACAGCCCAGAGTCCGCCAGAAAAGCTGTAGCCATCACCAAGGTCAAAGACTGCCGAGTTTCCGATATATGCCAAGCTTCCTAGATGGCGGTACTCGAAGGCCTTATACACGGTAGCGTCAACATCGCCGTTATAGATGTCATTGACGCGTAGCCCCTCGGAAATTCGAGCTAGCTTGTTGAATTTACGGGCAAGATACTGGCCCTGTTGATGGGCACGCTGAGCTGTGGCTGGTAGAGAGGTCAGCTTACTGTCGATTTGGTTCAGCAGCTCGCGCAATTCGCCAAAATCTAGAGTTCCCGACTGGTCCTTATCGAATTCATTAAAGAGCTTATCGAGACGCTTGAGATGTGCCACGGATTGGGGGAATCGCTTCTTTACGTCACCAGCGACGTCTCGCCAGTCACTGAAATGCAGCTGAAGAGTCTCTGGGTCCTGACCCCTCTTCCAAGCAACGGAGCGGAGGAAGGTGACGATATGATCAGCTACATTGTTCTGAACTGTAGAACAGTCGCCAATAGCATAGACGTCGCCGAGTGGAGCACCATTTAGGCGGAGATGAGTATCTGTCTCCAGGGCGTGGCGGTTCGTCTGGAAATCCCCTAGCTTCTCAGAAATAGTCTTGGCGAGCTTGGTCTGAGCAACACCAGTGGACCACAAGCAGAACCCGATAGGAAGCTCTTTGGTTATAACAGTGCCGTCGTCTTGTTTTTGGGTGAAAACAATCTTGTCAGGCAAAACCTCCTTGACTCGCGAGTTGGTCATAACGTTGACTTGGTCGCGAGCGAAGCGGTCCTCAGTGTACTTGGAGACGGTTTCATCGTAGGTATTGAGAATGTGGCTGCGGCTCTGAATAAGATGGACCGAAATTTCGTTGCGCAAAAGGCGAGGGAAATGTCTGGTCAAATCTTCATTGAGGAGATCGAAGAGCTCGGCGGCAAACTCAACACCGGTTGGGCCTCCGCCGCTGATGACGAATGAGAGAAGGCGCTTGCGCTCTTCGTCTGTGGTGGTCGGTAAACAGGCAAGCTCAAGGTTCTGGATGATCTTATTGCGGATCATGCGAGCATCGTTGATGTCCTTGAGGAAGAAGGCATTCTCAAGACCCTTGACGCCGTGTTGGTTGGTCACAGATCCAGTCGCGATGACCAACTTGTCGTATGGCACATAAAATCTGGTCTCGTTGCCCTGAGCATCCTTCTGAGAGACCTCAACCAGCTTATTGGTGAAGTCAATGTCCTCCGCCTTGGCGCGAATGAAATGGCCTCGAACCCGACTCAAAATTCGGCGGATAGGTTCGACAAGAGATCGCATCTCGAGGGTGCCGACAGTCGCGGACGGAAGCATAGGAGTGAAGAGGAAGTAATTGGCCGGCGAGATAACAGTGACATGGTATTCGTCAGGATTTAGCTCCTTGAGAAGAGCAACGCCACCCCAACCTCCGCCTAGGATGACTAGACGAGGTTTATCCTTCAACTGGCGCTTCTCCTTCGAGTCATCATCGTCAATATAGACCTCGGCAATGGGTAAGTTCTTGACGCCGCCTCGGCGAGGTTGAAGGGCAAGACAGGAGACGTCAATATCGCTGTGTGAGGGGTGCTCTTTGTAGGTGCTAGCGTCATATATGAAGAAGGCAAGGACGCCAATGCCAAAGACAGTGATAGAAGTGCCAACCCAGGCAGCACCGCGGTAACAAAAGTTGAGAAATCTGGATGTGCGCTGTGGTAGCGGCTTGCCTGAGATGGAGCGTACAAAATAATTAGCGGGCAGTCGTCGACCGCCGTTGCTTACGGTCGTGATGCGAGTGCCAGAAAGCTTCGTAAATGTCCGCAGCTGAGCTGGCTGACGCTGGCGGGCAGCGATGTGGGATAGAGCAAGTCGCGAGCTGGCCATTGTCATGGATGGCCCGGCGCGTTCGAGGCGCATTCTCGTCAGAGAAATGGCAGACATGATTCTGGCAATGGTGTAGCACAGCGTTGGGCCTCAACTGACTCGAACAATTGGATACGATACGAGTGGGAAAAGGCGAATTGGGAGAGGGGCTGAGCTAATGGAAGCTCACCATATCGGTCGCAAGAGCGAGTGGTCAGAAAGGGCACGTCGGCGAGATAGCGAGGCTGAAGAAGCTCAATGGAGGTCGGGGGAGGAAAAAGCGAGAGGCTGCGAACACAGATAGCAAGGGGGAGAAGAAAAAAAGTTGAGACCAGGAATGGTTTTAGAGCTTGGTGAGGTATAATGGTGGTGGTGTCGTGGCTGTCATAGGTAAATAATGACACTGGATGGGTAAGGTGAGGTACATCCATGGATACTTGGGCACCTACGCCAGGAACACACTTCACCAAGTGCAGCTCTTCCCCTACGTCATAAATTACAGGCCATTTCGCGCCCAGGAACAGCTCCATGCCCGCCCCGAACACCGAGAGGCTCCACCGAGCTCTCACACAGCTGGGCTGAAGCCTGCATTACGCTACCCTATCCAGGATTTCATGGACGCATGCCAAGTCTCGACATCCATCAGACTGGTCATCCTCTCTCTCTGCCCCGTAATTGAATCTATTTTCATTTTGTCAATATGAAGTAATGCCGTAGTGTCCTGGTCTCCCGCCATTGAAGATTACTCTCGGATGAGTAAATCAGTGCCGGCTTCGCACAGTACGTCGACCAACTTAGTTCGCGGCTCGGCCTTTCTGCCCCGAAAACATCATCTCCGGAATTGTCGGGATGCTTAACGGGCCGTCTCAGGTTCAATGGAGATGCGGTGGATGCCGTCTAACACATCTCTTTCGTAACTGCTTTGGAGGGCATGTTTCCTTCGTATTTTCCCGCCAAGCTAAATTGAACAGTGCTGTGGAGCAAGTCGTCTCTGCGCTCTACCCGGTTATCGCTTTGTTGATGATTGTTCTTTGCGATGTCGCCCTGCACGGATAGATCGGCTCCGGTCTATATATGCCTCATGATGTTGGAAAATATAGCTCCTGAGGCACCATAAGCTTCGCGTATGAGGTTATCTTTCAAGCTCATATTGTTGTTTGGGCCATTTGTATGTCTATTTGGGACGCACCAATTCGACTACCCTATATACTTATCGAGGATCCAGCCACACTACCAACTTGTTCCAACATTTGCCTGTCTCTAGGTTGATCCAACTTTAGCTTGGTTCCATATGCCAAATATGTATATCAATTAGCAGCGGAAATATCGTTTCTCTACCCAGCGCTCATCGGGAGCATCCAACATACTGCAAACTACCACTGTGATGTCGGGGAAGACCGATGTCAGCCGGTGAAGTCCAACCTTGCCTGCCGAGTAAGTCGCCAAGACGATGCGATCTTGGGCGACTCCATGATCCACAAGGACTTGAACTGCCATCAGTGCTGCCCCTCCCCTTGCCATCTGCGTGTCTAGCAATAGTACACTCTCCTGCTGGCCGATATCATCCGGCAGTCGCAAGTAATGAAGCTCCGGCTCTCCTGTCGAAAGGTCGGACTGGATAAGCATCCGGCCAGTTCGGCAATCAGGAATTGTTTTGCGCAACGCTGGTTCAAATGCTGAGCCACCACGAAGCACAATCACAGCGCAGACCTCACCCTTGGGCTCGAGGCCTTGGTATTTGTACCCTTGAGGGGTCTCGATGGTTAACTCCTTGAATTGGACATTGTTCAGGGCTCTGATGTGTCATTGTTAGTTCTTGTTGCCATTTCGACCCCAATTTATGCGTCTGATTTTCGGATCTCTTACTGTTCGATGATGAGACTGGCCAATCGATCAAAATAGAAGATGAAATCTTCGGCGGATGTGTCTATATTCTGGAGGATGGTGTTCATGAACTTGATTTGAGGTGTGTTGTTGAGGATCACCACTCGATCTGAAAGCGGTTCCTCCTTACAGGCTGCTTCTAATAGAGAGAGAGCTTCGCGATGGTGTCGAGACTTTTCGAAGAGTTTCTTCTCGATGAACTGAACCATCATATCTGAGCAGGGTTGTTAACGTGCTTCTTCATAAGCCGTAGTAAGGCGAGAAACATACCAAGAGCCACACGATTCTCAATGCCCCTCGGAACAATAAGATCGGCTACTTTCCTTTGGGGTTCGACATACTGGGCAGCTATGTCAGTTTCTCTCTAAACCGGATTCCTCATTGACGCCAGACTGACCTTTTCGAAATTGGGCTTTACAAAAGCAAACCATTGCTTGATGATACCCTCAATATCGCGACCTCGCTCTCTTACGTCGCGGACAACTGAGATCCAAGATGTCTTAGTTCCAGCTCATATCGAAGACTGTGGTTAAACGAATCTTGGGCTGGGAGAACATACTTCTTCGGGACAAACAGGTGTCTCCATCTGCCTCGCAGTATATCTAATATCAATATGTTAGTACATCGTGTGGGCTTGCACAAGGGTTTTCACCAAGTTCTCAACGAACCCCTATGTCAAGCAATTCAAGAACCCGCGGATCATATAGGGCGAAAATTCCCTCTAATACGAGAACATGAGGCGAGTAGATGGATGTCGTCTGCTCCAGGCGTGCGTGTTTGGAGAATGAGTACACGGGAATCTCCGCTCGCTTTCTATAGCGAGATTGTTAACTCGGATTTTGACAATCTCCCATGCCAGAGGAGAACGGGTCAGACATACCCGGCTTTGAGATCACGTAATTTGTCCACCAAAACGTCGAAGTCAATGGCCTATGCGAGGAGCTGTATCAGAATCCCCCCGATTTTTGTATGAAGTTCATGATTTCTTTGAGGGGACAAGCATACATCTGGAGAGTCAAAGTCGTACTCGTTGGCAAAAGCGAGCTTAGATTGCGCTGGAGTGAGCGACTTGTAGAATGAGTCCTGAAGAATAATGAGCGGAATTCATTCACCACCATGACAGACATCAAGGAATCCAACCATTGACAGAATGACAACCCATGGCAAGTTGAGCTTCTTGACGATAGCTTGGGAAAGCGTCGATTTGCCCGAACCCGAGCTGCCAGCCACGCCAATGATGCTGACATCTGCCCATGGCGGCGAGTAATAGGCTCGCTTCTGGATTGTCACATGGCTCTCAAGTCCAGCCATGATGGGGAGTAGAGCTAGTGGTAGCTGCCGACGGAGTTTTCGATGCCGGAATGAGACCAGGTGAGGATTTGAGGATTCCAGGCAACGGAGTTCAATTTATTTCAAGAGGATGAAAACTCCCCAGACAAAAGCAGAATAAGAACAGAAGAATATGCGAGGAGTTTCCGGTTAGCAGCGAGCACGCTGCATCACGCCCAAAGAATCAGAGTAGCCCTGCCTCTGGCTCTACGATTTGTGCTGTTCACTGTCTGTGTTGTCGTGGACAGGTGAAAACTGGGTTTGTTCGGACCGAGCCCAGACAGAGCACGAGATCCACCGGGCACAGCCGAGAGATAGCGAGCAGGAATAGCTGACAAGTCCAAGGCAGACTGAATGAAGAGCACAAATACCAGAGGCGATATATTACTACGCAAGCTCTGAAAAAGTGAAAGGAATTGAAGAGCCAAAGTAAAAAAAAGGGAGCAGGGTTGGCAGAAGGGCAGAAGGTTTATGAACGCCTCCCGCCAGTAGCTGAAGCTGAATTGCAAGAGGGGGCGGTGACCCCCCCAGGTACTTACCTAGCTATACTAAGAAGCCGGGCGTGATGTACCTTCGAGTTATCCATCGGGGAACGTAGAATGGCATAACTGTCTACTAATTACCCCAAGATTTGGGTAAGGACCAGGCAAAGAAAGGCACGCGGACAAGGGCTGAGCTGACTCAATCCATATCGAGAGATAAGCACTGTGCCGGGGTTGAAAAAGTGACAGCCCATTGACCTTGCTGATCAAAGTAACGTGAATGACTGAGGGTCATGTGTGGCTTGAGCTGGAACTCCAGGATTAGGCTTCAACCACCGTGCTCTGGCTCTGGCAAACGAGAAGAAGGAAAAGAAAAGAAAAAACCATATTGTTTATACTGTGAAATGCCACGGCACGTGGCATTCATGCTGGACCACCAGGCAGTTCTACAATTTGCCGCTCTACTAAGCGTTGCTTATGTGTCTCTGAATACTTAGCTCAGACTGTGCACTGCTGGTGGAATATTTAGGAGGTACTTTTCCCTAAAATAAAAAGGGCCTAAAAATCGTCTGGAGGAACGAGTCTTCTCCCAAGCTTCTTTGTAACATGATTCTCATGAGTTGAATGCAAAGCTAATAAGTTGATATTCTATTCTTGATCTTCATTCGTAATGTGAACATTCATAGGCGGGCAAGTCACCGAGTTGGAGTTAACCTATCTTTACCACGAATGGTGCTTCCGTGCACGCTCAAGCTGCATCGGTTTGTTTGGCACCTTCGGGAGAGCTCTCTGGGCAAGCTCAGAACCATTCAGTGGCCCTATTGCCTATACCTCAATCATGCATCCCGTGGCTGTCGCCTTTTACCCTGCCCCACGTAAGCTTCTGTTCCACTTAGGCCCTGCGACATTCAATCCTCAGGCACCACTCAGGGCAAGCTCCTCCCAACCCGTACCATTGTCCCCGTCACATGATTGGCTTACCAACCCCCCCGTCTGGTCCAAGCTCACCTGGGGCCACGAAAACGGAGCGGCTCTTTTCCTTCGCCCCCAATCATTTCTTTTCCGCATTCCTCTTCTTCATTCTTCCACTCTAAATTCTCCGTCACCACCAGGTTGCCTTTCGTTGAGACAAAGAGGCTGGCTCTCTTCTCAACTTCCCAAATGCGCTGAATCACTTCTCTCCAGCCTGCTTATCTAGCTACGGCTTCGCGTGCTTCACCTCAACTATCTCACTCCTCCCTCCCATTGCGTCAAGCTGGTCCTGATCTGGGACCTTCGTGATCATGGTACAGACTCCTGCATCAGCTTCAAAGCCTTAGCTGGCCTACTGCAGACGCTAACTGGACGCATAGACGTCCTCCACGTCCACTACAACTCCCATCAAACATGCGTTTGACAAACAGGTCGAGGATATCAAGTGTCCAAAGAGGTAAGCTTCAAGTCCACGTAACTTCCCAACTTTCCCCCCTCGCTCAGCACACACATTCTCGTTACATGATGAACGCTATATCAATGGGAATCTCTCCTAGTATATAATGCGGAGAATACGATATCAATCTTCTTCTTTTCTGATATACGAACAAAATCCCTCTGTTTTAGTCACATGTCTTGTCATCGCAAGCACTAACAGACTATATAGCGACATTAATGCCTTGATCTTGGACTACTTAACCATGGAGGGTTATCCTAACGCCGCTGCCAATTTCTCCAAGGAGGCCAATCTTCAGCCACACCAGGACTCGGGCTCCATCCAAGCTCGTCAGGACATCCAGAATTCTATTCATGGTGGAAATATCCAGACCGCCATCGAGGCGTTGAATGACCTGGATCCTGAGGTAAGCTCCCCTCTTGTACAAATTCTCAACACACAAAACCATCCCAAATGATTAAAACACGAGTTTTACATGCACCACTCATAGAGCCTTCGGGCCTTTGATGAGGAACAACCACTTTTCTATGACCTTTTGGTTTCATTCTACGTCTCGTATACATTGTTATGCTTGAGCACCAAGATCTGACTTGATATATAGATTTTGGATGAGGACAAAGCCTTGCATTTTGCTTTGTTGCGACTGCAACTCATTGAGCTTATCCGTACGTGTAATACTACTGGCGGAGACATTGCCCCCGCCCTGAAATTTGCTACGGAGCAACTAGGGCCAAGGGCACCCACGAACCCCAAGTTCTTGGATGACTTGGAGAAAACCATGGCTCTGCTTTTATTCCCTGCCGATTCGCTTGAGCCCCGCCTCGCTGCGTTGTTACACCCCGATTTACGTCGAGAGGTAGCAGACAATGTCAATCGAGCTATTCTGGAGAGACAATCCGATAGACGAGAGGCCGCCATCCGTCAACTTGTCAGAATGCGCGTATGGGCGGAAAATGCGGCACGGGAAAAGGGCAAGACTCTACCTGATCGCCTAAGTATTGGACTTAGCCCAGAAGCCAATCAATCCGAGAATGGACACGATGCAATGATTACGACATAACAGGGCTATTGCCAGGCGTTCAATATGTTTTTTATTTTTCGTTAGCGTTGCCTTTTCGTTATTTTAGGGAGTTTTTGGTTGTCCCAGGGATGGGCAGGACGTTTGGAGACAGGACTGTCTATATGGCGTTGGGAAGAAATGAATCTTAGTGTATGATCAACATGCGGGCTACTTTACATCTAAGACAAGGTCCCAGGCTTGACTATAAAGACAGAAGAATAATATAAATTGCCTAGCATCCTTTGACCCATACCATGGGGAGTTTGATTTGATTTTAACCTGCCACATCTGCCTCTCGATGTGACTAAGCCTAAAAAAGTATATATGTCACTTGTAGACTGACAGCTCAACTAGATACCATTGTTTCTCGACAAAGAAGTGTTTATTTACAAAGTGTTACCCCATGCCCTGAGTTGTGATACTCATCTATTTCGTCCTGACCATCTTCAGCTTCTTGGGGGAGTAGAGGAAGTTGTTGGCGTACGCCTTGGGGGAGATCTTCCTCGACTGGGGCTCCTGAACAAAGTACTCGTAGCCCTGCTTCTCGGCAAAATGAATGGCATCCTCCTTGCTCTTGAAGTTAATGTGCGTTCCCTGCATGAAATCGCCCGAGGATTGCCAGCCCATCAGGGGGTTCTCCCATCGGTGGCCCTTGGACAGAATGTCCCAATCCATACGCCATCGCTGGCCGCGCCAGTCGCCGGACTGGGTTGCTGGCTTGGTCTCCTGGTAGATGCTATTTACCCAATTCTGTTAATCCTGTGCAAGGTGGTAGAGAGCTGTCGTAGAATTTAAACTAACCGGACTGTTCGGGCTTGGAGTTCCATCGGAGCACCAGAGATGGTCGCCGCAGGAAGAATCTCCTCACTACCGTTCTGAACGCTCTTAGGGACAGGGGTATAGGTACTGAAGAGGCAATTAGTACATTGTTGACAAGCTATCAATTGAATTCGATATTCGCGTACGAAGTGGCTTTATCAGCGTGAATCTTGTAATCGGGTTCGTTGGTGGTGGTGCTGGGAGCAGCCGGAACGGTGCCGGTCGACGCAGTAACGGAGCTCTGGAAGCGGCGAGGAGCGGCGGCGAGGGCGACGCGAGATGAAGAAGCGCTTCGCAGCATGCGAACAGCGCTCTGGGATCGAAGAGAGGCCATTGTGGAGGTGTTAGGCGCTCAATTGGGGACGGCTTTGGGCGTTGTTTCGACGGCGACGACTACGAACAAATGCGTGGTGGGTTGCGGCGATAATGTCAAGCGGTTGAAGCAAGCTAGAACAGGCGAGCGCTGATTGGCTGATGCGGAGCGACGTTTTGCCGACAGCGACCGCCCCGACGAGTGCTTTTCGGCCAAGGTCCTTCAGATCCTCGCGAACCAACGAAACAGAAAATCCGCTCCCCATTGAACAATTGAGCGTCACGCAGACCCTCGACGGATCCAACGCGGCAAATCCCCTCAATTCCTTCTTTCGAAACTACCGCCATCATGAGCTTCGTTTCCCGCCGAGCGCTCTCAACGCTCATCCCCCCCAAGGTAAGCAAGCTCTTTTTTGAAAGGCTCGGTTATGCCCGCTGCCAGACGCCCGGTCCTCCGATCGCTTCCGTCGCTAACGTTGATGTGCAAAATAGGTCGCTTCTCCCAAGGTACGCAACACAACCCCTGCGCTGTGAATCGCGATGGAATTTATTAGAGGATATGGAATTATCGACGCGAGACTTTCTCTCACGACTATGCGGCGGCCGACCGACGAAAGCAATCAGTGCACTTGGGAGCTCAGTGGATTCAAAGATCGGAAACTGACAGGATGATTCAACAATAGGCCATTGGCGCTGCTCCTGATGCCATCCGCATGCAGCGCGTTGTCTCCTTCTACGAGAAGCTTCCCCGAGGTGCTGCTCCCCAGGTCAAGGCCAAGGGTATCATCGGAAAGTACCAGGAGAAGCACTTCGGCAAGAACCCCTCGGCCAAGCGTACGGAACCCATTTATCTCACTACTTCATTGCCTACTTATTAATGAACGAACGCAGCCATCATTCACGCCATCGTCTTCCTTGTCGCTATCGGCTATGCCCAGAACTACTACTTCCACCTCCGTACGTATCTCATCGAGGGAGAACATCCCCACGCCAGTTTTGAGTCTGACTGACCTGGTATAATTAGGCCACCACAAGAACAACGCCCACTAAATGCGCAGTGACAGCTGGATAATTGAATGATTGTCTCAGAAGGAGGGCGAATAGCCGTGTACATATTGTCCTGAAACGACGTTTGGTCGAGCGTTGCACGCTTTGGCTTCCCTATGTATCTCTAAACAACGCAAAGTGATGCGGCATTTCCCCAATCTGTCTTTCCGTTCTATGTTTTTTTTCGTGACAGAACTTGCGATCCAACCTTGAATCCCAACCTCCCAGGGTTCCATGAGATCCCATCAGCTTAGTATCCTGGCTGAGGAGATGGGGCAACGAGAATTCGAACTATAGGCCTAGTAACCCTATGTTCCCTGACAAGCTTCAGGTCCGTCCGTCCTCTTCTGAAACAGAAACCACTGTTAATATGTTATTTTGTGCCACTTTCTTTATCCTGCGATGTGGGATTCTAAGAGTTTCTGACTTGGGAGATCCCCAGTCTTCTACTCCTCCTTCTATCAGAGGGAAACTGGGACAATGAACTACCTCATATTGAAGAGAAAAAAAAGGCGTGGATATTCAGGAGTTAAGACCAAGAGAATGGCTGTATCATTATTAGTATTGCCATCCGCACCTTTTTGTCTCAACAGCAAGATCCCTAACGACAACCTCATTTGAAAGCACAAGAAAGAGCACGAACAAATGAACAGAGCTACGGGCTGTGCACTCAATTAACTCTCCTCCTCGACGTGTACACGCAGGAGTTCTCAGGCATGTCCGTCATGCAGGCCAGTATTGAAATCACGTACTGGAGTTCAGCACAAGAATGTAAGGGACGTTTGTATAACTCCAGAATATTTGGTAGTTCTATTCTAGCGTAAGAATGTGTTAGGACACTTGACTAAGGTTTCTTAAGTCTCCCAATCGTCGCCATTTCACCTATTGCTCCATGTGGAAAAGTCAATACCTGCTGGAAGGCCGGATGCCATTCATTCGTCTTTGCTAAAGTATAGGCTAAGCCGAAGTGAAGAAAATGGCGGGCAGCTTTTCACTCTAAGGTCAGTGCTGCGTTATTACGACTCTCGCCGGCGTAGTCATCGGCGTATGACGACGGCAGACTATCAGTTACGAGCACGGTCAATCACGCTGCAAGGCTGCTATTATCTTACAATATCCTGCCCTGTACGTTTCTGGGGCAATTTGACACGGATCTGAGACTTCGCGAGTCTGCTGATCACCTTGGCCTGTCTTCATGAAGAAAGAGAAGGGGTCACACCTCTGATCTTAAAACCGAGCGTGCCCCTAATTTCATAACCATGGGTTCTGAAGGAGCCGCTGAAGCTTATCTCAGCCTTGGAAAGGTTCCAATTCCTGTGTTTGGCAAGTATTGCCAAGTAGGCGATGCATGGTGTCATACGGCACGCAGTACCTGGAGGTACGTAATACAGTATAATACAGTGGCGCCATTGTAGAAAGGCATCCAAAACGGATTGGTAGGGTGAACTCTCAACAGAAGTGAGAACGTGATATACAATAGACTATTCAGGTCCACAGTAAACATTTCATCTCCAACGGTCCTTTACATCACAATTAATTTCGAGACCCTGCTCACGGTCTGCTTGCTGGTCGCCAAGTCGAGTCACACAGGTCACACACGGCTGACATAATCGCGAGGTTCACCCCTATCACATGAGGTAGGTACTCCATAGTGGGCCAAGCATAACTGGGGACACTGATGGACATGCACAGTGCAGGGACACAAGAGAATACCTCAGCGCTACAACAACAGCCACATCACACCTCGATCCTTTCGCCCTCGCAAACTAATTCCACGGCTCCCACCTCGCTTCCCCCGCCCGGCGATCGATCGGTTCTCCTCCTTCATTCGGATCTCATTTCGTCCTGCGATACGGCTATCGACTGTCACGAAAAGCCTTCCCTCCTCCCGCCTCCACCCCCGAACTACATCTACCTCGCAGACTCCCAGCCCGAAACCGCCTCCCCGCTTCGCGGCGCAAAGCGATTCCATCCACAACCACGGGATCACCTTCAAGACTGCTAGCGCAAGACTGCCAACAACAACTCGCACGCGACTAAAGCAGTGGCTATTTCACGAGGGCTTTCTTCGTCTCCCCCTCCCCTACAACACGGCGCATATTCACGACGGATGATGGCAACAGAGGCTGCCGTTGACAAAGCCGCCGATGCCCCTGCTACCGAATCACAGCTTGTGAGCCTCCCTCAGCCTCGCTTGTCCCTTACAACGCTGCTTTTTGCAGCTACCTTGCCACGACTACCCCTCCCCCTCCCCCTCCCCCATATGGTATGTTTACAAGTGTGACATTTTTTTCTATATCTTTGGTCCTGGACGTCACTGGCCTAGATTGCTTTCATTTCTAGTAGACTTGAAAGATCCGCTCTGATCTTAGCTTCCACATCAACAAAAAACCTTCCTACTAACAATGTATTCATTATGAATCCAACCAGGCACCCGACGCCCAGAATGTGGTCCTCGACCGTTCATCAGTAACTTCCTCTCCGGGCATCGATGAGATTGAGAACAAACGCATTACCAGTGTCGACGACCAGATCAATTCAGCGGATGTCAGTGTTAGCGGTGGCTCAGACACCGAAGCTTCGAGGGCCGATGGCTCAAAGGGCAAAGATGGTGACAGAGGTCACGGCCGCACTGGATCTTCCGTCAAGAAACCCGCCACCTTCAAGGCCGTATCTGTCAACAAAACGTTCTTGGCGGCAAAGGCGAACGCTACCAGCGCCTCTGCCAAGGTTGTTGAAAAGCAAAATACAGGCTCCAGCACCCCTCCGCTGGGCCAAGCTGCGCTCTCGTCCCGACCCCGGCTGGTAGCCAAAACGGGCAGTGGTGTTCGTGATTCCTCGCCACGATTCTCGGCCTCAGCGAATGGAAAGCCTGGTTCAGCACCGGATCCAAGTGTCGTCTGGAACAAGAACCGCCGTATGTTGCGTTCAAGATGGTTGAATGCGGAACAATGCTGACCTTGGAAACTATTTTAGCTGCACCCCCACCGGAACCAAAGAAGTTCACTGACGAGGAGCTGAAGAAGTATGGCATCCATATGGCTAGTCGCCTGAACGAGGACGATGCTCAAGGGCAGAACAAATGGGCTGATATCGACGATGACGACGATGACTGGGCCCCCGAGGCTATTACTTGGGGGGACGGGACCAAGATAACTCTCCCTCACCATGAAGAACCCCCTCCTGCTCCTCCCTCTGATAATGGATCTGTCGCTTCCAAGGGCAAGCTTGCTGAGAAACCTAGGTCTCCAGCTCCGCCAGCGTCTGTTGGCTCTCCTCTTCCGAAATCGAGCGGACTGGCTTCTGGAAAAGGGTTGGTTCTCAAGAGCGGTTCTCAGGACAAACCAACCCTAGTAGCCAAACCTCCTCAGCCTCCGGCACCTGTCAAGTCACCCTGGGCAACTCTTCCTCCCGTCGAGAAGGCGTCACCATGTGCACCCGAACCGGCCCAGCTGGTCCGCGGAGTGATAAGGGATCATTTAGCTGTGAAGGGAATGGCTCCCCCGAAGGAGATTGCGGCTGATGACTTTAGCCGAGCTGGTTGGAGAGAAGGAGGAGCTCATGGGAACAGGGAACTCTACAATCCATCTGGACGCCATGAGTTTGGACCTGATCGACGCGGCTCTATGCGCATGGAACAACATCCCCGGCATCATCCATCGCTACTCCAACGCCCGCCTCCGTCTCAATCCGATTATCCCGAGCCTTCTGGTGCATTTCAAACCAGCAGAGTGTCACAAGAGCCACCGTTTGGCAGAAGAAGAGGCTCCTCAAATGTTAGTGGCGGAAGCGGATCTTTCATGCGTATGAATAAAGCCCACGAGGGATCAATGCAGCCACCGGAGCATTTGAGTGCCCGCCGGACATCGTTTGCAGGATCTGTTGACAGTCCGGTATCACCTGGTAACTTGTCTGTGTCTGCTCAAGGCCCTCCTAGGCAATCTGGATGGATGCCTCGTGCGTCTCCTCGAGCTGCCTTTGCAACCCCTCAACAAGTAGGACCTGCTCCCGAGACCGTTGCCGGCCCCCCCCCACCAGTTCAACCTATGGTTGATGAGGTTGAATTCCAGAAGAAACTCATGCGCGAACGAAATGAACTTGCTAGGAAACGACGCCAAGAAGAGGACGCCCGTGAAGAAGCCGAACGCCGGGAACGTATTCAAAAGAAGCTGGATGCGCTGGGCCCCGCCCCAGAAAAGAAGTCGGATAAGAAGGAGGCTCCTCCTTCCAAGCAGGGTGAAGAGTCCCAGCCGACTCAGATCCAGCAGCGGGAGGGCGGCATATCCTCCAGCCAAGGGACGTCGCAACCCTTACAGGAAGAAAATAAGTCTACCGGCGCGATCACAGATGAGACGTCAGCAGCAACTAAGACAAGCCCTTCAATCGACTCTGGGCCTCCGCCCCCTCGACGCGTTTCCCAAAGTCAAGAGCCAAAGCCAACTGATCTTTGGGGAGCCGCTTCGGCCTCGCGACAAGAACGATTTACCTCATGGACTGCAGGATCCCAAGCGGCATCTCGTAATGTTTGGGGCTCTCCTAACAATGACCGAGGGCTTGGCAATGGTACCTTCATTACCGATCTTGGACACGTCCCGACTGATGTCGGTGCCGCTGCACAAGGTGGTAAGGGACCGACTCCCATTGGACCTCCAAATTCGTCACGACAACCATCACAGGGTCGGCCGCAGCCTCCCGCACCCATTGGATCCCGAGTTTCGCGATATGCCCCCACTGGAAATGAGCTCGCAAGCAAGTGGGTGGCCTCTGTGGCTGAAAACGATAAGAAAATGGCCACCGCTAGGATGACCGAGAGAACTGACCGCGAACGCCAACTTGCTGAACGAGGTTTGACTATGGACGATACTCAACCCATCATCAAAGAAACTTGGCGTCCAGTCCATGCACCCGGAGATGGCACTCGCCGTCCTGTTGGATCATCTGAGACTCAATCTCATCGACCTGGAGGCTGGAGAGGTCCCGGTGAGGATGCAGTGAGAAGTCCCCCAACTAGGGGTAGCGTACCTTCTGGTTCGCACGACGGCGTCATGGGACTCGGAAGCGCCAATGTCGCTGTTCCTCCTCAAGACGATGCTCAAACCGGTGCCAATGCCGGCATTATTGGAGGACCTAACTCCTCCATCCTTTCACAAAACAGCAAAGGAGCGAATTTTCAAGGACGGCCATCGCGATTCTTCCCGATGAAGGACGCCCGGCACGACAATTCCGCTCCCGTCGACTCTCGATGCAAGTCACCGACCCCTCCACCCCCGACTATGGAGGGACATCCTGCTTATGAAGGCGATGTGATGCGACCTCACGTGTCTCTGCCTAAGCCACAACCCATCGTCAAACTTCCTCCATCCATGACTTCTTCGCACCCTCCTCAGTCTCGCAGCCAGTTTGGCTGGTCTAACCCCCCCACCTCTAAAGATAGCCGGCAACCCTTGAACTCCCAACGCCCAAAGAGTTCTGGTGAGGCTACACAAGAAACATGGCAGAACAGAATCAATAGTCTCCTCAACGGCTCAAGGTCGCCCCCCCAGAGGTCTATTGTTGTTGATCCCGCGAGTAAGAGCGCTCTGGATCATGTCACGCACGAAGACGCTGCTACAGTTTCCCTCCCAGGATCCAGCCCTGCTGTTCGCCCTACACCCAGCCATGGTGATGTAAAGAAAACGCAACTGGTTCTCATCAGCAAGCCCATGGCGGAAGAGTGCTTCGAAGAGCAGGAGATGGGTTCGCTTCCCCAAATTCGACTCCCACACAAGGCGCCTGAGGCAGCATGGCTGCCAGCACTAGCCCAGACTAAACCCCTTCCGAAGCGGTTTTGGGTACAGCCGGCGGTTATGGAAGCCTACTACTTCCCGGCCGATGTCGTGGGTGGCGGTAATGCGATGAAAATTTATTTCCCTGGCATGACTGAAGCCAAGATTGTCACAGTTCCCTTCTCTGCGACTCGCGGAGGGCGTGGTTCGCATACCCGCTCGTCTCCACGGCATCGTGGAACGGGACACGAACGTCGAGGTGGTAAACGGGATACATCCAGTTCGCGCGCCTCTAGCACGCGTGGCGAACACGGCACATCATCTGGCCGAGGAGGACGTGGAAGTTATCGCAACCGGGGAGGCGATACCTGGAGCCGCGCCTCAGCGACACCACCCTCATTATCCACCTAAGCAAGACGCACGATAATGGGATTGCGTATGGTACCAGCCAAGTGATTTAATTCAATACTCGATCACAGGCTTCTCCACGTCAACCCAACTTATCTCCTCCCCACGCATTCCCTTTTCGTGCGATCATCCCTCAACACGCAAATGTGGAATGAAATCCTTACTTGTCGACATTCCCTCACCTTCAATGCATTGTCCGGGAATCCACTCGTCTCTCTATGTATGAGGCGTAGTTGTACTTATGAAGCACATTTGTATTCTATAAAGATGTGCTGCGGGTGACTCTTTCAGGTTACGCAATAAGCTTATGCATTTGCAATATCTCAAGAGGCCTTTCTCTACCATGGTTTCCGTTTTCCTCCTTTTTTTCTTATTTCCCCAACTCTTCGCAAACCTCTCAGCATGCCGCTCCTCGAAACTGTCTCTTGTTGGCCTCAGCCTATCGGATTCCGCTGCTCTTACTCGGTTGAGCTGATGGCGCGAGACATTATCTTATTGTCATAACAGACTTTGAGTGTACGATTCGGAGCGGAATGAGAGACCCTTTTGGAGACTTTAATCATTTCTTGTTGAACGAACAATCTTAGCGACGTCCGTACGGCCTTTGAGCAGTTCCCTCATCTTGCGGGGAAAGAAGAGGGATCATGCCCAGACCTGACGACGATGAACCCCAAAAACAGGCGCCTTGGCTTTCCGACTTGGTTTTTTTTTGTGGCGGAGCTAGGAATTGTTTTTGTTTTTGAGATGATGACCTACTGCTGGTTGATAATTTCAGGACAAAACCCAACCGATCGAATAATGAGAAGAGAACCAAGGAAAGAAAGATACAAGACGCCGCTTTTTTCTATTGAAATGGACTGGGCATCTTCTTGTTCCTCTTTTTTTTTTCTTGTGTTTTGGAACTTGACGCATGCAAAACAAACCGGCACTGCAAACACTTGGAAGGGGGAGGGAGTAAAAGTGATGCATGAATACATGATGGATGGGCCGGCCTTGCGCATGTTGTGAATGGATGGTGAAAATGCGCTGGCATAGACACAATTAAGTATGCGAAACGTTCTGAAACACAACTTTCTTGTTCCTTTTGATGCTCCTTTGTGATGTTAATGTGTGTCATGGTTCTCCCATGGGAGGAATTTTAGCACAGGAGGTAGTTTTTTTCCCCCTTGTCTTCAGCTCTCATTGGATTATTTTCAGTGCGAGATAGGTGAGTTTCATCGAGGCCAAAATCTCATCATCCAGTCATAGGATTTTCTCTGCCAAATTCCTGTATATGCACAGCAATCTCTTTCTAACGCTCGCAACTACAACTCAACACTCATTTCTAGTACCGAGAGGTAATTAACACAATATAACATGATAATGTCCCCTCTCCTTTAAGACGCCAGAACGCCACCCCTCCCCTTTCTTTAATTCCCCTGCTTCTGCCCTTCTAGTAAACATCGGACGGCCGGATTTCGCTCATGACCATGACATATTTCATTACTTTCTCATTTCAAATGCTTAGCATTACGTGGCCGCTTGCGGCTTTGGACAAATCATCGGACTAACTTCGTCCGTTTTCTTTTAGTACTCCTCCACTGCGCAGTTGGGGTGCAGGAGGTAAATGACGTTGGCAGCGGACGCGGAGCTGCTCGCGCCCGTAGCATCTGTACCGTCGGCGCTGAGAGCCATGAGAATATGTTCCTGAAGAGGAGAACGGGTTAGTATTGTTGTATTCAGGCGCAATATAAAAAACCCTTTTTCTGTGGAGAAGATTGGAGTGATTGACTTACCTTGACCATCTTTCTGAGCACCATATTCGCCAGAGCCTTTTCACGATGATAATCCTCTTCAGATTCGAGCTCAGCCTCCTTCTGCTCGAGATACCAGTTGACAAGAGCCTCGCCGTTGGCACCTTCGCCGGTGCCGCTCTCGTCGTCGTTGACACGCTGGACGAACATGTTGACCATCTTGATGTAGTTGTCGTACGTGATTGTATGCTTTCGCTTCTCAGGAGCAACTGAGCCGCTCGCACGAGACTCCTCTGCCATCTCTGCATCGTTATCTTCTTGGACGGCACCTGCTGCTGCGGCATCGGCAGCGCGGAGGAGAGTCTCACTGTCCTCTGGCGTCGCATCCTCGTCTTCGTCCATTGTGATATCGTCATGCTCGACTGAAATGATACTGGATCGGAGCAGGTTGTATGCCTCGACAACCATTTCCGGGCCAATATCCTCTGTACAGTTCACTTTGGCAATGGCTTCTGAGAGACGAATCATACTCTCCAGTTGACGCACTGTGATGCGGTACGAGTTCTTGCCAATTCCGCCCTGCGCGTCGTCGGCACGCAGGTCCTTGTACTTTTGCACGAGAACCTCCTTCGCTTCGTCAGAGAACTCCGGGCGGAACGTCCGGGCGAATCGAATGTATCGCTGGAGTTGCTCGGTGCTGAACTCGGGCTCCACGGCCTCATCACGAAGCTGGTGGATGCCAACAATGTGTTCGGCAAGATGGCGATCAACTTGCTCGTTGCATTCGTCGAGGACGACAAAGAAGAGATCGAAACGCGACATGATAGGGGCGGACATGTTGATGTTGGAGCGGAGCGTGGTCTTGCGGTTGTATCGGCCACCAACGGGGTTGGCAGCAGCCAAAATACTTGTTCGGGCGTTGAGGGTGGCTTGGATTCCGGCCTTTGCGATGGAAATGGTTTGCTGTTCCATGGCTTCGTGGATGGCGACTTGGTCGGCAATATCCATCTTGTCAAACTCGTCGATGGCGCAGATGCCATTGTCAGCAAGCATCAGAGCACCGGCTTCGATGGTGAATTCTCCCGTTTCTTCGTCCTTGACCACAGCGGCTGTGAGACCAGCAGCCGAGGAGGCTTTACCACTGGTGTAAACGGCACGGGGCGCAAAGGAGCAGACGTACTTGAGGAACTGGGATTTTGATGTTGACGGATCGCCGACGATGCAAATGTTGATGTCTCCTCGAAGCTGCATACCCTCCGCAGTAGTCTTGTGCACACCGGACATCAGCTGGAGTAGCAAACCCTTCTTGACAACTTCGTGGCCGTATACCATAGGGGCGATGGATTGGACGAGTCGAGAGTAGATATGGTCTCCGTGGACCATTGATCGCAGGTCCTCGATTTCTGAGCGGTTCATAGACGCCAGAATTGCGGCCTGCGCATCTTCGACAGACTCCTGTCCCTCATTGACATTATTTTGGGTCAAGGCGTTGACGACGTCCGCTGCTCCCTGAGCGGCAGACTGGCCTGACGAGGAAGTATCGGGCGTGACCATGCAGGCGAGGAAAGCCAAGCGATATGTGAGATCACGGACACCGAGAGCTTTGAGGCCGCTGACACCAGCGCCGCCGGCATCGGCTCCTCGAGGCGCATTGCGATCATCACGAACAGCCGTTGGCCGCAGACCAGGAAGGCCTAGTTGACTAACATCAGGGACAACGATCAGGGCACCAGTGAAGATGCACTTCTCGCCAGCCTTGGCTCGGTCAACAATTTCACCGCGAAGAATGACGTCCATAGTTCGAGGCATGCTACCCGTGGGGATTTCGGAACTGTTCTCCTGGATGCGGACTTTTTGCCAATCGACGAAGGTGCTATGGCGGATATCCAATTGCCAGGCAATGCGGTTCTGGCAGGTGTTGTTGGGGCATTGTGTTGGCTCAGTGTATCGGAAAGTCTGCTCAATGTTGGGAACGACGGTTCGGCAAGCCTCGCAAACAAAAGTGGCGAGGGACAGTTCGGGCCTGACCTCGGAGGTTCGAGTAACGGTGCCAGATATCGAAAGAAGCTGACCGATGTTGGCGGCTCTCAGGGCACGTACTCTGGAGACGAGGGGCAGGTTGTAAAATGCGATAGAAAAGAGCTTATCGGTCTGTTGATGCTCGTTCTTGCGGCCGGATCCATCAGACTGGCTGGCAGAACCAAGATGGCTTGCTGCCGAGGTGGTCAAGTTGCTCGAGGCGGTGGGCTGCCGATGCTCGCGGAAATATTGTGGTTCATGCTTGGCAATCATGTTGTGCAACGCAGCGGTGAGAAAGGGAAGGAAACGGTAGTACTGGCGCATGATACCATCGGCTAAACTGCCATTCTCCCAGGAGGCTAGATGTTTATAGTCGACGTAAAATGTGGAGAGAGAGTAGGCTTTCATGCCTTTGATCTGGGCAACGTAGTACTTGTCGGTGGTGACGGCGCTCGAGGTTGGTGCACCTGATGAGAGGGGATCTTCTACGAAGCTGCACAAAGGTCAGCGGGTGGCTTACTCGAGAAATCATGTTTCCGGACATACCCCTCGATGAAGCCCTCAAAATGCTCCTGGACAAGCAATCCAATTCGGTCCTCAACCCGAGGAATATCACGAGAATCTGGCAGTCGAGAGCTTCGGGGAATCTGGTCGTCAGCGAAGCCATCGCCTTCATCGTCACTGGGAGCTCCCATGTTCTCTGAAGGGGGACCTCGAGGACGACCAGCTGACGATGAGGGCCAGCCATAGCCTCGTCGAGGGGTTGCGCCGCCAGCACGGGAGGGCGCATCGGACATCATAAATCCGGCGTCACTTGGGGTAGCCATGGTAGCGGCGACGGCGGGGAGGGAGGAGGAGGAGGAGGAGGAGGAGGAGGAGAGAAGCCTTGAGCTGTCTTTAGCTGTTATCAAGGGCGCAGGTCTGGGTGCCTCCAAAGGGGATTTGAAGTGGTGCAGCTTGTGATGTTGAACTGTTAGTGGTGGTTGTGGGGGAAACCAAGGATTTGCTATCGATGGGGTACACAGTAATTCAGTTGGGCTACTGGCTGGGGAGCGGGCACTTTGTGAGGGCGGGTCCTCATTGGAGAGATGGAGGGCGGACGCGTTTTGACGCGTAGAGGGGCCAATTTACGCGTCGCGATTTTTAATTGAGTGCAGGCTTCGACGTGAAGGTACCAATCATGCAGGGGTCCTCTGCGTGCCACATTCAAAGAAGGTACATGCCTTGTACAGATTGCAGCTTATTTTTATCGTTCATCTTGTACCGATTTTATTCATGTATATCATGGCACCTGACTGGTTGATAGCATTTTGTCCTGGAGAGAATTAGTTCCCTGCAGGGGGCTGATTGACTGCGGGCGCTCTCTTACGTTTCCAGGCGGAGCGCACTCTATGAATTGAGGCTTGCTTGAAGTCCTTTCCCGGCTCTCGACTATAGTTGCCAAGGTGGGCAAGGCATCTGTACAATAAGTTGGTTATTCCCGGACATCCACGCGTGTAGTGCATCGGCATTCTTCCCTCTTCAATGCCTCTAGATAGTTATCTACTAACCTCGTATATCTATACCTTGTTCGTTGTTTATGCGACTACCAAAAGCTCTCCCCTGATGCGGGGTTGCGGCGCCATGTTTCTGGCCATTTTATCTAGAAACTCACACCTTTTCGTGTGTAATCAACGACGTAACATTGATGGAGTAGATATTCAATTAAAATCACTGTCTTCAAGTAACTAAATTTTTACCTAAGGGGGTACCAATGTATGTTATCTGCACATCTATATTAATGTACGTGTCTATGCCGCTCGAAAAGCCTCTATCCCGAGTTTCTGTTCCTATCCCAATCTACAAGGATCACTTTCTACCCATGGCACGCTCAACCTCCGCCAGTGCAGCAAGCACCTTCTCGTCTTGCTGCCTTCGTCCAATAAGCTGCAGACTCACTGGGGCATTTGCAAACTTCTCTGGCTCGTACATGTCATAAACGAACTTGTCCTCATCATTCTTTGGCGCGTAGTTGACATCCTTCACATCCTTGGCTGGATCCACAGTCGTGACGGGGAAGACAGCACCGGGGTAATCTAGGAGATTCCAGATGGCAGTGTAACCCCAGTAGCGGGACTGCTCGTGAGGGGTTGCCGCACCGAATGATGGAGGGCAGAGAATGACATCAACCTCTCTGCCATCTGCGGCGCCGGTGCTAGTCCATGCACGGGCGTAGGCCGCACGATAAGCATCTCGCTCGATACAAAGCTATGAGGGGGAGAAAAATAATCAGTATCAAGTGCCAAGTTTAACGGCTGGGATAGCTTTTTTTTTTTTTTTTTTTGGGGGGGGGGGGGGGGGGGGGTTTGTAAATACCTTCCAAAGCTCATGTATCGTGTGGTCCTTGACCGTTGGCTGCTCCTGGATGATAAATTTGGTCAATGGCAGGATGGGCTCTCCGACCTCGTTCATCAAATCGATGGCTTCTTTGCCTCCATCGGGCCAGTAGAGTTCTGAAATGATGTCCCAGCCCTTGCTGTGGTCAAGACCAAGTGCATGGCAGTCCCAATCGACAACCTCCATGCCCGCCTTTCGGCATGCCTCTGCAACCTCCTTCAGGGCACGGGTCATGGGTGGGTGCGGCTGCACCACGCCATCCCACCACTGGATGGCAACCTTGAGCGGTCTGTCAAAGACGTATGGTGTCCATGGCTTGGCGTCAAGTGCAGGGTCAACGAGCCATGGCTGAGACTTGAGGGCGGCCTTCATAAATAGTTCCAGAGCTTCACGTTCGACGGTCATTGGGCCGGGAGTGGAAGAGATGGTCTCTTTGCCAGCCATGATGCTTCTTCCTCCATACACAGAAATGCGTCGCAGAGTAGGCCTACGAGAGAAGATGGAGTCAGTTGGGAATAATCTTCTTTAAATCAGGCTTGTACGCACTTGAAACCGTAGATACCGACATGCGCCGCGGGACAGCGGATGCTTCCGCCAATATCGCCGCCAACACCCTACTGTTATGAGCATGTGCCACTAAAACCGAGAGAAAGATGAAGGCTGATTGATTACTGACCAAAATACTCCCGCGCATGCCTATTAGTGCCGACTCTCCTCCACTGCTACCGCCAGGAGTCAGATTTCGGTTGTAAGGGTTCACGGTGAGACCGAAGACATTGCTGTTCGTCTCCAACTGCATGATGGTCTGTGGCTGGGTCGTTCTGGCGATGAAGACGCAGCCCTCCGCCCAGAGGGATTCGTATAGCACGTTGGAGCCGTGCTTCTTACCAATCCAGGCGACAAAGGATGCTGTGGTGGTGACGGAGCCATCATCAGGGCCAATCATTCCGTGATGCTCCTTGGCTGAAATGGGGAACCCAAAGAGTTCGCCCTGGGGCTCCGGAAGGGAGTCAAGGTGCTTTGCACGAGCAATGGCTTGGTCCCACATGAGTTCTGTCAAACAGTTTGTCTGATGGGTGTTAGTAAAGTAATCTCGGTTTTTATCCCTCCACCTGAGTTGAGGCGCGATAAAAATGGCAAAAGAAAAAAAAGGAGGGCTTCTGGACTTACAGCTGCCTGGGCGAGTGCAGCTCGTCGCAGGAAGGCCCTTGTTACTTCCTCCACGGAAATTTTCCTCTGGCGGAGAACTTCAAGCAGCTCAGTAACGCTGTATCCCTCTGTGATTTCAATTTCTCGCGCTGTCAAAACTGACTGTGGCAAGTCTCGTGAGTTGAGTGGTAGCTCATCTTTGGAGGGCACTCCTTGGAGCTTTGGTTCAACTTTAGCAAGTGTAGCATCGCGTTGGGCTCTGGCCCAAGCGACCTTGTCTTCCCAAGACTTCAACTGCTGGAGGTCTGTCATATTAAACTTTGGATAATGGATTGAAAGTGTATATGAGGAGAGGAATTCTAGAATCTAGATTGATGGGGTATGTCTAGAGGGTTTATAAGAGGATTGTTTGGAAGGGAGCAAGCGGGGTATGGTATAGGTATAGGTAAGGGATAGGTTAGGACATGTACGTAAACTTGTATTTATTGCTATGGACAACTTGACACTACCCTCGCCCATCTGGTTGGTGTAAGCCGAAGTCACTGGGTGCCGGCGCGGGGGTTGCGGATGCAGTCTGCAGACACAGGTGGATCAGTTGATTGAGCCCAGGCGTAATTGACAAGATATGGGGTTGAATCCTTGACAAGTGATTAGTTGCGAGCTAGCACAATCTAGCACAATCAACTAAGTTACCTGCTTGGTACGTTGTATTGTGCTGCGAGAGCCGGGACTGGACGGACTGGGCAAGGATAGCATCGGGCCCGGTGGTCATGCAAAGCCGAGCAGCGGAGTGCGGGGGAAGGATTCCATTGGAGTCTGGGATGAATGGACCCCTTCACGGTGGTGCGCGCTAGCTCAGCTAATGAGGAGCGGCGAGACTGTGCCGAACTGCCACTGTTGCCACTGTGGCTGGGGCTACTTCTCGGCGTCACTTTGGTTCCATTGTGTGGATGGCGCCGCCTAGGCTAGAAACCAGGCAATCAATGAAGAGGGGCGCGGCCATTCATCTATATATATGTCCTCAACACGCGGGAACTTTTTCAATGTGCTCTTTATTCCAGAAAGCATTAAATGGTGTCATCTGGATGCCTAGGTATTTAGGTAGTGACCCAAACACTTCGACCGAATTGTTCAGCCAAAGTCCTAATCATTCCCTGCTCAGATCCAGATACATAAATGAGGTGTGTTGGAGCTGTGCTAATGCAATGTAGAAATACTAAGAAAAGCAGCTGTCTGTGACTACTTGTTTAATCTTGACGGTAGTCTCCAATGCGATTGAAAATTCTACAAACAGTATGTTTGGAGCCATCGGTCACCATGAACAAATATGTTACAAGTCTCGAATGACCGGTAAGCATCCGGGAAGATGTACTGGAGAGAAACTGGGTCCACGACACCATATATATGGTTTCCGGCCAATCATTGTCAAAATGAGGTCGTGTAACCCCAGATACTTGTTTCCAATAACCAGGCTTCTACTCTATATCCACTCTCATTCCTGCGATTCTTGGAACTCGATAGCGTAGTCGTTAGCCAGCCAGCACTGTTGAAATCCCCTGGCGGCCAGAGCGCACGTAGTTCTCATATCTATGTTTAAAGATGAGGGCCTATCATCGGCCAAGAGAGGAATCAACCCTGGATCTCAATTAATGCCTTAGACATCGCCTAAAATAGGTACAGCTGTCCAGAGGTCGTGTCACGATACAGAACAAAGAGCTAGAATGCGGAGAATTCGAAGACTTTCCGGACAATGAAAAGGGTGTTCCTTTCATTTCCTATAACTGAAGACTAAATCTTGAATATTTCGATGCTTCTGATCAGAAGCACGCCGCTTCCAATTCCGCGACTTGTGGTTGATCCCTTGGACGCTGATCTGTCGCATATTTCTCCTGGAGTGGCGAGGTGATAAGGTATTTCCGCAGCATCGCAGAAATAGGAAAGTCCGCAGATGTTGGTAGAGCCAAATATAAAAGGACTGGTACATGGACGAGCAGTAATGAAAAACATAAGATTCGCTTCCAGCTATGGGCACGTATTGGACGGATAGCTGATGCACCTAAACGCTGCAAGTGATGCAAGGAAGAGCTGGATTGGCTTCTTGAATAGATGTGAGAAGCTAGCACACCGGCATCAATAAATGGTACGTGCGCATAAGACTGCTCTCCTTTATGAGGCCTTGGCATTTATTGGCCGTCTTATGATGAATCCACCCAAACGTCAAGGTGACTTATCTTCGTAATGTTTCGGAGACTGGTCACAATTCAAGTGCCAGCTTTAGGCATTCTAGGCCTCAACGAAGACGAAGAGCTCCTATATTACCCTGGTAGCTTGATAAAATACCGAAGCTATTGGTTTTGGTACTCCCTCTCCAGGTGGCATTGGCGAATCCTTGGAACAAATCAAAACGGATGACTTGGAACGTTCTCCAATAACCAAGGTGCTAACTAGGTGGTACAACACGAGGTGAAACAAACGAGAGACTTGTCTCTTTTTTTTTTTTTTTCGCCAATATATATACAGCATCAGCATCACAGATTCAGCAAGGATGTCAGTAACTCCTTATCTTCTTTGTCTCCATACCCGATGCCGCATAAGACGGTCCACGACATAAAAAGCGAGCTGGGTATCAAAAAGCTCAAGCGCAAATTATGCCTCCTCATAATAACTCGTGGTCTAGAATAATCATGACTCAACTTTCAATGAGGCTGATTATGACGGTGTTGACTACGGTCGTGCCACATGTATGCACGAAATTGTTGGCGCTCCTCAATTGGCTCGCCCTCTGTAGGATGACATCGTTGGTACCCAACCTACACCCGCCATTACATCTGGACTGGGATTTCATGTGTGGTTGAACCAGACTAGTAGCTTATGCCCAAGGCACCTTCTTACATATTGTATGCAGTCTATGCCCCAGATACCACACTTAACTTGTCCAGAGAAGCTGGTCCAGCTCACTCCGACGCTTTCCACCAACATCACCACCTCACGAGGCTTTCTTCATTACTACAGGAAACAAGCAGCTGGTTCTGCAGCAATACCTCAGCCTCATTCCCCTCCCCTTCCCGCCCTCCCTATACTCCATTTGATATGACAAGCCTCACCATGACCGTGGGCGACCTCAGCTCGCAGCTCTCGACCCTGGGGCTTGAAGCGGAAGTGCCCGACATCCCGGCAGCCGACATTTTGACCAAGCCACTCGACATTTTTCGCTCCCATCTGGCCAATCTCGTTGCTGCTGCAGCCCAGTGTGACATTTCGTCGGCATTTGACTCCATCACTGACTCGCTTATGGCGGATCTCGAGGTCATTGTGCCTAAGCTAAAGCTGACGGACAAATCAATACCACCCGCTGAGAGCTCTGTATATGTCAGCCAGAAAGTATGTTTACTTCATGATATAGATGGAGATGGAGAGAGTATTTGTGGACTAATAAGAATTGTGTAGCTTCAATCATCTCCTTTTTTCAGTGCACCTTTTCCAGATGGCCCGCGGATCCGATTCTATTTTTCATCCACGGCTTTGCCAAAGATTCTGTTCCCATTCATCGAGAATCGGAAGGCGTCCTACGGCCAGCATAAGCTGGAAGGATTGAAAGACTCATCTGGCACACGAAAGAA
Organism: Mariannaea sp. PMI_226; assembly: GCA_024336345.1. Classification (NCBI taxonomy): domain Eukaryota; kingdom Fungi; phylum Ascomycota; class Sordariomycetes; order Hypocreales; family Nectriaceae; genus Mariannaea; species Mariannaea sp. PMI_226. The sequence continues at coordinate 983,535 of JANFOG010000014.1, forward strand.
AGTTCTCGTTGAGTTTTCGTCTCCAAACGTGGGCAGCGAATTCAAAGGCACCCATCTTCGAAGCACTCTGCTCGGTGCATTCATCGCAAACATGTATGAGTGCATGGGCTGGGATGTTGTGAGGCTCAATTATTTGGGAGATTGGGGTAAAGATCTTGCATTGTTAGCCATCGGCTTCAAACGGTTTGGCTCCGAGGAGATGCTCAGCACGCAGCCGCTTGAGCACATGCTCGAAATATATTTGAAAATCAAGGCCCAGATTAAACCGGAGCAAGAAGAAATCAAAAAGGCCAAGGACGAAGGTCGCAGCTCCTCGGAGATTGAGCGCTCTGGCCTTTCTGCCGAGAGAGACGCATTCTTCAGGGATTTGGAAGCACGGAATGAAGATGCAGTCCACCTATGGAATCAGTTCCGACAACTTACAATCGATCGTATGACCCAAACATACGAGCGCATGGGTATCCGGTTTGATGAGTACTCCGGGGAATCTCAAGTTAAGCCCGAGACTATGTCCGCTGTAGAGGAGAAACTGAAGGCTGAAGGTGTCCTGGAGGAGAATGAGGAGGGCTCGTGGCTCCTAGACTTTTCAAAGCATGGTAAAGGCTTGCCGGCTCAAGTCCTTCGCAACCACGACGGAACGTCGACCTATCTGCTCCGCGACATCGCAGCAGTTATTGATCGCGCAAACGCACACGACTTTGACAAGATGATTTATGTCGTCTCTTCCCGTCAAACGTCCCACTTCCAGCAACTTTCTTGCGCTCTGAGGCTGATGGGACGTGCTGACTTGGAGAACAAGATTCAACATGTCGGCTTTGGCGATATCCTGGGCCTCGAGGATCATCTATCTGGTCCGTTGTTGCTCGATCACATTCTCGATCTTTGTTCGCAATCGTGTGGTCAACTATCTGCTATAGCAACTAACAGCGTATCCAACGAGAGCCAACTGGCAGTCAGTGCCTTGTTCTCGAAAGAGGCCACCATAAAGAAAAAATCCCACGGTTACTCCATCAATCCCAGCCACATCTCATCTGAGGACCAGGGGATAGCCCTAAACTTGCAAAAGTTCCATGGCCAAATTCTATCCAAGATATCTGAGAATGATCTCGAAGACGAAGAAGCGGAAGCAGCACTTTCTGAATCTTCTGTTTTCGAGGACGATGTCATCGCTGAACTACTGGGTGTCTTGGCGAGGTTTCCCGAGGTCACCGCCACAGCATTCAAATCCTTGGAGCCACACACCATCTTCATGTACCTACTGCAGCTTCACGAGGCTGTGGAGTCTCTAGGTCCGGATGAAGTGGATGAGCATGGCCAAGAAGTAGGTGGTCCATCCAGCCAGGCAGGACCGAGCACAGCCCGATATGCTCATCTCGAATTGTATCGCTCTGCTAGGCAGGTCTTGGAGAATAGCATGAGATTGCTTGGGCTACCTGTTATCAATCAGTGACGTGTATCGACTGATGACACCTTGGGTAGAAATGCAGAGGAATAAGACAAGAACGAAATCAGCTATGCATCTATGTGTTATCCACATTAAGTTAAACATGATTAATACGTCTGGATTCGCGTCATATAACAAGTATGTAAGTGGCAAAGAAAGAGGGATACAATGGAATTAAGGATTCTATCCATCTACGCACGGATATAAAGGATCGATTGACCATGTTCTTCCACCGCGTATGTGGTGAAAATAAGATTATGAATCATGGTTCTACGTTAGTATTGAAACTCGCTGCCGAACGACATTATGGCTATTGAATACTATGCAAATACTAAGGGACATATATATATATATACTGATAGTTATTGATGCAACTTTTGATTGATAGTTATGATGGAATATTCGTATTTGAAGTCTGTGATTGCTAGTTCTTTTCAATCCTTCAGTTCGCTTTTCTCGGCGCCATCGGACACTCTGCGAGGCGTCTTCTCCCAGAGTAGTAGCGTGCATAAGAAGGAAACCCCGGCAAATACGGTTAATAAGATATGTTGCTTGTTGTAGCCTTCTGCGAATGCCGTCCTCACAGCAGTCTGTTGGGCGGGTGTGAGATGTTCAAGTGATGAAAGTGACTCTGAGATTGCGTGTATGTCTTCAGGAGACAACAGATTTGCTAATTTCCCCTGGACATGATTGTTCAGTAGTGTAGCACTACATGAGTGGGTTAGCAATTACGTATCATTCAAGTGCTAGTAGTATTCTTAGTAGTCCACAGCTAACTACATACCAGACAGCAAGTGAAATAGTCCCCCCAAGTGTGCGAACTTGAGTCAGAGCCCCCATGATGACGGCTTTGGCATTGAAGAGTTAGTCAGGGAAATTTTTGAATATGAACTCAAGTTTGACTACTTACGGACATCCTTCGGGTGAGTCACTAGTGGCACGAGGGTCAAGACTGTGCTAGCTGTCAGGCCGAATCCGATGCCCATGATCACCTCGAAGCCGTATTGTTGTGCTGGAACTTTACCCATAGGCGTAGTTGGAAGAGAACATGTGAGTCCTACACCAATAATTTGCAGCACAGAGCCAACGAGAATGATGTAAAGGGGTGGAACATTCAGATTCGATGTCATGAACCCGGAAGCTGCGGTTGCAACCGGGGAGGAGAGCAGCAAAGGCAAGAGAACGATACCTGCCTGCTGGGGAGAATATCCGTGAACGGCCTGTACACTTTGAGGTATGTTGACAACGATGGCTGTGAAGGGAAAGCCAACAAAGAATGTGCACCTGTTTTTTTATATCAATTCTCAGCATGCAATTCTTTTGTTATTTCTTAAACCTTGGAAGATGAAAAGACACTCACGCAAGCATGGCCGGGGTGAGACGATTCTTGACTAGTCGGGGCGGGAAGACGGGATCTTTGACCCATGGAGTGGCCTCCCATATCATGAAAATGATACCAGTCAGCAAAGCAAGAACTATAATGGTGATGAAAGGTGCGCTTTTCCAGGCATAACGGGTTCCAGCTGATTCGAACGCAAAGATGATGAGCACAGAAGACGCTAGGAGGAGAAACATGCCGACAATGTCGATGCTGCGAAGCTTGCTTAGGGCGACCTTGCTTCGCAAGTGATTGAGAAATGTCACCCCAGGAGTTTTCTCCGCCGAGGAAGGGAGCAGAAATGCAAGGAGAGCGAATGCAAGCACACCAATGGGGCCACTGTTGATGAGTTCCACGGAGTTAGCACTTCTGGTTGTCTTCAAAGCTTGACTAATTGTCAACTTACTTGAGGAAAAAGACCCAACGCCAGTTGTTGCCATGGTTGCTGATGATGCCACCCAGAACCGGGCCAAGAACGCTGGCAAGGGCGAATACAGTTGAGATGATGGCAATATATTTACCAAACTCTTGCTTGGGGACAAGTGCCGGAGCTATCGTGAGGGTCATGGAGTATATACCCGAAGCTCCCATACCTTGGAAAGCACGGAATACAATGCTGTAGAAGAGTTTCAATAAGAAAATCTGAACTTGATGGAGAAGAGGAGGAGGGGCAGGAGGAGCAGGAGGAGGTTATTGGCGGTCTTACAGTTCGAGGATATTGGTGGAACCACCGCAAAGGAGAGAGAAGATGATGAAGATGAGGAGACCACCGAGATACATTGTTTTTCGACCAAACACCTCGCTAATTTTCGCATAAACCACAAGAAAGCCTACGAGTAGTCTATGTTAGGAGGAAAATAACTTCTGGGAATTGGCAAGGGTTTTCTTTTGTCTGGTCAGAACAAACAAGCTTGTAAAACGTACCAGTATACGTTACCAGGTATGCGGTCACTACCCAGTCACGGAGATGAAAGCCACTGACGGCATTGGTAATGGACACTAGGGAAGTGCTCACAATGGTGGTCTCGAGCGTGGATAAGAAGAGCGCAAGCCATATTCTGTTATATGTGTTATATGGAGGAAATATGAGAAGTTGCTTTGTAAAAATAATAATAATAATAATAATAAAATGAACCGTGAAATCAAGCGGGAGGGTGTGAGAGTGTGAGAGTGTGACTACAGGGCTTGGGGGAACAACTGCGTTGCTCAACAGACTCAAGTTACTTACCCTGCTGTTAAGGCGTACTTTTTCCATCCAATCATAAAAGCAGGCTGCTGGTCCGTACTGTCGTCTGGCGTCTCACTCTCATGTTCTGGACTGTGTGAACTATTAGAGTGTGAGTTGTACGTATTAGCCAAAATCAGAAACGAAGGAAGACCAGCTGCAGAGAGAGCTGGCACAAAAGAGGGGGCCTAGCTGGCTGTAAGAGCTTACAGGACCCTGGACTCTGTCGTCTCAGTGTGCTCCTTTTCGAAAGCCATTTCTGCCATGAAGCGCAATTACTACGCAGTGAACTCGTTCATCGCAAAGGATCCCAGATCATGAGAAAAATAAGAAAAAAATTAAAATCAAAATTAAAAGAGCACACGGGGCAGTCCATTTGCGCTGATGCCAGGGTGGTCTTTTTTTTTTGTGCACCATCTCCGCTATAGCCGGCAGCCGGGGGGGCTGGTTGGATGGCTGCCTGCTGTACGAATGGATATTTTGCACAATACCTTAGTTATCACACCCAACTGGAGCTTGCAAAAGGGAACTCGGACCAAGCAGCAGGAAAAAATATGGATGTTGTAAGGTTATTTTATTTGAAATTTTGGCACATTATATTCGTATCTCAAAAGTTGAGCCAACTTGTATTTTGTTCTACCCGCGTCAGGGCTGGGAAGTTAGTAGCTGAGTAGTTAGTCTGTTCGGAGAATACTTACATACCAGCCTAAGACGTTTGGCTTGGGCTAGCATCAACCGCTAATAAATAACCCTACCAATCTTAGGTAGTATAAGGAGCAGTAGTCTGTAGACGGACAAAGTCAGACTATTAAGCAAAGGTCAGGTCACACCCATCCGTGAGTGCGTGAGTGAGCTTGCTTAGCAAGAATATCTGTCACAAGCCTCATTCAGTCTTGGGCTTTCAATTTTGTTCAAGATCTCACGTATTGTATGTAACATATAGTCTTATGAGTCAGACTCTCGGCTGTTTGAATCGAGCTCTTCATCTCAGTATTCCTCAACCGCCTCCTCCTGATGGTGCTGCCCAAGGCAGATTTGAGCGCCACACGGAGTAGGGTCAGAGATCGCCACGGGAACCCTCACATCGGACGTATCGAATTGACCCTTGCAAGCATCAAGAGAAGCATCATTTAAAACGACACATGTTACCCAGATTTTGCTCCTGCGCAAATCTTACCAACTCCTTGTTTTTATTGTATTTGGGCTACAGTGGTTGGGCCATAGTCTGGACACTGGCACATAGATGAGTTTGAGCTGACTGCTAGGAAATCTCATCATGATCCCCTCCCCGTCCAAGATCCTACCAACTCAACACAGCCCAGCCACAGAGTTTCAACAGAGCCTCGCACCTTTCTTCTCGCAGTTAGAACTGTGACGCGGATCATGCGGGCCTCCAGAATAGGACAACACGCCGCGCAAACAAACCCCTCTTTCCCCTTGTAGGGCTGTGGAAGCTAGATGCCGCACTCACTATATTTGGCTGCGGCTGAATCAAATGATCCAATAACCTCGAGATATCTGTAACATGGCCCTGATCGAGAAAAGCTACATGAGAAATTAAATTAACCTACTCGAGTTACATAAGCGAACTGCCCGTCGCAGGCCTATCGTCAACACGACGATCTTCTTCAAGAAACACCGATCAAGAACAAACCCGGCAAAAGCAGGACTTGCACACAAGACTCATTCTACAGCTTGCCGTCTGTTCCGTCTTGGCCCTATTCAGATAGAGAGTTTTGGAGTATGCAGGCGTGGCGTGACATCCTTGTTCGAATGCGGCGCTTAATACTACGCTGACTGATGGCAGGCATTTCAGCCCACAGCCTCGTTCCCGGGCGAATCCCTAACCCATCCATCCCATGTCTTTTCCAATTAAGTATATGTGCCCGTTCCTCCATCCCCCCCCGCCTATTAGTCCTCGGGAGAAGCACGGTATACACGGATAGTTCCACTTGTTAAAGCTCACTCTTTCCATCTGTGCGCGTTTTCCAATCTGTTCGCTGCTCTCTGTGACATTGTAGCTGTACTACTCTCTTTCGCCAAATGCTCACTTTCTTGCAGTTTTGATTTCTTTTTTTTTTCCTTCTCTTTCTTTCTGCCAAGGCCCCCTTTAGTTTCAGCTGAGGAACAAATTGTCACATCCCAGCAAATAGAGATACTTGTTGTGGCGCCAGGGTCAGTTGACCAGCCCCCAATGGGTCAGGCTCCAGCCTGAGGTGCAACTTGTAGGGGTTCGATTTTTTGGACCCCAAATCTGCTAGGCCATGTCAGCAGTATATAGACCATAGATAAAGAGCGCAAAAGAATGCCGTTGTAAGACGGGGGAATATTCCTCAACTAAAAACTTGTTTCTCAACATTGCCCAACCTTTTCAAGTTGACGGACAATTGCGTCCTGGTTTCTTTGAGTCTTCTGGCACTTACACGCCAGGTTCGCCATGGAGTACTCACCATCCTCTAAGCCAACCGAAGTTATTCAAAGCCAATGGAAATGGAAGGGATTGCAATGGAACCAGCGCCTATTTAGGATATTGGGCCGCTTTTTCAAGCTGTTCCTCCACTTCATCCCCGTTGGCTGGTCTGCCGTGCTTCTCTGGCTGAGTTATGCTGATGTGTACTGGTTCTCCGAGAGGGGACTACCAGTTCTGCACATGCATGTTTCGTCCAACAACATTCTTAACTGGCTTCAGTTGGTGGCGAAGCTATATGAGGTTGCAGTTATTGCCTCTATGGCGTCCATTACGCTAAAAGCCTTTAAGAGAACCTTTGTTGACACCGCCATCCCCTTTGGATTTATTTCGGCCCCTTATCGAGTTGGCGATATATTTTTCCTCATTGATGGGAATTTCTGGAGAGGATTCAATAACCTAAATTGGCAGGCAGCTTGGCGGATGACTGCAAGAGAATGGAAAGTTGTCGCCCTAGCTGTTTTCTTTATAGTCAACACACTGCTATCTCTCCTTGTCGGACCAGCCTCTGCCATTCTTATTATCCCCCAATTGGACTGGTTTAAAATCCCAAACGCCTTCTCCAATATCACAACACCTATATTCTACAGGGCTCCAGCGGCCTGGATCTGGCCAACCGACCTTAACCAGGATTTGTGGAAATTCGATCAATACTGTGGCATTGAGAGAGGAAGCTTCATGTATCAGTGTCCAGCAGCAGGCTTCGGCGAGATATACACCTGGGCCGCTGGTTGGGAGTTCTCAAACTTGCCGGACAACATCACGTTCCAAGACCCATCCGGAACTGTGAGCCGGCGTCTTGATATGCATTCCGATGACGACACCGGGACTTGGGTCACAACACCGACAGCCCTGCTTGCGAAGACAATGGGTCAATTCAAGTCAATGATTCGATCCAAGGAAGTTGGACCTATTTCTCAAACGGAAAAGTGGCAGTTCAAGCTGTCAAAGTCGTCACAGAACTACCAACCTTTAGTTCAAGCGAAATGCAATATCTGGAACAGCGCCACTGAAAAAGAGTCTCTCAAAAATATGTCACTGCCTTACGAGCAACTCAACTGCTTCGGAGAGCCACCCGGAGGACCTTGCCGCCAAATCAAGGACGAGCTAAAGACGTGGACTGTTAGTAACAATTTACTCCGCAACAACGCAGATTTATCGTATGTTATAGGAACGACCAACTCGATCAAAGAGCCGAACCCCGAAGACACAGCATCTTCTTTGGTATTCGCGGCTGGTCTACCTTACTTTGCAAATGGAGCTATCAGAGGACAGCATGTCGTCGGTTGTAGTTATATGGCTCATTGGATTCCTTCGGTCCCCATGGTTGACCCGTCCAACACAGAGTACATTGAGACCAACATCACTAAACTGGATGTATTTGCGAAAATGAGTGACTCGGCAGACACCAAGAGTGATGCTACTATCGGCTCAGTCATCAATACGGACCAATCATGGCTCTCATTTGTGGACTTGAGCCTAAGCGGTGATAGTGTAAACCAGACTACTGGAAACAGCACGTCTTTGTTTCTGAAGAAGGTCGACAACGAGTTCATCATCGGCACCCTCCTCACCGCGATGCAGCTAGTATTCCCCAACGGAACCTCAATTTTTGGACCCGGAGGTACCTGGGAGGGTGACCCAGAGCCTGACTCCAAGGTTGCGCAGGTCATTGAAAAGCTCACTGGCGCCATTATTACAGACGCCTTGGCACGAACGGCCGCGTCTACACAGCTGTTCATGATCTTGTCGGATGAGAAGACAGATGATAGCTATGCACTTGATCCCTTGTTCGTCCAAGAGGGCCCCAACGCGTTCGAGTTCCAGCTATACAAGAACGGCACATTGACTTCGCCTTATGGGGTAGAGTCGGTAAACCCGTTCAAAGGCCTTGGGTGGAACAACTTGGACGACCTAAAAACTAAGCTCACGGATAATATTGTGACTGTTGACTTTGTGGCGAAACAATACGGCTACGGCTACGGGCAGCCCGGACCGCCTTCAAGATTTGCCCTGACGGTCGTTATCACGTATCTCGCAATCTTGCTTGTATACTGCATAATCGTCCTCTTTTCGGGAGTCAAGTCAATCAAGCCTTGGGGTGATGTACAGGATCTGATTGCGTTGGCTTGGTGTTCAGCGCCGCCGCCAGAGTTGAAGGGACAGGGCGTTGAGGTTGTCGATGAACACTTGTGGGCAGAGGGAGTGACGGTGATGGCAACGGCTTCCAACTATGTATCGTTGGTGCTCAGTGAGGAGCAACCGGGAATGAGAAGGTTGAAGAAGAATGAGGAATATTATTAAGGTCTGGATGAATAATGGAAATGAATTGGCTTGGACTAAGGCAACAAGACGGACAAATAGTTTTTTTCTTTGCAGCCCAACTGCGAAAGCTATAAACTTAGGGACTTTAAGGGAAAGTCTCTAATCTCTTTGGGATGTCCTAATAATGGAAGTTTGTTTTTTCTTTTGGAAATTGTTTGAAATTGTGAAGATCTTTTGTCAAAATATCATTGAACCTGTGAGGATTTCCATAAGCTTGAAAGGTCAAAAGACACTCTAGGAAATTTTTGTAAACTCTTGTAGAAATTAAGATCACCTAGAAGACTTCAAGAAACCCCCAGAGCCCCTATCGCTCTCTCTATTTAACACACAAAAGAAAAGCTAGAGGTATGTGATATTAATAATTATGTTAGCTAAAGAAACCAGCATGAGACCTCTCTTACCGTTGATGTTATCCAAGGCCAAAAGCAGATATTGTATCTGTCATAGGAGATATATATCCCTTGCCGGGGCTAACTTATATATCACATATCCTTTGCGACAGTATAGGTGCCTTCTTAGACATATCTGTACTGGAATAGAAGCCGGGGAGTGAGCCACGAGACTTGTGGGCTCCATCGCCCTGCGCCTGATGGCTTCTTTCCACACGTCTCACTTTCCATGTCGAACATCTTCCACGCCCTCAGCAGCCAAAGACTCGTTGCGCCGGCCAGAAACATGCAGCCAACAAAGAGCTGCGTTTTGATATAGCTTCCGGTACGGTCGTCTTCAGCGTCGGCGACTACAAGCTGCATCGCCGCCGATTCAGCAAAAGTCGTTGGCAAAACCAGAGACAGGCAGACGACACTAAAAGTGCTGGCAAGCTTCTGCATGCCTACAATCTCGACCAAAACAGGTGTAATGGTCGCCCAAAAGGTACCACAGACGAGGCCGGCTAGAAGTGAGAAGGCGACGACCGTTCCAAAGGAGTGTGCGGGAATCCACATCCCAAAGCAAAGGATCGCGCATAGGGCTGTCATCAGCAGTGCCATGTTAATACGGCCAAGGCTGTCACTAAGATACCCCAGAAACGGTCTGCCAAGTCCGAGACCAAGGTTGAGCATCGCGTTTCCAATGGATCCTTGCGTAGGAGTCAGGCCAATTGAGGAGGCGAAGCTCGGGATCGAATACAACAGGGTGATGTAGCCGAGGTCGGTCACGACGCCCCAAACTATGATAATCAGGACTTCAATGCGCCCAAAGTCACCAAGACTGAAAGTGAAGCCGCCAATACCCGGCATGGAACTGCATCTAGCCTCCTTTATCAGTGCAGACGCGACGGAATTCGCAGCGAGACTGCAAAAGGCTATGATGCGATACGTCCACGCCACACCGAAATGTTGGATAGTAGCATTCGCAACCAGACTGTATACGAGACCTCCGACTCCAGCCCCGGATGTAGACAATCCTACAGCTAGGCTACGGCGAGTTGAGAACCACGACGGAAGAGCAGCTGAGGCCGTTATATAAGTCAGGCCCATACCCCAGCCAAAGCAGATGCCCTGACTGAGGAAGAGGTGCCAAATCTTGGTCGCGAAGGAAGCAGTCAACAGGGAGAGAAAGATTAGCAGGGTACCCGTGACGAGCGTCATTTGTATGCCGATCAGACTAGCCAGGGGATTGACGACGGGCGATATGATAAGAGCCTGAGATATGGATATTCCTCCGACGAGTGCCCATTCAAGATGAGTGGCCTTTATGCAATGGGAGTTGAGGGACAGGTGAGCCATGATGACAGCCCAAGACTGCAGAAAACCTGCGTTTTAGATATCAAAGGTTCCCGACAAGGGGAGGTGATGGAAAGAAGCTTACACTATTGATACCCCATGTGTGGGCATTGATGAGGAATACGCTCAGCGTGCAGACCCATCCATAGCCGCCATTGGGAGGATTCGGCTCAACAGTCTTCCATCTAGTCTCGTCGAAATCCTGAAGGGCAGCATTTTCTGGCATTGATGGTGACCAAATGGCAACAGACTGACTAGAGACTTGAAAATCAGTCTTGTTCATGGCTGATGATTATCTGCAGGTAGGAAACCTCGGTGGAGGAAGTGAGATGTTGAGGAGGGCGTATCTGTCCCCCTGTCAAAGGAGCCCTGGACTATATGGCTACTCGGCGTGATTTGTATTTGCCGAGTCTATCTCAACGAATGCAGTTGGAATTGTGGCTAAACTTGCGCCAACTTGAGCTGTCATTCATTTTCCTACTTTCAAAACCACAAGTGCCCCTTTCCAGCCATCCATTTCGAACTTAAGAGCCGACTCACTTTTTCAACGCATTAGCTCTGACGTAACAAATGCACAAACAAACCTCTGAAGGCACCTGTGGAAGGGCCTATAAAATAGAGTGTGCTAAACTACGGACGTACACGTTCTGTATATATCAAGCTGTGAAAATGATTCAATCATGAAAACAGCTACTGGTATGGTGATGGACTGACTGGCTGCCTTGTCCACGGCCAATTGCTGATAGCAGGAAACATGCCAAAATGAAGGATGAGATTTCAAACCAGAAAATTGAGTTCAAGTTGGTGTTTTATTGGTTATGACTGTGCAGATATCTCGGGCCACCAACCATTTTCTTTCACCATTTTCTTACCTGCAACTGGCTCCCAGTCTGATTCATTTACTTTCCATCTGCTTTACGCCACATGACCGAACACAGGATGAGATGATTTCAAGCTTTATGAGTGGTTTTAATGTGAGATCCAATATTAACGGCATATAAGAGCTGTGGAATGGCGTCATTTCTTTCCTATTTGCATATCTTGGAGACCTTTATGCCACTCCCAGGCAGCCTCATACAACCTATTTTAAGGCAGAACGATCCCGTAAGATCGAGTGGTTACCCTCTTCCTCTTCTATGTCGTTTCCATGCCGATTTGAGGTCAATACTTCCATCTCCGGCGCAAGTAAGGTGCGGGCTTGCCCGGCCATGTCGCTGAGAGCTGGAGGTGACGCCAGCACGTCTTCTAGGGTCATTCGATCCCATTGCTACAAGATAGCCCTATTCAGCTGCCGCGACCAAAGACTGAGTCCAAGATCTGTACATTCTCTTCTTCTCAAAATGCTTGTCACCTGCAACTCCCAAAGGTGGGAGGTAACGAACAAGTGTCGCCCATTTGACTGTCTAAGGATCCTCATATCTAATTATGTAAACGCTGCGTCATCTTGATATTTCCAGCTCCTAGCTGGCCGGTGGACCAAGTTGGTATTCAATCGAGGTTCTCTACGGCGATCATACCCTCGAAGGAAAGATGACAGTACAGGTAAGTAAATATGGTAGGGGAACCACCGGACTTGCCAGCATCGTCAGAGATGACGCTGCTGCAACTTAGCAGTACCTGTACCGCCTCTCTCCAAGATTATAGAGCTTATGCCGGTTCCAATCATAATCGACTTTCATTGAGTTAGCTTAGGTAGTTCGTTTGTGGCAAAATGGGACAACATACCACCACTATCGAGGTGTACATCCTCGATAGGCATGTGAATCCAGAATCCGCGGCGTGGCTTCTCTTGGTCCTTCTCTTCATCCATCTTGCTACCTCCGTTCTCGCACGTTGGGGTTTCCCTCCAGCATCTCAGTCCCTCGATATCTGCTCTTTGAGGCCTTGTCTTTTCAATTCCTTGCTGCTCCACGAGTTTCAAGTCAATCGCCTCGTACCAATCCCATTTTGAGCAAGACACTGTAACTTCAGTCGTAGGTGGAACAAGCTTTTGCAACAGACGATCGATCATTGGCAGCGTGTGGTTAAGCAGTTTGTCGCGAAGCAGCGACTTGTTTTCATAAGGCCAGACGAGCCCGGTGGCTTCATCGACGTCACCATATACAAGTCTTTTGAAAGAAATGCGAAGGAAGACTAGGGATGGAAATATAAATGTTGAACATGTATCAACTTTCGAGCTGGATGCATTATCACTTACGAAGCCCTCGCTGAGGGACAATTCCTTAGGCTTCCACACAAGCTCGAGAGAAGTCATGTCTGCCAACCTAGGCCGAGGGATGATATCCTGTATACTACGTAGGAGGACAGGTGAGGCAATGTGTATGGTATTGGCACCATAGAGAATACTTGTACCCTCCATATAACTGGATCGGCGCAGTTAGTATCAACACTTTAAGTCTTCGGTAGTCGGGTTTGGGGGGTGAAGGAGGGGGGGACCATACGCGTTTCGACAGCTCAGCAGCCAGCCCATGATTCCGATCTGGCACTTTGATGGCCATTCACCAGGCCACTCATTACACAACCCCGATCCCTCGAGGCAAAGATCCACATCCGGTTCGCGAAAGTGTCCCCAGGGATAATTGCGCCGTCTCCCCAGATGCAAGTGGGGTGGCCCACTGGGTGGGTATCGATGACAGACACAGCCGAACCATCGCCATCTCATGTCTTGGGAGTCTCGCAGATGAGAGTTGCCTGCCATGGTTTGTGAGTGTATTCTAGCGTGGATGGCCCATGCAGGATAAGGTCGCTTCTCAATTAGGTTAAATGGGTGATCAAATCGCAAATCCATGTGAAGCGTGCGATCGCCAAAAGCCATTAGCTGAATCGCATAGCGGATCTCGGGGGGTAGCCGACCAAAGAATAGGTCGTTTGCCGCCTGTCGGGTTGCAGCATTGCGAGAGACAGGACGAGTAAGTGTGTGCCGAGGGTCAGGATCAGTTGCCTTCCGCAAGAACATGCGCCGGAACCCATCGTCGCGTTGCTTGCGCACACGGCGTGCCTTGTGGTATGAACCCCAAGGCACAATGCGCAACCAGGCGAAACGTGCAATCCCGTAGACCTTGGCTATGACGAGGAATAACAGCATGCCGACAGTGGCGAGAGCGGCCATGGCGAGATCAGGCGAGGACCTGATGTAACCGCGCCTCCTACAACGGGCCATGACCTCGGGCCATCCGTCCCAAAACTCGGTCATCTCATCACGAATGGACAGAGTCGGCCAGTCATAGTCGCTCGTTGTCATGATAGATTTGGTTGCGATGCGGAGCGCTCCAGGCGAGCTCCGTCATGCTGCGATGGTTGTTAATTATAACAACGAACGGGATGGGATGGGATGGGATGAGCCGTGATGGTATGGATGGGATGGGGCGGGATGAGATGGGGAGATGTGAAGGTGGAGTAAAGATTTGGCGCGCGTATCGGTGAAGGTAACCTTATTTATTAACGTCCCGTGGGCGGCGCGAGTCGTCTCCGAGAGCCTTTTCGAGCTTGTGAGCATGTGAGGCACGGCAAGGAGATCCTGGCGTCTACTGTAGGAGGGTATACCATCATACCCTTGCTTGTTCATTCGTTCAATCGATTATTGTCCAAAAACCAATTCTTCGATGTCAAAAAGAGGATAGTTCTTCCCCGGGTCCGCTTCATTTAGTATCAGAACAATATTCCAAACTGGGAATGATCTGACGAGTGCCCCATACTGGGTCATACTAGGTACTACACACAGTTTCTCTTTAGTGGTGGCCTCGTGACTTCAAGTTACTACAGCCCAAATGCATGTAAAGATTAAATTGTAATCAGTGGCTCGTAATTTTATGGTAAATTCTTTATTTCCCTTCTCCTTGTTTTCACTTGTTCTCCTTTTTCTTTTTAATAGTGCCATCGGTCTGTAGATGTCCAATTAAGGGCCTAGGTGAGCTTCATTTTTCTGTTAGTTAGGCCCATACCGGCTACAGCCGTCACTCCCGCGTAGCGCTGAACAAAAAAAATTCCGTGACGACCTAAAATGGTAGACAGGATCCAACTCATTGATATTTACTCAATGACCACAGGTATGTAGTGTGGGAGAAAGATGATGATGATGATCAGGATAAATTCCCGTCATGATGAAAACCGAAGCATTATCATAGTGCGCTTTTCAAATTACTTATATGAGATCTGGATTGAAAGAACCACATCAACCTCCCACTTGTTCATAGTAGATTGCAGGAAATATTCTTCATTATCCTGGGAGATGTAACCAGATGAGGGAGCTGTTCCCCAGTTGGGCAAACTAATTCGAAATCGAGACGCTGATGTATTGCACTACAGAGGATCGACCACTACCACAATCGCATGCTACGAATGAACACAAACGAAGTCACCGAATACATCAATTTCGTAATGGTCATTATAAAGCAAGAAGAGTGGTGGCAATTTCACGCCCAGTTGAGTGAGTTGTTTCCAATGCCAGCAAAGGAACTACCCAAGCTCAGGCGTCCACGGCCCAGTCAACTAATCTTGGCCGAGCCGCAAATGTGAGAGCGAGCAATACTCTGTCTAAATACCCCATGCCAAACCTCTTGCAGTCCCTTCATATCAGTCGCTGCCCTGCATCCAGCCGCTTTCTGATCGCGTTGACCTACTCCGCCCGCCAATTGATCAGAGTTCGACACAATCATATTCGTAATGTGAGACCCAGTGTAGCTGTTCTACTGAGTGGGAGCAGGGTTTATCAAAGAAAAGGTAGGTATGCCTGTTACTTGGGAGGCAGCAACTTCTACTGATGTTGTTTCTTGAACAGCGGATTCAACAGCTGTTGCTGTTCCCTGAGCAGCGGATTCAACAGCTGTTGCTGTTCCCTGAGCAGCAGAATCAACGACTGTTGTTGATTCTTGAACAGCAGACTCGACAACTGTGGTTGTCTCCTCAATAGCAGATTCAAGAGCCGTCGTTTCTTGAGCAGCAGATTCAACAACTGCTGTTTCCTGGATGTTTTCAGTAGCAGTGATAAGTGTCGTGGCAGATGCACATGGTGTCTCCATAGCAGTAGCTGTAGAGTTTCCCAAACAAAGTGCCGTAGAAGAAGTAACAACCTCTACTTGTGAGGTCTTCGCTGCAGCACCATCCGAGCCCCCTTTGGAATCTCTGCCGCTATAACCTTCACTGATGAATCTGCCCAGGTCGAATATTTCAGTCACAGACGCGACCCTAAAGATGCTGAGGTCGACAATATCCCTTGCGAAGATGCCGTCCGATCCGATGAATATCTGCTTCACCTCGGACACGGCAATCGCGATCTCATTCCTCGAGGCGTCTAGTACCAGGAGGTTTTGGGAGAAGATGCAGCCCAGGCTAAGGTCCTCGTTATCGCAATAGTTGTTCTAGAGAAAGAACGGTTAGCTTTTTTGTTCGCACCAACTAAGCTCTGGATCGTACTCACACCACTGGCAGCAAACGTGCCGCTGAGGAGGGCCAACTCAGGATCCGCTCCAATACTAGCCAACTGTCTAGCCAGCTCCAAAACGATAGCCTTGTTCAGGGCGCCTGCATCCCGCCACGATGCATCTTGATGGCGTGTCAAGGCTGCAATCTCGGCGTTCACGGCTCTCTGGTTGCAACGAGCGCTAAATTCACCCTGGCTGCGTACGTTCCTCTGGAGAGCCTGAAAGAGCAGCGCGCCGGCCATGCCCCTTAGGTTCTTTCGGTCCTTGGCATTGGAGAAGGCCTGGTCAGCGATTTCCTGCTGCAGGCAGTCCAAGTTGGTAATATCTCCCGCGCCCCTGGAGGCACTCTCGTTGTCTAGGAGGCCAAAGATCACATCTTTGATACCCCTTGGGTTATTGATGAAGAGGAACTCGCGCACGATGACAATCACAAAGCCATGTGAATTCTCCCGCGAACCCCTAAAATTGCGGTTTCCATTTCCATTTCCTTTACCATTTCCCTTTCCCTTTGCCTTGACTCCCTTTCCACGTCCCTTTCCAGGTGCTTTTCCAGGTGCCTTTCCAACTCCCGGTAGTACAAGTCCCTGTGCTGCAAGTTCCTGTCGACCTCGAGCGGCCAGATCGTAGTGGTTCGAGGAATCGCGCAACGGCCAAGTGAATGCTTGGCCTAGAAGAGTACAAAGAAACAAAGTTGAAAACTTCATGTTGTTTAGATCGGAAGCGAGTGGGTGTGTGGTGATTAGAGAGCGATATTGTTAAAAGGAACGTACGGACCAGCCGAGCAATAGTAGAAAACTAGATGCACACGAGATGAAGAGAAAGCGATCGTGAAAGTCATAAGTGAAAGAGATGGCCATTTCGTGTTATATAATAATTTAGTATGATTCCGAATCGAAAGGAGACATGCTGAGTTTGCTCTCTGCTTACCCATGTCCACGATGCACTTACTCGTAAGGCTCGTTTCCATCCCTGACGTTCCATCGATCCTCGCATCAATCCTCTGCCAAGCTGGAAGCTCTTCTATCCTTCCATATCTGACGCCTAAATAAGAAGCTAACGTCTCAGAGTCTACATGTCAATTGGATCTTTCGGCAGATGCCGCTGGTATGAGTCGAGTTTCCCGGGTATGCAAAAAGTATGGATAAGTATCGGCGGGTGTGGTAAAGAAGAGGCTACAATGGCACTTCTTACACATGATGAGCATCAGGGGTAGGGGCTGTTACAGATTCGTCGCGTTCGGGGGCACGGCTCTTTTTTTTTTCCTTGTTGGTGGTTGTTGTGTGTGAAGCAGCCAGCTAGTTAACCTATAGTTCGTCTCAGAATAGCGCATTAGGCCAAGTCAGAGGAGGATTTGCAGCAGATCTCAGACTGACGTCTTGTCTAACGTTAATTCTAAAACCACAGGGCACGTTTCTGCTGGGAGTTGGGACGGACATCTTCAGATCCGAACCCTTGGCGACGTGCGGAAAGAAGGCTGTCCGGTGAAATCCTAGAGGATGTTGTGTTTGTGGCCGTCAAGAGTGTGCAACGGTTGGACCAGGATTACTGGCATTGTGCCGCTTTGACAGCTCTTACATGGTAAGATGAGCCACTGATCAGGTAGTTTTCTACTAGCGCTACTGCACGGCATAGACTTGAACCCATCGCCGGAGCAGCGATGGTGGTGGTTGTGATGGTGATGGTAGCAAAGAGTCTACCCCAGCCCGGTTTCAGATGGCGCGGAAAGGTCACGACCCGAATTGACGGCTCTAAATTGATGGCTGCATCGATAGACTAGTCATACCTATTATTGTTTGAAGCGTTAGACGAGCCTTTTACCTTGACTCTCGTCGACATCTCCGCACAGGAAGTCCAGAAAAACGTGCATCTAGGCCCGAAAACATCAGGATTGTCTTCTGGTTAACCTTATTCTCATACGTTTTCATTGAGCTGAGACTAAAACGAAGGTGCGGGATGGCGAGGTGAGCTCATAAAGTGGTTAGTACTAAAAAAAGGCTCTGCAAATCATTGTGTGTGTTGTCAAGCGTTCATTGTTCTATGAGGTTTATCAGCCCCTAGCCAAGAGAGCAGTAGAGGCAGTGTCGATAGGGTGTTTGATCCATAGTTAGTTGAGACGCAACAACTTGCCCCTTTTGAGCATTCTCTCTTTATTACGTCTGGCTTTGAATGCTTGACCAACAGGCCGGAAGAACTAGCAGGAAAACCATACACACTCCATGCACAAGCCCAAAAAAAAAGCAACGATCTCCAGGGTAAGGCTCATTGCAGTTCTATTAGCAGCAAAGCAGAGCCAGAAAACAGAGATTTTCTAGAGTTTATTGATATTGTTCCTGAGAATAGGTAGAATCATTTTATTAAATGATTGGATAAAACATTTAATGACAGTGTCCCAGCGAATAAAGTGGTAATGGGTTGTTGCGTATCTGGGCTTGCGCGTAAGTCCTCCGCTGCCCAGAGTTGGTTCATCTTTGCGTTGTCACAACCAGAAACTTGCGTTAGTCAAGAGAGTCAGGCTACTGTAACTATTGAAAGTATTCTATTGAATCAAATTAGTTGGATCTAACTGGATTCGTAAATATAAAACCAAGCAGGAATCATTAATTGTTGAGTATACGAATCAGGCTTATTGACGGAGCCAAATGCTAGGGAACATTCTGGCATAACATATCTCCCTTGAATTATCATGTCACAAACTGTTCTAAATACCGTTTTAGGATCTAACAAGATCGCTTCTGGTATGTACCTTGATATATGTAAGTTAAATTATCCAGCTAGGCCTCCAATACGTTACACCCCTTAGACACATAACCAAAAAAAAAAGAAGTCATCACTTGTGATAACATCATCTAAGAACAGCCGCAAGCATGGAGCAGTTGGTACCAGCACTCGAATTGTGGTACCGGGCACCGACTCCTCAAATCAGAACGTTCAAGTCTGAATTAGATGTAGCATACAAATATATACCAAATGAGATGTCATATAGCGAAATGGCTGTGCCAGTTGGCAGTCTGCCCAGTCTTGCATGGGCCGCGTTCATCCCATTGGCTACATCCATGCAGACTCACTGCGCATCAGGCCTAAATACTTACGGCACCAATACGTGACTGTCAACGAATGGTCAATTCGTTGCATGTACATTCGTGGGTTTTCCATTTCAAACGATTCAACTGGTGCATGCGAGCCGTCTGTTGTCATGATTTTCTCTCCGTTGACAGCTGACCTGGCCTCGAACCCAGATGCTGCAGACTGTGTCGTATATCCAAAGTCGAGACAACAACCAGCTCTCCACACGCCTGGTCCTGCAATTTGGTTTCTCTGATTGTTTTCTCTCTCTCTCTCTCTCTTCTACTTTTCGCCAAACGTCATTGTTCCACGATGAAGGTCGCCCCTCTGGAGCTGGACCCAGGGGGTGATGTTGAGCTTGTTCTTGGGTTTGACGAGTCAATACCAGCCTATGAGTCTGAGCTGGGATGGCTCCAGCCAAAAAGTAAAGATGGACTAAAGCAGCTGACCAAACCCCAAGATTGGAGCCAGACGGTTCCAGAAGAGTCGCAGTCCGCGAATGATGAGCGCACGTCGTCTCCATTGCCACCAGAAGAGTTCTCCGATAGCTTTCTTCCCTATACCACTCAGGCCAAACCTTCAATCGATCACAAAACCAAAGATATTCCTGAGAATGATGTTCCGACGGATGTTATTCCCGAGGATGATATTCCGGATCATGATTGTCCGGAGGATGATTGTCCTCCTCCGGAGAGTCTACCAGGAGCTGATGAGCGTGATATTGTCGACGCTCCTGTAGCTATCCCCGAGCCAGAGGCTTTTCCTGAGCCTGCTGAGCCTACTGAGCCTGATATTTTTCCTGAACCTGATACTATTCCGGAACCCAGAGCCTCTCCTGCTCTCTCGGCCACCAACGACTCTGACGTCGCTAAGCTATCGGCGAACAACTTGGACCATGAGATACCAACTAGAGATATCGAGACTCCTGGTGAACTAGCAGTCCCCGAGACCGGCGCCGAAGAATACCAGCTCCAACTTCTCGTATCCTCGCGGCACCTGAGTCTCGCCTCCTCCGTATTCCGAGAACTTCTCGACCAACCACCGTCTGAGCCAGTCAATGGTGTTGACCAATCACTGCGAAGACTCATACTACCCAGCTGGGATCCCGAGGCTTTGCTCATAGTCATGGATATCATCCATGGCCATCATCGGGATGTCCCCAGATCAGTCACCCTAAAGACCTTGGTAGACGTCGCTTTGATTGTGGATCATTACAGAATTCACGAGATAACGGAAATTTTTAGTGAAATATGGATGCGAAATCTTCCGCAACCTCCTCCAGATGTCCATGGTAACCTGTCCATCGTCTATCTATTCTTGGCTTGGGTTTTCTCCGATATCGATCTTTTCAAGGCAATGACCGCATTGGCGATATTGCATTGCGAGGGCCCAATCAACACAATGCTTCTGCCAATCCCAGAAGCCATCTTGGGTAAGAAGGAGACGCTTTTCATCCACAAGGACTAATAACTAACGGTTTCATAGAGGATGTACTGGAGAAGCGTAGACAGCTACTGTTGAATCTTTTCGATATTCCTTATGAGCTTGTCGAGCGACTCCTTAACTCTACAGACTCAAGTTTCAATACATCAGGCCTGCTACTGGGCTGCCTCATCAGAGAGATGCATGCAAACGGGTTCCCTCTTTCCAAGCCAGAGAATTACGTATGGGAATTTAGCGTTATTCATCTCAAGAACACCATTCTGGGATTCCAGTCTCCTCAGGCTAACAAAAAAATGTATGGTACCATTCCAAGCTATGGCCTTCCATCTGCTGTCGAGGAGGTTCTGGCGGACCTCGAGGGGCTTGACTTGGAGGATTATGTGCCCGCCAATGATAGATAAAGAAGTCAAACAGTCTTCATAGGGCGAGATTCGTTAATGTAAAATTGTGATAGGAAGGATCGAGAGAAGTTAGCTAGCGAAGGGAGGAACTGACAAAAGTGTCAATTACCGTTGTGTTATCTGCCGCAGTCTAGATGTGATTTATCTAACTCCTTTTTACGGCAATGATGATGAATCCATGCTTACAAGCAGAAAGGAGATACGAAAAAAAGAGTGGCATACTGACTCAGCAAGGACCATCGTTTTGTTTGTAGCTAAGGTCCAGTCCAACAAACACTCGAACTCGAATACATACACCTGAAATGCTTACCCGTTGCGAAAGCAGCTACCTGACACCAAAATCGACTCATTCCAACTGCCACCATCCCTAGTGAAGATTGATAGACAGCTCTGTTGAACAAGTCATCCCCCTTTCCCAAGTGTTGAGCTTATGACAAAAGACTTCACCCGATCTTGTACGATCGTCATTTTCCAGCAGCACATCCAACTTTCACCTTTTCTCTATTTGGTTACATAACTTTCTCTCCCTCTACCTCTCCCTCTCCTTGTGCTCTATGTGAAGCCCTCCTGGTGGTCCCTCCCATAAGCGGGGGCGTCTTTAGGTGAGTTGCTGTTGTCATCGGACAATTGCTGGAATGTTCAAACTTCAATGTTTGATTTTGTTGAGTGTAAGTTCCTCATATTTTTTTTCCTTTGTCTCGGAATCAACTTCAGTTGTAGTTTTCTCCATTTGAGTTAAAAGCTGTTGATGAAATCCTTCGCAATTTTTCGTCGCTAGCCCGGGCTCTACCCATACCTTTCATCTTCCCTTTCGGACTTTCCGAGCTAATATTTTCGTATTAACTTCAGTTTTTGCTATTACCAGTCCTGAAGGAGTGAAAGTTGATGCTCAGTATCTTTCTCAGAATTACTGCTCGATGCCTAGGAAGCATTTGTTGAAAGTTTTGAACATTTCGCCTCCTATGAATGACAGGATCTGTCGAGGTACTAACCCTCGTTAAATGCTCGCACCTTCGTCATCCCCTTCGAAGGTCAGTACGCCGTTGGCGTCTCCATCAAAGTCATGATCATGATCATGATCGTGGTCATGCTCATCATCCCAACCTGCCGTTGATGGATCTGTCGTCGTTGAAATCGAAGCCGGGACGTAGTCAGCGACCGTAAAGTCAGCCAAACACATGGAGGGAGGGAATCGACAATAAGCCTTTCCACCGCGGCGTTTGCAGTCTACCCTTTGGCAAACATGGCCAAATACGCAATTAAGCCTTCGACAAGCACTGCGTTTTGGACATGGAACTGAGCGAGATAATGCTTCCAAGGCTGGCTTAAGTTCTTCAGGGATGGGGTTGTGGTCAAATTCGCACTCCTCATTCGGGCAGTAGCCTGTTAGTTGCTTTTGATTACAGAGCTTCCTTTGTCCGGGAGCCGGCTTAATCCGTCTTAAGACATCTGGAGTTGGAGGCACAATATATGCGTCAAGTCGGTCTTGGTATCCGTTAACAGCGATGTGGTCCTCCGGAATATCATGTGGTCTTGGTAACAAAGCGATATCATTATTAGAGTCGTAGGGAACAGGGGTACGGGCCTGGGTGTTGCTAGGCTCGTTGTCTGACCGCCAACTGTGACTTTTATAAGATGGCGGCGAACCGTTGCGGCCCAGATGTGATGCCGATTTGGGATCGATATGGCTGTGTCTGCAGGAACTACCATATCGACATTTACCAAGCATATTGAATTGGCAAATCTTTATGCCATTAATTGGAGACGTTGCTCTTTGTGGCAGTGGGTTTGTGCCTATTTGTGCCGAGGATTTGCCCATTGTGATTGAGGTCTTCTTGGTAGTTTGAGCTGATGCGGGAGGGGAGGCCAAAGGTGAGGAACGGAATACCCCAGGGAAATCTTCAACATTCATGCTCAGTTTGTCAAATTCAGGATGGAAGCGTGCGCTTGGTGTTCGAACTAAGGTAAATCTCTCGGTATTACCCCGAAAGGGAGTAAGGTCGGAGATGTAGCCCACGTCATGGCATGCGGCGAAATAGATGTGTTTACACTGGGCGTTGTCGGCGTAAAGTCGTAATAATGCCTTCAGCTTGAAGTCCGCATTCTCCTTTAGCTCGCCGGCATCCACGAAATCAGTCAGACCATATGATCTGTTGAAGCCTGAGGTGAATGGTGCCAGTGACCTCTTCTCGGCACCACAAAGTCCATTCTTATAAAGGCATTTTGACAAGCCTACGAGGTCAGCATATACTCGAACCATGACCTCACATCCCTCCAGGCCCTTGCGCCGCAGGCTCATCTTGACAGTATCGTTTAATTGCTTGGCTGCTCTGCTCCCTCCTTCTTCCCCATGGCTGACAAAGGCTTCATCAAAGACATAGCCATCTCCATCGATAACGACAAGGGCGAAAGGGTTGCGCTCCTGGCCACGGGCCATTTGTTTATAGCGCTCACGACCCTCCCGTTCCTCTTCATAGTCGCTCTTCAGACGCTTGTAATCCTGAATCAGCGCCGAGTACCGGTCGAGAATTTCCGAGAGAGTGTCATCCTTTTTGTATTCAGCAAGCTGCTCAGCCGCTTTCTCGATGGCCTCATCGGGAAGCATTTTTTTTTTTTTGCTTTCGTCGACACGCACACGCCCAGCTTTCAGTGACGAAGAAGCTCGCCTGCTAGGCCGATGGCTGGACCTGTCTCCCCCGGGGAGCCTTGTTGTGAAGAACAGGGGCAGATCTGAACGAAGTGAAGTGAAATGAAAGAAAAAGAAAACAAAATGGAACAGCGCCTAAACTCAACGACGACCGAGCCCGAGACTACAGCGAGCGGGCGTTGAGAGAAGGGCAAAATGACGCAAACACAAAGCAGTATTTCGGGAGAGAAGAAGGAAATCTGGGTAGGGCGAGGCGCTAGCTTGTACGCTTATGTTATGTACCAATGGGTCAGGTGACGGGCCTACGTGTTCAATTGCGGGGACGAAGAGTGTCACCGGCATCTTCTCGATGGTGCGCTGGTATTGCTTGGTTGTTATTTATTTATTGTCTTCTTTTCTTTTTATGAGATGGACGAGGCAGGTTGTCAGTCACGATAACCAAGTGATGGGTGAACTGACTTAAGTTCCCGGGTCCTTTACCCACTGTGCCTATCCCTCCTTCGTACGTCCTTAATGTATGGGACCTTGCTTGCACGCCCCTCTACCTAGGGAGGTAGTTAATACTTGGGTGCGGGTCATTTTCACTGATCCCTGCGGTTATAAAATAAGGCCAAATATGACCAAAGCCATGGATGGCAAGCCTTCGACTGACACGGCGCCCAACATCAGTTTGCCTGCCATTCCTGGTTGACTCCAAAAATGATCTGGAGGGCAAAGTGGGCAGGGCAAGCAGGGCAGGCAGACGAGAGTGTGGGTGAAATGCCCAACCCAACCCTGACCTTTGACCAGGCAGGTTTTTTTTCTGGGTCTTGATCATGGGTAAAGACGAATCAGAGCGCTACCATTTGGTAGTGAGCATACCACACGGTTACCTAGTTTGACAATCGGTCGAATGAGGAGACTCTGGGCTTTGGTCTAGTTGCTTCTAGCAGTTGGTCTGTCCCCCAGCTCCAAGTATTGCTTCTAATCAGTAAGAATAGGTATGAATTCCTATATTCAAGCAGTCTACTCCGCATAGCCTGCCTAGCTAGCATCGCAAAAGAAAGACTAGTACATAGCTATGCGTTTGAATTTACCTTGAGAATAATCTAAACATCTGTGGCCATGGTTGCTAGCGTCTCCGCCGTGGTTTGAACAGAAACAATAGATATAGCGCGTGCATGTTACATAGGTGGCACTTTGTATATAGATTAGAGAGAGCATTACATTCAAATTTCTTCTATTGTCTTCTATTGTCTTCTATTTGACTTGATCCTCGACGTTGCAAAAAAACATCAGTCATCAATCTCACAGGGCCTGTTCAACCGTCCCTCCCAGCAAAGGTGGTGGAAAACACAATTTGGAAGATTCAATAATAATGTAAGTGATGTAAGCGATTGATTGTACTTTCCGTTCAGGCAAACAGTAGAGCTAATCAGCACGCACTATAACTTGCGAGATCGGCCGAAAATAAATGCTTCTAATCACAGGAAGCAGAGCAGGTTTGCCCCCGTCTCGTTATTGGAATGGCTCAATACACTTCCAGCAGCTCTCGAAGTTCCTCTTGTCGTCCCTCTCCCCCCATTTTTCAACCTCTTGTGTTGGTGTCGTAACGCACGGTCCAGCTTCTGAAAATTGGACGGAAAATGCTTAATTGACCCAATCAGGATACCAGAACGAACTTGGACGACGCAAATTCGGTAATCTTAGCCTCAGCTCAGTGCCACGAACATGCCCAAACAAGTTTAGCTCAGCCAGGTATGTTGACACCGTCTCATAGACTGTGGGTAGACTAGACGAACGTCTCATCAAATACGTTGGATGAGCTCCAAAAGCCACTTATCTCGTACAACCCAGGTCCTGCAATCGACAACTGTCTCCTCACTTGTCTCGTTACTATACCATATGCTTTTGCCCCAGCTTGTAGTGATTGATAGTGGGAGCCTCTAGAGTGGTAGCTGCGATAGACACCTGAACGCAAGACTTCATGGATGGAGCCTCATATTCCCCATATTCCCCATATTTCACGAAGGATGCAGACCACCGACTGAACAATACCTTTAGGGCGCGTATTCCTCTCTACCTGAACCCGAAACACGACGTTCAAATTCCCTGAATAAAGGGCGATGGTCAAGCCTGGTCTAGATAATATCAAACTCTACCAGAACTGAAAGCCTCTGAAGACAATACGTCTGTCCTCCGTCAACCTCGACGTCATCGTATGTCCCCTATCGAAGAAAAAGGAATGTAATAAAGCGAGCAGATGGGGGGGGGGAAAGGCAATTCTGGAACCTCTAGAAGCAAAGCATTCTGTGATCAACACCAAGCTGCAATAGGACACGTCGGTTATGATGTCAGATAAAATATATAATTGGTGATATCAACGGACTAATTATTTAGAATCAGAAAGTCTTTGCAGGCTAAATGAGAGTTTACGTCATCCTGGGGGAGCGATAAACATCTCTATCATTATCAATTTCCCTTGGTTTTCTCACTCTCCTCCTCCTTCATCTCAGCAAACGTTTGACCATCCTTAACCATCATCGTCACGTCTTGGCCCTTTAGGAACTCATCCAGCTCTCGGCGTTGGGCATCAGTCACATCGTTGATGTGCACGGCAACATCATCACCAAACTGGGCCGAAATTTCTTCGAGAGACAACCTGGCAGTTTCGGGAAAGAAGAAGTACACGATGGGAATGAAGAAGATGCACCAGGCAATAATGACCAAGTAGTACTTCCACCCAACCTGTTCGATTCCGATGGGTGCAGTCTGGAGTAAGATAATGGTGGATGCGAACTGGCCGAAGAGTGAGAAACCCATTCCAATAGGTCTGATTTCAGTAGGAAAGATTTCTGAAACGTAAATGTACATGGTAGTGTCGCAGAGGGTACTGTCGCAGTTGAGACTAATTAGCAAGCCGTGCCATTGCAGAGCACGAGAATGTATATGTTGTAACTTACCCTTGGAATGCAAGATAGAGGAACACGAAGAAAACCCCGGCAGCGTTTCCGGCTTTGTTTGTCGTACCGCTATATTCCGCAATGCATCCAACGAGCCCAGAAGTCGTGAACAGGCAGCCGAACAAGCCAACCATAAACATCCATCGTCGGGAATTGATCTGATCGTGGAGCCAGGCACCGAGCGGGTTGTAAATGACACCCGCAGTTGTCAGCCAGAGGGCGGAGAGGAGCAGTGGCATGGAGCCGGTCTGACCAAGGTTGGTGTAGAGAATGACAGAATAATTGTTCTAGGTCAGAGTCAGCAATTGCTTCTTTGGGGGCTCGCGGTCGCTGATCTCAACAATTCGAACGTACAATGACTAGAGGTCCAGCAAATTCAGCACCCCACTGAGTGAGAAACCCGATGATCATTCGCTTTCTGTAGCTCTTCTTCTTGATTACGGCCGTCCAAGGTGTGCACCCAATTGCCTTGAGCTTCTCAGTGTCCAGAGCAATCTGCATCTTGACCTGATACAGCTCTTCCTTGGCTGTGAGATCGTCAGGGTCCTCGGGAGACTTTCGGAGGGCCTGGAGGACTTTCCACGCTTCCTCGACCCTCCCTTGTTGCAGCAACCATCGGGGTGAGCGAGGGATCCAAATGCTAGTGATGAGAAGCACAAGGGGAGAGAGGCACTGCACGCAAAGAGGAAAGCGCCATGCGAATGAAGCATTCTTGTCAGTGGCAAAGTAACACGCGTAGCCCAACCAGCCGGAGAGCATGTAGCCAAACACGAGGAATATGGCATGGTGTCCAACCAACCAACCTCGTTTATTCGGCGGTGCCAGCTCAGAGAGGTACATTGGACAGGCGGTGCTTAGGATTCCAATGCCAAGGCCGGAAATGACCCTACCAACATGGAACATGCTGATCGTTTATTGATGAGCATAAGATGACGAGTAGGATTGAAGATGATGATGGTTGGGAAACTCACGCCAGGTTTGCCGCACCGCCTTGCAATGCACCCCCAAGCACCGCACATGCGGCGCCGATCTGGATGGAGGTCTTGCGACCAAGTGCGGTAGCCGCCCACATAACAAACAGGCTTCCCACAGCGCCACCGGCGCTGTATAAGCCATTAGATGTAGCAATGGCGTTTGCAGTCTTGCCTCCGTATCCCGGCTCACCTTGCTGGGGGAGGTCGAAGAAGGCGTACCATCCTGGCTGGCCGATGGTACTACCGATGATTGCAGAGCAGTAGCCATATGTCTGGAGTTTGAGGGAAGAAAAAAAATTCTTGTTAGCGAAGAGTTCAATATCTAAGAAGAAGAATAAAATAAAATAAAATATAAGGTCTTAAGAGGGAGAGGGTTCTTACAAAGGAACCAAAGGCAACCGCGATAGTCACAAGCCTGTTGTACAGGGTTGTTCGCGAACGGCGACTCTGAGAGTTGACTTTGAGCGACATGATGAAGTCTGGCAAGTCAATTGACCAGAGGAAATTTGCAAAAGGTCGGTCGGCATGGTAAATATCTTCTCTCAAAACATACCGCATATGCAAAGGGAGTGAGCCGGCAAGCACACGGGCACACGGCACTCGCCCACGGGGCCCCGCCGGGGGTCTCACAACGTCAGGCCGTCATGTCCCTCGACGGACGCCAACCACCCAAATTGAGGATAGTCAGACAATGGTTCGAGAAACCAGGTTAAGCGTCCTTCGATCCATCCCAGTACCTAGTTCCTGGGGGCGGAGACGGTGTGTGGTGGCGTGGCTGTCGCGGAGCGTACCACCCGCAGGCTTGAGGTCAAGGCAGAGACGTAGCAGCAACAACTCACAGCGGCCCCGCATCTCCATGTCACGGATACTATGCTATGCCTTCATCATCACCGGCATCGGGTAACCAAGCCAACCATCTATAGCCTAGGACATTTCGATTGAGCGGTACGAATACAGTGGGCAGCTTCATGTGACAGCATATCTCTACCAACACTAAAACCTTCAGCACACCTTTTTTTTTTTTCTCCCCGGCGAACGACGCGCAGTCAATTGATCAGGTGGTAGACACCAAATTCTTTACTCTACTCAAGACCAACACGGCCAGTCCACTGCATGGCTACCATGTCCGCCAACCACACCGACACTCTCCCCTTCGAGTTGGCCGACAGGTCCCTCGCTCAATTCGACTGCCAGGTCCATGGAAAATCCATTCCTGCAAAGTCTGGTGCCCGCTTCAATGTTGTTGACCCAGGCTCCGATCAAGTATGGACCTCATGCCCGGACTGCAACGCTGACGACGTCGACGATGCAGTCCAGTCCTCTTACGAGGCCTTCCGGCAATATTCCGCATGGACCCCTAGACAGCGGTCTCAGTGCCTAATGAAGTGGCACCAACTTATCATCGAGCATCGCGATGATTTGGCCAAGATTCTCGTCTACGAGACAGGGAAGCCTTTGGCCGAAGCATATGGCGAAATTGACTACGCAACCACCTTCACCTGGTGGTTTGTCGGCGAAGCTGAGCGGGTTCAGGGAACAACAATCAGCTCTGCCATTCCAGGTCGTCGCGCCTTTACCATCAAACAGCCCATTGGCGTCGTCGCTGCTTTGGTGCCTTGGAATTTTCCACTCGCCCTCATTCTGCGCAAGGCCAGCGCTGCATTGGCTGCAGGATGCACCATGGTTGTTAAACCATCCCCGGAGACGCCTGTTTCTGCACTCTCCCTTGCTCGCCTAGCCCTCCTCGCAGGGTTCCCGCCCGGGGCCCTGAACGTCCTTACCACGAGCCTTGAGAACACTCCCGCAGTAGCGGAGGCCCTATGCCTGCACCCCTTGGTCAAGAAGGTGACTTTCACAGGAAGCACCCGTGTCGGCAAAATAATTGCCGGGTTATGTTCCAGGAATCTGAAGAAAATCACATTGGAGTTGGGTGGAAATTGCCCGTTTATTATCTTTGACGATGCCAATCTTGATCAAGCCCTGGCACAGCTCATGAACCTCAAATGGAGACACGCAGGCCAAGCATGCGTGTCCTCAAATAGATTGTACGTCCAACGTGGTATCTACGAAAAATTCACCGCCAGTCTTGTTAAAAGCACTTCCGTGTTGAAGGTTGGTCATGGGATGGAAGATGGCACAACTCTGGGACCCGTGACAACTCCAAGAGGCCTAGATAAAGCAGAAGAGCTAGTCAGAGATGCCATCTCCAAGGGTGCCAGACTTGTTCTTGGAACCGGTGAACGAAAGCAACCATCTGAGGGTCAGAGTGGGGGCGGATATTTCATGAATCCGTCGATTCTCTTGGACGTTACAGATGAAATGCTCATGAGCCAAGATGAGATATTTGCTCCCGTTCTGGGCGTGTCAGTGTTCGACACGGAAGCTGAAGTGATCCAAAGAGCCAATGATACAAGCATGGGATTAACGAGCTACGTGTTCACCAAGAACGTTGATCGACTATGGAGGATGTTCGAGAAGTTGGAGGCTGGAATGGTTGGACTGGTAAGTTTGTTTTCTCTATTTTCTCCACTTCACAGGGCCACAACCACACACACACACATACAACTAATGAGAGAGATGGAGAGAGGCAGAAAATGCATGCTAACTTTCATTTCCAGAATACAGGTAACAATTCCTCGGCAGAGGCGCCTTTTGGAGGAATCAAGGAAAGTGGGTGCGGAAAGGAGAGTGGAAAGGACGTCGCTATTGATGAGTTCATGATTACAAAGTCCGGCACCCTGACTCTGGAAGATGCCTGATCCAACAACTCCAGACTATCAGTTAAAAGCATTTGGAGCACTAAGACTTTCTCTTGTTTCCATCTCCTCCAAGCGACTCGAATTTCTTCTTTTTTTTTTTTTTGTCGTCAAAATTTGCTACTGCCGCCTTCAATAGCATCAGGTCGTTACAGGCGGAAGTTGCCTTCTTAAATCAAGGTCTAACTGTCCCATAGTTGTAGCCCCTACAGGTTTTCTCTAGTAAATGCCAGGAATGATCCTCCACTGGACTGTTCTCCTGTACTTCTCCCAATCCTCGCCGTACTTCTCAAGACAAGCAGCATCATCTCTACGCTCACGATGGATAAGCATGAATCCAAACCAGGCAGAGTAAAAGTACGTAAAGAGCATTCCCCATCCTGCGGCATCATCCGGGCCCACCTGTCGGCCATCGAGCATGGTCCGAATTCCCGCACCGGCAATAGCAGATCCGGCCGGGTAGATCATATAGCCCGCCATGCCAGTCGGCAGGCAGAATGGCAGGGATTGGATCCAATCACCCAGGTAGTTGATGTGACGAGCCCGACCCCACCAGCCACCAGTGAG
Organism: Mariannaea sp. PMI_226; assembly: GCA_024336345.1. Classification (NCBI taxonomy): domain Eukaryota; kingdom Fungi; phylum Ascomycota; class Sordariomycetes; order Hypocreales; family Nectriaceae; genus Mariannaea; species Mariannaea sp. PMI_226. The sequence continues at coordinate 1,014,311 of JANFOG010000014.1, forward strand.
CAGTCTCGTTCCGCGCCTGGTCTGGATGTAAGGCATGTTTGCGACGGATGGATGTGTAGGGTTCGTACGGAACAGGTTCTTCTGAGAGTTTGTAGATCGGAAAATGTACAGGCCGATAGAAAAGACAGTGCCAATAGCGGCAACCCCAGGCCAGCCAAGGTGAACGGGATAAGTGGAGAGGTAACGGCACTGAGTGGAATAGAGGAATGGCACCCAGACAATGTCGCCAAAGTTGAGCATGAAGCCCAGTCCATCGGTGATGATGTCCATCATGCCCAGGATTCCAGGCTCGTTGTACTGGCCCTCCAACACGTAGTAGGACTGCACCAAGGCGACAATGATGATGCTGTCAGAAATGTAACCGTGTGTGCGGTATTGCTTAGCAATGAAGGCAAAGTCCAACAAAGCCCACCCAGTCAGACCAGGGCGCATTTCCAGCCAGGCCTTGATGTCGACTTCTCCAATTAGAGGTATCGTGACGCGAGGATTAAGCTCACGGCCGATGAAGAAATCGTAGATGAAGTTGCCCGTGTGTCCGCCCTGAGCCAGTTCGCGCAGCTCAGCATTGCCCTTCTTAACGGTGAAGCTGCCCACGTAGACGTAGACAGATAAGAGGTAGGCAAGAATGATGTTCGCAGTAAGGAGCTGGAGATAGTTGTCGGAGATAAAAGTCCAAACAACAAAGTTGGCTCCATGCAGGTAAGTTCCAACGGCGCAAGCAGCGAGTTGGACAACCGTGGCATTGAAGGCTTTTTGGGGGGGATCGGTCGTCAGTGTCACTTCGGCCACCCTCTGGAAGTTGCGTATAGGTACTCACCATTGAAGCGATAGCGAAGAGGACGGCCAGACTCACGCAACTTGGTGCCGTACATTTCCTGACCAGGAAGAACCCTGTACAGGACCAAGCTGAGGAGGTAATAGGCAGCCAGCCAAGCGGAGACTTCCCAGCTGGCAAACCCCCAAATTCCATCCTCGGGCCACGGGATCTGGGCTTTGAGCTTGTCCCAGGTGAGAGTTCGAGGGTCTAAGAGAGCGGGAGCAGGACAGCCGGCCACATCGTTGCACCCAAGGAAGAGGACATGCATCAGGACAGGAAGCCCAAAGACAATGCCGGCGGCACCAAGCCTGTGAGCGCGAATTATTAGATTAGCACACAGCTGAACTAGGATTGAGGGTTCCGGTTTGTGAATACGTACGGGCCTCCAAACTCATAGTGAGGTTTCGAAGGAGTGGCCATGATTGTTGGTTGGTTGATTGATTGAGCTGAGCCCGGGTCACACGTCGCGTAATGCGGGTAGAAAGAATTTCAAGCAACAAACAATTACTAAGCGTAGAAACAAAGTAGACTATGGGATAGACCAAATTGAAACAACACAGTCTTTGAAAGAAATAAAACTCCTCCCCCAGACCATTGATATGATATTTGATCTCTTGGTCCTGATTTAGGGCTCTTATTATTGCATATAATTCGAGCAGAAACACCAAGAAGAAAAATCAGGTCAGTTTGAGAGCTTCGGAAGCAGCATCTTCCGCCCCACACTTGACCCCACCGCGATCATTTTCAGAGCCAGTAAGCAGGTTTGTAGGTTCTAATCTGTAGTTAGTAGCGAATATCTCATTTTAAAATAACAAAATTGTGATTATACAACGCGTAGGGGGCATTGTGAAAAGATATGGTAGTAGATCGGCGTCGAGACTTGTTTTATAACCCAGTTACTAAATGACAACAGCCGAATTCTGACTGGGGGGTTTTGGGTGAAGGTGGACGTTGGATTACATCATGCCTCATCTCTCATGCCTACGATGATTGCACTAAAAGATGCCTATAAGATAAGGTCGGGTACCCTACCTACAGGAGGGCGCCGTCTACCTTAGCACCGTGCCTGGGAGCCTGGAATAGATAGCAGGGAGGCCAACAACTAGAGAACAAAGTGCTGGACAAAGAATAGCACATTTTCAACAATGGCTATTATGCAAATGAAAGCTAGATGCTGCGCTTAATTGATTGTATGTATGTATGTGTCTAGTCTTATGGGTATCTCTATATGCTTCGCTGCAGCAAAGGTTAGAAATCATACAATGCGGACTCCAACCCCCGACGCTCCCCCCCCCAAGTCAATTGAATCAGTTGCTAGCAAATCCAATATCGTTTCCCCCTCCCCCTCAGCTGTCATGACTACCTACCCTACCCTACCTACCAAACATCAGTGCAGGCAATCCTAGTCCGGGATATTTTCCGTCCTCCTTTTTAGCGTGCGGCCCGTTCCATCCACTCGTGACAAACTGGGCAACGCACAATAGCTCCCCCTTGGCAAAACTTGGGTACGAATACGTTATGGAGTTCGTGTCTCCCCCGGGTATGGTACGCTCCGTTCCAGAACTGTACCTAACCTTGCCTAGGTGCTAGGATTGCAGTCATGTCCTGACTCCCGCCCCACCCTCAGACGTTCCCATGATGTAGACCACCACAGGTAGCGGAAAAAAACTCGACAAGTCTTGAGGTTGCGAGGGTATCCATCGCCTCAACATGGTCCGAACAAAGTGCGGAGTGCGGAGTAGCTAGGTCCCTTTTATTCCCCATTACTCTAGAACACCTAGTCTATGTGATTCTTGCCTCCTCAACATCTCACTATTCTCTTCTTCCAAGACTTTCCTGTTGCTCCTCCCGACTCTCTGTTCCTTTGACACAACTCCCATCCCCTCTCTTCCCCCCTTTCAACTTACACGGAGAAAATACCTTCTACACATTATCGACCACCCTGACTTCACACACACTACACAATGGGTTCCATCCAGGCAATACCCGTCGAACCAAGTCCCAACTCCATACACAATCTTCAATTCGATCAACTTCCCGATCCACGCAAGGTCTGGCCAGCCAAAGCCAACTCAAGAGAAGAAGGACTCGGTCGTCTCATCCTCCTCACTCCAGATGTCGTGGCCAACGCCGCAAGAACATGCATTAGAACCGGCATCCGCGTTGCCCTCAACTGGGATCTCACGAAGCTCGATATCGCCAACTTCAACCGCGCCCCCACGCAACATCACATCACCTCTCTCCTGGGCGGGGCTGGCTTTGATGATGTATACATATTCAACCCGCAGCAGTCATCGCAGTGGGATGGGCTAAGACACTTCTCTGCGCCATTTCCTACAGGGGAGAACCCGGCACAGAGGCTGTTCTATGGGGGGACCACTGCTATGGAGATATCCGACCGGAGCAGCACAAGAATTGGAATGCAGCATTGGGCAAAGGAAGGGATTTGTGGGCGTGGCGTGTTGCTCGACTACGTGGCATTCGCTGAGCGCAACTCCATATCTTACAGTGCACTATCTGATCATGCAGTTTCCCTTGAAACCTTGAAACAGATAGCATTAGAGCAAGGCGTTCAGTTTCAGCGTGGCGATATCCTCTTCATTCGTATCGGGCTAACCAAGGAGTGGGACAACCAGATGAGTCCTGCCGACCGACTATCATACGCCCAGAGCTCGAATCCCCAACATGCTGGAGTCGAGGGAACACAAGAGATGCTGAGATGGATTTGGGATGAAGGATTTGCCGCAGTAGCCGGTGATGCTGTCTCATTTGAAGTATATCCTCCCAAGAAGGCCCACCCTAGAGACGACGGAGACGACGTACCAGGGTTGTTCATGCACGAGTATTTGATTGCTGGATGGGGTCTTCCTGTAGGTGAATTATTTGACCTTGAAGACTTGAGTCGAAAATGCGCGGATTTGGGTCGATGGGAATTTTTTATTGCAAGCTCTCCTCTCAACATGCCAGGTGGCGTGAGCAGTCCCCCAAATTGTTTGGCCATATTTTGAATACATGCAGAATAAATGCAAAACGCAGTTAAATTTCCTTTTTTTTTTTTTTTTTTGGTTAGCTACTGAGATTACCAAAACTCTGCAAGATTTTAGCAAACTTCTCTGCTAACCCCCAAGATCGTAATCTCTGCAGCATGGCCTGGGCGTCTTGAATAATCGTCTTGACCGCACCATCGGCAAGAATATCATCAGCTGAGCCGATTCTGGCTGGTCCACCATACATGATCCAATCTTTTACCGCCTGTTTCTGTTCTGGAAGGTGACTGGCGACATCCAACCTGATCTTTATTGGATTCAGCGATGGATCTGAGCAACGAGGGAGGTGTTGGGCGTAGGCTACGATGAAAATGTAGCTCATGAACAATCGCATAATCTCGCAAGGGGCTGACACAAGATATTCATTGGCAACGGCCACGATCTGTCCAGCGTGCCAAGCTAGTGTGCGGGCTCTGCGTAGATCGTTCCCAAGAGCAGAAACGAGTCGGCGACGAGCCATGTCAACACCTTGATCATGCCCGGCCCCCCTTGATACAACGCTACGAACGACATATAGAATCATGTCCATGATGTCGTCCGCTGTATACAAATGGGAATAGTGACACAAAAGACTTGAGATGCTTTTTTGTTTTCCGTCAGCGGATAATTACAAGACGCAAGACGCAGAATGCAAACTGAGACAAGAACTTACTTATAGCTAACCAGATCCGCTGTAGAGGCATAATTGTTCATGGTTTCGAGAAGGCGATCTAAGGCAGCTAGTAGTGATGACTTCGACTGCCTCTGGCCGGTTGATAAAGACGAAAGACCAAAATACTCGGTAGTAGAGACAAGTTCAAGTTGCTTCAGGTCCCAGAGAAGACGCCCAATGACTTGCCCAGACAGTCGCTTGCCCCAAGTGGAGATGTTCTCGGGAATTGGCGATCCTGCTATTGCAGCGCTTATCACACTTGATACGGGTACTCCGAGAGATGTTTTAGGGATTCTTGATTTTAATGCCGCCCAAGCATATGCTGAAGGAGCCTCCCAGAGAGCATCCATGCATGGCAACTTCGAGGGGAGTTCGCTGACGTCAACTGCACCACGGCGACTAGTGAGAGTGCATAAGCTGCAATCGTACTCGAAGGATGCCCAAGCAATACGAATATCTCTCTCTCTGGATGCCCAGGTGCGCCACTCTGTGTCCAACGCATCTTTATTCGTGGGCATGTTGTGGTTCAGTTCGATGCCCTCCTGGATGCTTGGGCGAGTCTTTAATAGACCTAACCCTCGTAAACTTCCAAATAGCACGCCGCGCGTCCGGTCAGCATTTTGATAGAGTTGGCGGTTACCTGATCCCAGAGAATAGATTTGATGCAGACACAGCGATGCAAGGTACGAGGTATTCGAGTAGTTTGCGGTGTCCGATATGCCCTAGTCAGATGTTAGTATATTTCCAAGTTTGTGCTGTGCTAACACCAAACTTACCATCCAGCTGATAATCGGGTTGCAAACGTCGCTGATTGACGATGACAGTTCTGCAGCATTCGGTTCGTCAGATAGCACAGCACCGAGGCATGCCATGGCAGCAAGTAACATGGTTGGACAATCGTTCATATTCCATGTGGGAGGGTGGAAAATCGGTTGGATAAGTTGGAAGTTTCCGAAATAGGCGTCAAGTAGTTTCTTGAGTAGATCAACACCCATTAGTATTGTCGGTTCAGTTGCATCTTCGAACGTCGGTAACCTTTGTTCTGACAATATCTTAATCAGACCTTCCAAAGCCACTGTCCGATTGGTAGTACACATTTGCAGAGATCCATGCAGAAGCTCACGTAGCGGGGGCAAGTAGCATCTTGTCGAGGTAGGCTCTTGGCCTTGCTCGAAAGGCCAAGGCAATCCTGATGCAGAAATTTGAATGGTCGGTTTTGATGAAGATTGAGTTTGAGATGGTTGATTAGAGTGAACAGCTGACGCAGGTATGTCACTCTCAGGGATGAGATGGTCGGTGGTGAGCTCAATGTCAGGTACATCAAGATCAAGCCAGTCAAAGCCACTAAATCGGAAATCATATTGAAATCCGGTATTGAAAGATGAGTTTTGCACGGTCCCGACTGGGGTCTCGACAGCGTTGCCTGGTCCTTGCGTAAAGACAGGACTCAGTTGCTCGGCCTCAAGCAGTAGGGGATCCATTGGATGGCTAAAACTTGAGTAGGTGCCTGGTGAAGTAGCAAGCTGCTCGTTCTGAGCTGATATGTTACCATTGGTTGAATGGTTACTTGGTGAAGTGCCAAAGTCGGAATAGAATTGAGACCTAGAGGCCGTAGTATCGGTTGAATGGTGGATGCTTGAAGCAGACATGTCAGTCTGATGGGGTTGTGTCGTGGCTATAGTGTGAGAAATCATTGCGCCAGCGACTGGAGACGGGATTTCAGGATGCTCGTTTCGGGCTGACCCGAACCCGTCGGACAAGTGATTATTATAAGGAGCCTCCAAATCGGAATAGTCATGTTGTGAGTCGAACGCAGACACACTACCATGCGAATAGTCAACGACGGGAGTTCGTAAGTCCGGCTGGCGATTCTGAGGTGGCACGGTGCTGCTAGGTGAATGATTGACGTTTGCGGGTAGAAAGTCATATTGGTCGTTCTGGCTTGGGGATGCGTCTCCAGATAAAAGGTTTGTGGCTGGTGGTTCAGGTTGAGAACTGGAGTTTGCATTCATGGATATAGCATTGGTAGAACTTTTACTGCAAGAAGTGGAAAGGTCGAATGGGTCTTTTCCCTTCGAAGCTTCGCTCATTGAAGGATCTGAGGCTCCCACATCCGACTCCTTGTCAGAAATTTGGAAGCCCGGCTGAAATCCTGGATCATACAGTTCTTCAATTGTTGGATACTCACAAGGCCCAGCCGTCTTGGATTTCACACATGCAGAACATGGCACTTGTCGATCGCATTTGAGCTTCCGGCGGACGCAGCGATTGCATGATCTCTGCTGATTGGTTGGAGGCACATACTCGAGTGCATGGGCAACCTTCATATGCCGAAAGAGCACGTCTCTTCTCGAGAATGTGGAACCGCACTTCTCACAGGTGATGGTCCTTCTTTGACTTTGAGGAATATGTATCACATTATGACGTCGCAGGTGACTAGGGCGGGAGAAGCTGCGGCCACACTGAGTACACGTCAAGTCGGGGCGAGGGATGTGCTATTTATCTTGTTTAGCCTTGATGAATCCATCATAACGGCGGAAGTGGCAAAGCATACATTGTAATCCCGATAGTTATTTGGGACGAGCATAGGACCTGTACTGCTCATCGTGATTTGCCTTAGCTTTGGGAGCAATATGCAGCCTGCTTGGGGCAGGAGTATGGCTGAAAAAGACACGCAAAATAGCGAAGAGAACAGAAATGATTAGCAGTATAACAGTTGACAACGACGACGAGGCTGAAAATTACCCTCCGAAATGGAGAAGTGACGGCACGGGGGAAGCACTGGTAACGGTGGAGGTAATATGGACCTGACCCGATGACCCAGAGGCTAAGTCAACTAAGGTAAGGAGCTGGGGGTCATTGATGAGGGGGCGAGGAGAAGGTGCGGGGGAGCCTAACTGAAACTAGGTACAGTGCAGTAAGGTACCGTTCAAGTCCGGGGTAAGCTAGCTGCTACCACCGATCAAGACCCAGGGATAATAATTAGGTTGAACAAGCCTGGTCATTAGTGTAGTCAATCGAACATGTTTACACCCAAACATTATTACTAAAAAATTCGGTCTTCTTCTTCTTTCTTCAAGATCAAAATTGCAATTCATTGTTTTGACTAGTTGTTTCTTCTGATGAGCTTACACGCACCTTCCACCATCAACTTCAATATTGGTCCCTGTGATAAAAGCCGCCTCTTCGCTGGCCAAATAACAGCAAGCATTTGCAACATCAGCCGGAGTCGATGGCCGTCCAAGAGGAACTGTAGAAACAAATGCCGCACGATTCTCCGCCGTGTCAGCTTTACCCAGGAATAAATGCGTCCTATTTAGTGGGGAAAAAAATTGTCAACATCAATACCGTCATCTCATGGGGGTTGAGGTGGAGGATCGGGGAGAGAGACTGACATGCCAGTACTACCAACAACGGGAGAGACTGCGTTGAACCGAATTTGCTGTGGTCCGAATTCGACTGCCAGCGTTTTTGTCGCGTTGACCACTGCAGCCTTCGAAGCGTTGTACCAGGTCAATCGTGGTCTTGGTCGAATTGCTGCGGTTGATGCCACTTGGATGAAGCACCCCGGGCGGTCTTGCTTGAGGAAGTAAGGAATAAGGACATTGGTTGACAAGAAGATGGACTTGACATTGACATTCATGACTAAGTCAAATTCCTTCTCCGTGACATCTTCCGTTGGCTTGTTGGCGTATGTAGCGCCCGCATTGTTCACCACAATGTCGAGGTGTCCAAATAACTTGAGCGTTTCATCCAACAAAGCTTCCCAGTCAGACGATTTTGTGACATCTATTCTCTTGAAGCTGCATCCGAGTTCCTGCGCGGCAGCTTGACCTGCTTCTTCAGATAGGTCGGCAATAACAACTTTGCACCCTTCTTGGACAAATTTGATGGCGATGCCTTTCCCAAATCCAGAGGCTGCACCAGTGACAATGGCGACCTTGCCGTCAAGACGTCCAGGAGACATGATGGTTGGATTCGTATGGATTCGTACGGATTCGTAGGATATTCGATATAGGATGATGAGAGAGAGTCTGCGATATTCACGGCACACCTTTATCCTTTGGAAATTTTCAACGTGTTCCAGCGTAATATTGTACTCGTCTCTCCCCTCTTTGACTTGAGCGGTTTGGTCGCCGATGTTGGCAGGTAATTACGCAAGGACCCATACCGTCGGCAGCACTGCAGGGTGGCGCCACCACTACGTGGAGGCATTGCTGCACCTCAGACTAACATCGTCATTTTTCTCACTGACCAAGGGTGGGACACTCCGGCGGGGCAATCACAGAACCGAGGTGGGGAGGGTCACGCTGCATGGTCGGGGATCTTTCAATTGATTGATTACCTAGGTTGGCTAGCAGGGATCCATCAAACTGCGAAAGCGCAACCTGGCTCAGATCCGTCGTCGGAGTGAGTGGATTCGTGTTGTGTGTTGTATGATGACTTACAATTACAGCGTCTCAACCTGGCTGAAGTAGTTATACCGAGAGTAATACTTTCCTGTAGTGCACGCTGCAGGGAGCAATAAATCATCCAACCTCGGCAGTATCAGAAAAAAATTGAGCTCCCATTCACTTTTGGCTGCATCATGTCACAGACGACATTCCGCATTCTCGTGCTGCCAGGCGACCATGTTGGTCCCGAGGTCATGGCCGAGGCCTTGAAGGTCCTGGAAGTCGTTGAGAAACATCGTCCAAACGTCAAGTTTGAAAAGACTTTCGACCTTGCGGGCGGTTGCAGTATCGACAAGCACGGAGCCCCTATCACGGAGGAGGTCCTAAAGAAAGCGGAACACGGCGATGCAGTTCTCTTTGGCAGCGTTGGTGGTCCGGAGTGGGCAAAAGCGTCCCCCGGACCCGAGACGGGCCTCCTTCTTCTTCGGAAGAGGCTTGATGCCTTTGCAAATTTGCGTCCTTGCGAGATCTTGGTTCCATCTCTAATCGAAGCATCTCCCATCAAGCCAGACATTGTCAGGGGAACTAAGTTTATCGTCGTCCGAGAAAACTGCGGCGGAGCCTACTTCGGCCACAAGGTTGAGGAACCCACGGAAGCATCAGACTTGTGGGTGTACACGCCGTCAGAGGTGGAAAGATTGGCTCGTGTTAGTGCTGCAGTCGCACGAATGCTGGGCAAAAATGGCGACAGTAACGGTGGAGGCGGCCCAGCTATTGTTTGGAGCGCCGACAAGGCCAATGTTCTTGCCAGTGGAAGACTGTGGCGGCGTGTCACCCAGAATATCTTTGACAAGGAATTCCCTGATGTCGAACTTCGTCACCAGCTCGCAGATAGCATGGCGATGCTCATGGTCAAGAACCCGCGCGGCTTCAATGGAGTTATACACACCGACAACACTTTCGGCGACATTCTCTCAGACATCTCCGGCGGAATTGTCGGAAGTTTGGGCACACTCCCAAGTGCTAGCATCTCCGGAATCCCAGGTCAGGGAAAATGCAATGGTATTTACGAGCCCGTACACGGTAGTGCCCCAGATATTGCTGGGAAAGGATTAGTAAATCCTGTTGCGCAGATTCTCAGCTTGGCGATGCTCCTCAGATATTCATGCCTTCTCACCGATGAGGCATTGGCGATAGAAAAAGCTGTCGCCAAAGTTTTCGACTCCCCTCAGAATGGCGGGATGGGAATCAGGTCGAGGGACATGGGAGGTGATGCAGGAACACGGCAAGTTGGCGATGCCATCTGTGAGGTTCTTGGAGGTCTTCTATCTACTTCATAACATCAACTTCTCGTTAGCAGAGAAGAAAGAGGGTTTGCATGAATGGTATATATAAGATCATGTAGCAGTACTTAAGGCAAACTGTTGTCACGTTTACTAGTTGTTAACGCCTTAAAAACGCCCAAACACAGGTGGTATCTCCAGTACCGACCGCTACTCTATTCCCCAGCAATACGATCCCTCTAATACTCTCCAATAAATAGAAACCACATTAATTCCAACCCGCATGCTGACTTATTCATAGGAGTGAATCTGACAAGGTTAGCATCGAGCTGGATAGACGAGCATGAGCCTGCATACCTGGTCGGCTACGTGTAGCCACTCCTCCATACTTCGAATGTATGGGTCTCCGGTGGCATTATCAGAGCCTTCCTGCCTCCAGATAATCATCTCGTTGAATTCTGATGTCACTTGCATCGCTTCAACTTTTTCGGGCGCATCTTCTTCATCGACCTTCTCGTCTGTTTCGGCTGCGTGCATTTGATCCTTCTTTCGTTCTACCACCACACCTCGGTATTGCTCGGGCAATTGTATCGCCTTGCCCTGAAGCTTTCGTCCTCGAAAATACGCTGTTTTGGAGCCATCTGCAAGTCATGTTAGCATCATGGCTGGGCAATCTGGTTCCGTTTGCCCAAGCAAGTTGAAAACAGACCTTCGGATGATGTCGGGTTCCAGTAATCAGAAATCGTTGCAATAGGTCCATTGTGTTGAATACGACAGGGCAGGAGGTTTGCCACGGCTTTCGGGGCCTTTTCGTCGGATTTTAAAGCCAAAATCGGTTGGGACATCGCGTTTTCTTGGTGTGGTTTTTGTTAAAGACCACAAGTCGAGGGAAGACGCGATGTGACGCGTTAAGCGTTTCTGGCCTTATCTTATCGGAAGCTAAGACGCTCCGCTCTACTCGCCAACACTGGAGCACTTCCCGAACAACAATGAGAAACAGACTCTTTCTCAAAATTGGATTTGGAATAATATTTCTCCAATTTGACAGGCATTGTTCTCCGTATGAGCCTAGAGTTTACTTCTCCATCCAAAAAGGTCTAGTTTTGGATTGTCTTGCTTGCAGCAAAATATTGACATATCACTTGGGAGGGAGCGCATCAGCATGAAAAATAATGTCATTTAATTTTCGAAACCGTGATATTCTTAGTGTCTATATGTCTGTATCAATGGTGTATTTCGTAAATTTGGTCGGGTATCGTTAAGGTCGAAAGTCATGAGGTTTGATTGATGCGTAGACTCAGACTATTTCCGTTTCTTTTTGGACTTGTTCCCCTTTTGTGTTCCACTCCCTGGCAAGGTCTTGGGTGAGTATCGATTCGAATGATCGACATCGAATCCTTGTTTATGCTTCCGAAATAGCAACATGGTTACCCGAGCATCCTCGATGCTTGAATGTGCGCCATCCTGAATCTCCACCCCAAGCAACTGTTGAGCGAGCAATCTCAGAGCCGGTTTCCTACCATTTCCGTGTTTTCTGAATGCAGAATATTTTGCCGTGTCTCGAATGTCTCGTGCTGGATGGCTTAGTTTGAGAGCTTCAAGGTCGTGCTTGATGTCGTGCCCAACTAAGATACGTCCTTGGAGGAGCTTGTCGATGTCGTTTTGAGCCTCTTCGAAATCTCGGGCAAATCTCATGTTTTTCTGGCTGATCCCACTCACTTCTGTCCGCCAGTTTGTGACCTTTTCCTTTGGTTTCACATACGAGTCATAGACTTGACGTCCATGGAAGTCAACGACACTGACACGGGCGAGGACAGATTCGTAGCCGCCAGGTCCAACACCCACCATCTCACAATCGATTGCAACATATTTGCCAATTTCGATTCCTTCTATCAGTCCACTGTTGATCTTATCCCTTGCGGCAGCAAGGATCATTGAGTTGTCCTTTGTTCCCAGGTTGTAAGCCTCAGCCAAAGCCTCAGCAGTTACGCCACTGTCCTCTTTCCAAAGAGCCAAGGATGTAGAGGTGGCGCTGCCGGGGGCATCTTCAACCGCAGTGCTATGCACTGCCCCCATTTGCGGCCTGGAAGCTAGCCGTGGGCGAGATTTTGAAAGAGTAGGTGCTGCTTTGTTGGAAACTTTTGATTTCTTGGACGTAGGAGTGGAAGAATCCGCAGACTTTCGTTTTAAAGAGGGTTTGGAGGCAGATTCCTCCTTGAGTTTTGCCTGTAACTTCTTCCAATTAGAAGAAAGTCCTGCCATTTTCTATACCATCTAGGCTACTAGATCTTGGCTGTCGCCTTGAAAGCTCTGCTGATATTGATTTTTAGTTCGAGAATGAGTTAGATGGGCAGCGCAATGGTAACAAATGCTTTGGTTTGGACCCAACTTGGGTGGGCCAGTGCTGCGAAGCCACTAGCCAAATTGGCTGATAAGACAAATTCGCCTCTCACCGCCTTTGCGATAAGCCAGTAGCTTCTAGATTCTGCCAGGTCCCCTCCAACTTTAGACCATTCACCCATAACTTTTTCGAGGAACAAGTCCTATCCAAAGCAATCTTTCATCAACAGCTCCACACACGCGACGATTCCATCATGGCTGGAGGCACTCCTGGCGGCGAGGCCGCCGTAGGCTCTGATATTCCCCGTCTCAAAGGAATGGCAACTCCCGAAACGATAGTGACTGGATGCATCGCCTGGGTCGAGAAGGCAGGCCAGCCTAGACGCGCCGAGATTCTCAGTATCAAAACGACGAAGAGTGGGATGCAATTTTATTGTAACTTCGACAATTTCAACAAGCGACTAGATGAGTGGGTTCCAGTCGCACGAATTGACTTCTCGCGCGAAGTTGAGTGGCCAAACCCGGAGAAGGACAAGCCCAAGGATCCCAAAACGAAGAAAGCATCATCGGCAGCCCAATCAAAGAAGAATCAGGTGGCAAAGAAAGCTCAAAAGCGACTTAGTAAGAGAGAGCAATCAGTCGTCTCGGAAGCGAATACTCCTGGTGTTCACCCATGGACAGGTGTGTTGTCCTGATCATCCCTCTGAAAAGACTGCCTGAACTGACAATTTGTGGAAAGATTTCGTCGACTCCCAATCGCGGCAAAAATCGTCATCTGTCGGCCCCGACGGCGAATCCCAAGCGAGACCGAGCGTCGAAAGCGGCGCAACCCCAGCCGGAGAGGAGTTAGATGCGGAAGAGAAGGAAGACGAATTAAAGAAGGAGTCAGAAGACTTCAGTCGCGAGGTAGAAATCGAGAAGTTGCGAACCTCCGGATCGATGACGCAGAATCCGACCGAAGTCTCACGAATTCGAAACATCTCCAAGGTTCAGTTTGGGAAGTATGATCTCTACCCATGGTATTTCTCGCCGTATCCCGAGATATTCAGTCTTGAGGATGTTATTTACCTGTGCGAGTTCTGTCTTGGCTATTTTGGAGACGAGAAAGCCTTTTCACGGCATCGACGTAAATGCCAACTTCAACATCCTCCAGGAAATGAGATCTATCGAGATGATACCATCTCCTTTTTCGAAATCGATGGACGTCGACAGAGAACGTGGTGTCGCAACCTTTGTTTGTTGTCTAAAATGTTCCTCGATCATAAAACGCTATTTTACGACGTCGACCCCTTTCTGTTCTATGTAATGACAGTACGATCTGAAAAAGGGTGCCACGTTGTGGGATATTTCTCCAAGGAAAAAGAAAGCGCTGACGGATACAACGTGGCGTGTATTCTCACTTTACCGCAGTATCAACGAAAGGGATATGGTCGGCTGCTGATTCAATTCTCATACGAACTTTCAAAGATTGAGGGAAAGCTTGGGTCGCCTGAGAAGCCACTGTCTGATTTGGGTCTTCTCAGTTACCGACAGTATTGGTCCGAGAATATTCTGGAATTGCTCCTGGGCTACAGCGATCGTGAAGAGAAAGCCACGATTGAGTCGATATCAACTGCGCTGGCCATGACAACCCAGGATGTAGAACACACTTTACAAGCGATGCGGATGCAGGTATACCACAAGAGTGATCACAAGATTGTGATACCAGAGAAATTGATCAAAAGCCGGGAAAAACAACTGCAGAAGCAGAGGAGGACGATAGACCCGACCAAGATACAATGGAAACCGCCAGTATTTACAGCGTCGAGCAGAACTTGGGGTTGGTAAGGGGTACTGATGCTGGAATCAAGTTTTCAAATGGGAATGAGCGAACGAACGCGGATGTTCGGGGTGCTGGTGATTCTCAGCAAGAGCGAGTCGTTTGTATCATGCCTGATACCCATGTTTTAATACAACTGTACAAATATGAATGTATGTATATCCATAAGGCCCATCTGTACGATTTAGTGATACTTGAATGGTGAGGAGCCGACTATCTGGCACTCAAACATGTAATTATGTGCTTGATAGTTGGATGCACCCAAGCCTGGCTTGAGGCTCAGTTTGAGTTCGGTGCCAGTCAGCAATGGGACTTATTGATAGCCCCACGCCGCATGCGACATAGCATGTGCTGCTGCTGCCACAGCTCCAGCGGCACCCCCAAGCTCTTCCCCATAATTATCACATTTGAAGCTCCAGATCCGTACATTATCAGTAGGCATAACAGTAAGATACGTAGGCAGTCAATCAATATCAACCCTAGCAGTTTCACCCATCTCATCTTCGGACAATAGACCTCACGCCACTGACGAATCCTTATCCGAGCCGGTCTGGCGCGCCTCCGTCTGCCACTGACGACATCTCCGCTGCGACTCTAGTCCCTCCGTCAATTTCGCTCTCTGTCGCTTCGTCCTGTCTCGAGACACTGCAACCCCTCCCATGCAATGACGCTCCGGCAACTGACCGTGAGCTTGCTTGGCTTCGGCGGTGCGCAGCTCGCCGGGGCCCAAAATCAAGCATGGCTAGGGCATGATTTCGCCGCCGCATGTCCTGATTATACTATCTACTCGACTTATCCGCAGTAAGCTCTTCGTTTGTCGCGCTCCTTTGCGTTTTGTTGACCCCATTGCCATTATCCAGCCGTCCGTTCAGTACAGGCCCAAAAGCGCTATCGTACCAACGACCCCGTCCACAATGTCGAACGTTTCAGTCGGATGAGATCGAAAGAGTCATCAAAGATATGAAGGACCGCATTCAAGATCCTGACCTCGCGCGTTTGTTTGAGAATGCGTTCCCCTCCACAACCGACACCACAGTCAAGTTCCATACAGAGGGCAAGAAGGGTTCAAGCTTGTTCAGCATAGGCACGTTTAGCTTTCACGACGAAGGCGCATGGGAAGGACCGCAGTCCTTCGTCATTACTGGCGACATCATTGCCGAATGGCTCCGAGACTCGACAAATCAGCTACGGCCGTACCAACCCTTGGCCAAGAAGGACCCAACGATCCATACTCTGCTCGTCGGCGCCATCAACACTCAGTCTGAATACGTCATCAGTTCTCCCTACTGCAATGCATTTCAGCCGCCTCCGATCAGCGACCTATCTCCCTCGAACAACGGCCAGGATGATGACGTACATCCTGCCTACGAGTCACAAGCTGTCTTCGAGTGTAAATATGAGCTTGACTCTTTAGCCCATTTCCTCGCCCTAACCAACGACTTCTACGAACACACAGGGTCTACCGATTTCCTCACCAAACGATGGTACGTTGCCGTTGATACGTTGCTTGAAGTCCTTGAGCAGCAATCTAAGCCAACATTTGACCCTGAAACGGGGCATTTCCAGCGCAACGAGTACACGTTCCAAAGACGGACAAATATTGGAACGGAGACACTTAACTTGCAAGGCAATGGCAATCCGTTGAACTTTGGCACAGGGTTGGTCAGGTCAGCATTTCGCCCAAGCGATGACGCGACAATCCTGGGCTTCCTGATCCCCGCCAATGCGATGATGTCAGTTGAACTGAAACGAACCGCCAATATGCTTAGTGCTGTGGGCAAACCACACCTAGCAGAAACACTGGAGAAATGGAGTAAACAGATTCGAGAGGGCGTGCTCGAGCACGGAGTTATTAAGCACAAAAAGTATGGCGATGTATTTGCGTACGAGGTGGATGGGTATGGCTCATCAATTCTAATGGACGATGCCAATTATCCGTCACTCCTGGCGCTTCCATTGATGGGATTTTGCGACAAGAGCGATGCAGTGTATCAGAATACAAGGAAGATGCTACTAGACAAGGCTGGAAACCCATACTTCCTTGAAGGAAAAGCGTTCAAGGGTATTGGAGGTAAGTTTTTGTTCTCTCTTCTTTTTCATGGAGTCAACCTTGTATGTTTTGTGGTGGCTCACATTGTTTACAGGTCCTCACATTGGCCTGCGCAACGCTTGGCCGATGAGTCTCTTGATCCAGGCCCAGACGAGCGACGATGATGACGAGATCAAGGAGTGCCTGGAGCTTGTTCTGAACTCAGCCAAACTTGGTCTGATCCACGAAAGTATCAATGTGCAGTATATAAGCCAGTACACAAGGAGCTGGTTCGCATGGGCGAATGGCGTGTTTGCGGCAACAATGCTGGACCTGGCCAAGAGAAAACCCTACTTGATTTTTGGAGAAGGAGCCAAGGCTTACGAGATGTGATCATTGATGGGCTACTGATGGGCTACGGAATGGAAAAAAAAAAAAAGGGTATGAAAGGAGTTTGAAATGTCTTTGGGAAGGAAGAAAAAAGGCCAAGCTGAGCGCAATGAGCGCAATGATGCGAAAGGGATCCAAGGGGACAGAGGGTCTTCCGAGACCGGGCATGCCACCTTGTATATATCGATTGCCTAACTCTGGGGGAAGCCTAAACGAGCATGAGAGTGGCATGATTCGTGATTGCTTACATACCTTCTATATTGGTCTAATGAACTTATTTATTCCGAGCTATGTATTGAATGAGTAGTAATAAGTATTCTTGAATAAAATTTTGTTCAACAAGAGTTATTTGACTGGAGCTGGATGGCGACTTATTGCCAATGCCACCAGCTCACGGCAGCCGTCAGCGAGCTTGATCCACAATGAGCCGTGGCTAGCCTTGGTTCCGAAGCACACCTTTTTACGTCGGCAGATTACAGTCCCTACTGCTCGCTACCTTGCTGCAAGGAATTGCGGTAATCCAACGGAAAGTATTTTCTGGTGGAAGCGGGCGAGCGAAGGGGAACCTCTGGCGACTCATTTATTTTTGTGTAGAAAATCGGCTCCAATTCCAATCTGGAAGTAAAAAGGGTCCAACCACGTATTGACCAACCTGCCTAACTTGATGAGGCACCTAATGTGGGTGACTCGTGAGAAGGGCTGACGGCTGACGGCTGCCAATGCTTGGTAGCTCGGTAACACCTACCCCAATGATTAGCACCTATCATCGCTCCAGTTTCGACTGTATAAGTTGCGTAATTTCTCCGTGTGTTTGGTCCTCGGAAATTGTGTAAAAGGAATCGATTCCATAGGGTCGTTTGCGAGATGTACAGCAAGTAACAATATCCACTTCCTCAAGGTGGGAGGCCCAGCCGTTTAGGGACATCTGTCGGGGTATTTTGGCAAAGGATAGTGGCGAGATAGTACTTTGATTGTATATCCCAGAGGGGAGGGAGGAGTGGAGTTGGACGATGGCTAAAGTGGTGAATAAATAAGTAAGAAAAGGCATGGCATCCCTGAAGGTATATTGACAAACGATGATGCATGCATTTCTACTGACCCAATTGCGGAGAAAGAGAAACACACGGAGAGAGAGAGAGAGAGCTGGTCCTTGGTGCATGATAAATAGACCGGCGTAATCAATCTGAATCTCTCCAGAGCCTCAACTTAACATAGGTAGCTAAAGCCGGGTAGCACACAGCAATTACCAGCTAGGACGGTCAGCCAAACGGCCCCTAGCCTATCTAACAATTTGTGGACTACGGCCCCCTGCAGCTGTAGGTGGGTAGGCTCCATGACTACCCCACAGTCGGCACATGGGGGAATCAGGTCCCTGATGAGCCATGCAGTTGACGTTATGACGAAGGGATGGGGTCCCCCATTGAACAAAGCCCACCACCCCTCATCTCGCTCGGTAGCCTCAATCCCTGCGCTGCGATTGTGTGTCGTGCTGCAAGTAGCCATGCTAGAGGACATATTGTGCCCTATCCGACATCGCTGTGCCCCAGGTGTAGTTTCTCAGATTGTCTCTACTCTTCGTGCTCCGTCCAGACCTGTTTGCCCATCATTGATAAACCAACGGAATCCGCTCGCGTTGGCGACTTCTAGTTCGACCCAACCCTTCCCGCTCTCATACACTCGAGACTACACTTCGAGAACACCGCCGCGGCCAATTGCCATGTCAAATCCCAAATCTCAGATTAACCTCATCCGCGGCTGGCCCGCTACGGAGCTTCTCCCGGCTTCCCTACTTTCGACAGCTTCTCAACGTGTTCTTGCCGACCCAAAGGTCTACGTTCCTGCGCTGCAATACGGTCCGGACCCAGGGTACCAGCCGCTCCGTGAGGGCCTCGCAACATGGCTCGCCGAACACTACGGCCTCACTGCCGACGCTGAGCGCATTTGCATCACCGGTGGTGCAAGCCAGAACGTAGCAAATATTCTTCAAAGCTTTACCGATCCCGTCATCACCAAGGCTGTCTGGATGGTTGCCCCCACGTACCACCTCGTCTGCGCCATCTTCGACGACGCTGGTTTTGCTGGCCGATTGAGGGCTTTCCCTGAGGATGAGGAGGGTATTGATCTGCAAGCCCTGGAATCTAAGATCATTGCTCTGGAGAAGGAGGAAGCGTCGAAGCCAGCAGCCACGGCAAGTGATTCCAATATCCATTCTGCTCCTCTCACAGCCGTTATTATCCTGTGGTTATTATCCTGTGACTAACCAGAATATACAGCCTCTCAAGAAAGCAGGCGAACATCGCAAAATTTACCGCCACGTCATCTACTGTGTACCAACCTGCTCGAACCCTTCTGGAAAGACCATGTCCGTTCGTCGTCGCCGAGAGCTCGTCCGCCTGGCCCGCAAGTATGATGCCCTTATCATCGCAGATGATGTCTACGATCTGCTCCAATGGCCTCTGGACAAACTCACCGACAGACCGCTGGGTTCTAAAGAGTCTCCCGAGATGGTACTCCCACGTCTTTGCGATATTGATCTGGCAATGGGCAAGGCTGAGAACGACCCCATGGGTTTCGGATATGCTGTGAGCAACGGTTCGTTTAGCAAGATGACTGGTCCCGGGTGTCGGACTGGCTGGCTCGAGGGCTCGCGAGCCTTCGTGTTTGGCCTTGCACAGACGGGGGCGTCTAAATCTGGCGGTGCACCTAGCCAGCTATGTGCTGCCATCTTGTCCGACATGGTCGACTCTGGTGTACTCAAGACGTTTCTGGCCGAAAAAGTGCGTCCTGGTCTGCAGCGACGGCACCGACGGTTGGTAGACGCGATCCACGAGCATCTCACTCCATTGGGTGTCACAACTCGCGAGGCCGGTCTGATAGGTGGTCAAGTCTACGGAGGCTACTTTACCTGGTTGAACCTGCCCCAAGGTTTCTCGGCAAAATTGATTTCCGATGTTGCTATGGCCGAAGAGAACCTCATTGTGGGCAACGGAGACATATTCCAAGTACATCGTGATGAGAATACGGTTCATCTTGACGGCGCCATCCGACTGACTTTTGCCTACGTCCCGGAGGACGACCTTGTTGAGGGTGTTCGCCGTCTTGGTGCCGTCATGCGAAGAATCAAAGCGGAACCAACCAAGTACACAAAGTTTTCCAACGGCTTGTCGGATTCTGCATTTGTGGACTCCAGCAAATAAGGATGAGATAACTAATCGGGACGCTATGGTGTAATCTATTCTGATGAAACCTTCCGTTTTTCGGGTATTACTTCTTGGCAAAGAAGGACATAATGTTTCCTTGTCCCTTTGTCGTGGCTTTCTTGGCCTTAGCACCGGCTGAGGAAGACGGTGTGGATGATGTCGATTGCGTCCGTGTCACTGCAGCTTTCTTCGCGGGTGGGGGTGCCTCATCCTCGGAAAATGATTCCCAACCAGGCTCCTGGATCGTCACTTGAAAGGGAGTTAGGGGTTAGCGAGATCGAGCACTCGAAATTGACAAAAAGGAAGAGGAGGGAAACCAAGTTGAATAACGTACCCATGTAGCCCTGATCATCCAAAATGCGCTTTTTCTTCATCACCCGCCGCTTTCCTCTGCGGCGTCCGTCGCCGCTGCTCGAGACAACCTCTGCAGGCTCTTCTTGCTTGGGAGGTTCTGGTTCCGGTTCAGGCTCTGGCTCGGGCGCCTCTTCCATCTCTTCATCAGCTGGTTCATCATCTTTCTCAGACGCTTGGCCTTCTTCGTCATCATCGTCATCTTCCATCATGCGTCTAAGGGCATCCTCGCGCTCCTTCTTAATCTTCCTGAGAGCATCAGGATCAGAAACTTGCTTTTTTGCAGGAAGATCCGCGTCATCTGCCTCGCCATCATCAGAAAGTGCCATAGCAGTATCTTCTTCTTGCTTCTTGGGAGCAGGCTTCGGTTTCGGTGGCATGGCGGCAGCCCGAGCAAAAGATTGCATGATACCCCCAGCAGCACCTTTCTTGACCGCGGGTTTCTTTCCAGCACTGGAAGATGGCGTCTCGCTCTTTATTAATTTTTCTGGTGCCTCTTGCATGGTAGAGTTGGCGTCATCGGCCTGTTTTGGTTCTTCTTGTTTTGGTTTCGTGGTTATGGTTAATGTAGATGAAGCCGATTCCTGCTTGGTAGCGAGCTTTGTGGTAGATTTGGCAGCCGCTTGAGAAGACGGCTGGTGCGGAGATTTTCTGTCTCTTCGACGCATTTGAGGGTTGGGAATAGTTCCATATTTTTTGGCTGCTATTGTCGCATCCTCGAGCTTGGAGTATTCAGTCAGTTGTGTCGCGACATCCGACAACAGAGCAAGATCTCTCTGAGGATGGGGTGATAGACTATAAATATGAATAGAGGTAACATCGTGATACTCTGCCAAGATTTCTAGCGTTTCGTCAAGTTAGTTGGAAGAAATGATGAATGTACTTGATATCAATGATTACCCTTTAATTCCTCTTCTCGCGCCAAGGTTAGTGTGGTAGTATTGACAGGGTCTGAGAGGGCTTCGTTTTCAGCCATTGAACTGGTCATATCGACATCGCCATCTGCTGGTGCATTGTCCAACATTTTAGTGCCATAGACAAGGTATGTTGCATGCACAGAATCAGCACGTAATCCATTCTGATATTGGTGGAAGTCATATAGCATCCTAGTGAACCGTCCATTAGATCCAGTTCCGAATCGGAAAAACAAGGACGTTGGGGAAAACATACTGCTTCGCTGTGTTGACATGAACATCTAGAGCTCTGCTCAGGAGCCGATACGTGATCTAGATGGACTTAGTAGGAGTTTCAAGTCATTGATATATGAAAGCTTGACTTACTGGTCGCTCCTCGCTGAGGAGGCGATCGGCGAGAAATTTCTTGTGCTCATCCATAGCAGCTTCAAGTTACGCTGGATACACACAGCTCATACAGAGTTTGATCGAGGTTTCATGGGTTAGGAGGGGACATCACAGAAGATCACGAAATGAAGTGGCTAGGTATCATAAAGAGGGCATGATGGAGACGCGTTGAGTGAACGCGCTCTCACGTGGAAATTTGGACACTGGATACAGGTTATACCGGATAAATAAATAGTTTCGACCCGAGACCTCCAGCGAACTCTTCTGGTCTCTAAAGCTTGGATCAGGTTTTATTTAACAAAGGATGATATTCAAGTAACGGAGCGTTAAAGAGGACTATCTTGTCGCGTTCAGTCGCGACACCTTTTTTGGTAGACCCTTACAGGCTGTGCTACCTAGGTACCTGTTCAACTATCCATTACTGATTACCTCAGGTCTTCCTACATCGATTTTTGTTCGCATCATCTTGGACCAGAACTCCTCTACCTGAAATACTCTATGCGGCTATGATCCTGTCATGCATGACATTCTACTTTTAATTCCCGAAGCTCGATTCTCCCGCCGCAATGACAGACCATGACATCCCCGACTCCACCGACTGGCTCTCGACGCCGCTCTCTGGGTTTGCAGCTGTCGAGAGCGCTCTGCGATGCGAGGTCTGCAAGGACTTTTACAAGACACCCATGATCACATCCTGTTCACACACGTTTTGTTCACTGTGTATACGGAGAGCGCTGTCCAGCGATGGCAAATGTCCGCTCTGCCGTACAAGCGACCAGCAGTTGAAGCTCAGGAGCAATTGGGCAATGGAAGAGACGGTCGACGCTTTCACCAAAGCTAGGACAGATGCAATGGCATTGGCTCGCAGCCGTGGAGAGGAAAAATCTGCGTCCAAGAGAAAAGCTGAACCTGACACGGTCGAAACGAACGATGGACCAGGAAGCAAGCGACTACGGACATCGGCTCGTCTACGAAAAAGTCAAGTGGAAGCGCCCCCTGTAGATCCGGTAGAGATCGAAGACGAAGAGGAGGAAGTAGTTCAAGAAGTTGTGGATGAGGATGAGTATGTACCAGATGACGGCCTAGTTCCTTGTCCTGCTTGCCAGACTCGGATGAAGGAGTGGCAAGTATTCTCCCATCTTGAATCATGTACGGGACCGGCACCACCAAAACCAAAAGTCGTCGCGGCGCCCGCCTTTAGTCAACGACAAGCTCATCAGACAAAGGCCTCGGAGCGTCTCCCCGGTCTCAACTATTCGATGCTGAAAGAGAATGCCCTCCGCAAAAAGCTGGCGGAACTCGGCATCTCCAACCAGGGTCCCCGGGTGCTCTTAGAACGCCGTCACAAGGAGTGGCTCACGATATGGAACGCGAACTGCGATTCAGCACGACCCAGGAAACGTAGCGAACTAGTGCACGACCTGGATGTCTGGGAGCGAACGCAGGGTGGGCGCGTGCCAACCATGGGAAGGCTGGCGCAGAATGAACCGATGGTCAAAGACAAGGAGTTCGACGGAGCAGCATGGGGCGCAAAGCACAGTTCTTCATTTCAAGACCTGATAGCGAATGCCATGAAGAGTAAAATGGAGGCCAAGAAGAAGACCGAAGAATCCAGCAAGGAACCAGATGAAGCTGAGGCACCGAATACGAGTGCAGGCCCGGAGACGAGTGACACCCAAACATCAGTGCCGCCAGCAACCACAGATACGAACAACTTTGCACCTCTCCAAGAACCAAATAACCCACCAGCACCCGCAGGACCCGCTCAAGTACCCAGCATCCCACCCGCACCTGTCGCACACCACCCTTCGCAGCACCTTCGTCAATCAAATCCAGTTATAGCAGATAGGCCAGTGCCCCAGGAGCATGGGGCAACGCAAGGAGTTCAGTTATTTGTCTATGAGACTCCAACACAACCTATTGCATCTGATCCCCCTCCAGGTACATCATATCAGCAACTGGAGACTCCAAATTCGGGAGACTGGTATGGATATCCTACATACTCATCACACCTCAACCGTCAAAGTCATGATCAAGTAAATCACGGATGGAGCGATACACCACACCAGCATGTTACACATTATCAGAGACCAGGGGAGATGCTCCCATCCAGTTCAGATTCAGGTTCAGGAGCATCACATCATCATAATCATCATCCCCAGAGTGGACAATAACAATCAGGAGTTTGATTTGGTATTAATGCGGGCATACAAGTGATATAGAAAGGATGGGGTTATTCAATGATATACCAGAAACCGGGCAATTATGTATAAATGTACAGACTCTTATGACCCGCCAATGAAACAGACCGCTTAACACCAACGTAAATATCCCAAATTGTGTCAATCTCCATGTCCATGACCTTTCTACTGGCAAGTGCTGTCATTGTTGACAGCATTAAATAGCAAGATTAGCGATACCCGTCTCTGAAGCGGGCGTCTTCTCCTTCTCTGTCGTAGGTTCCTCCTTGGGAACATCTGGTAATTCGTCTAGCTTTTTCTGCATATCTTCTGCTTCCGTGGCTTCTTGCTCCTCTCGAATTTTGGCCGCGGCTGCCTCCTTCACTCGCAGGGCTTCCTCTTCCTTCTCGCGTTCCTGCGCTTCCATCGCCTCCAGCTCGTCGTCAATCTCGCCTTCATCTACGACTGCGCCGGTGGACTCGGATAGGATTGCGCCAACCTCGTCCGTAGCGCTCATCTGCTCGCGCACGCGATCCATGACAGCGTCGACGCGGTCTGCACCACCGATCTGCGCGTTCAAGCTCTTGAGTGCCTCGCCCGAGGATTCCATGACATTGACGAGCTGCACATTGTCAGCAGCCGTTTCTATCTTGGCAGCAACCTCCTCCAGCTGATTTAGTGTGGCATAGCGAGTAGCTAGGGATGCTTCGGCTGTCTTCTTTGACTTGAGTGCGGCGAGCGCGGAGACACGGTTCTTGCGGGCGACCGCGTCCTTGGCTTGTTGGGAGAGCTCATCGATCCGTTTGTTTAGGAGGTTCGTCTGATGAGTGAGGCTCTCGGTGAGTTCTTTGAGGGATGCGATGGCCAAGTCTTCCTTGGTGATGCCTCCTTGTTCTCCAGAACCCTTGATTCGGATGGCTTGTCCATCATACTCAATGATCCCCTTGTCTCGAGATAAAAATAGGAGGAGAACGTCAAAATCTGTATCCGATATGCGCTGGCCCTTAACCAGGCCGGCAGAGAAGGCTCTTTTAAATTGCGCTTTTGTAAAGATGCGATCGAATCGGGAGATTTTCTCGGACGTGAGATCGCCGAGCTCCTTAGCCACAGCTTCCAGGTTCTCTACCACCACGAACTGACCAGTAGGCAGTTTGTCATCCCCCCTCGAGGGATTGATTACACCCAGCTGCCGAAGGGTCCAGCTCATGACCGTCCATGGCACGCCCGCCCAGCTTCGAGAGTAGATGCTTTGTTGCGACTTGCGAAAGTCTTGGACGGGGATGAGCTTGCGCCCGGCGGTAGCTTCGCGCACCACCGTGCCGAGAGCAAGAGGTTGGCCGAATTCTTTGCAATCTAATGATCGGAGGAGATTATCATCCAGGGATAAAAGGAAGAGGTTTGGCGTTGATCCCCGATGGGAGATGAGGCCGTGGAACGTCAGGTTTGAGAGGGCATGACACCAAGCAGAGATGTTCGCTGAGTAGCCATCAGGGTTGAGGGTTCGCTGGGGTCGGAAGTCGGAGTACAGAGCTGGCAAACGTGACCTGCTTGGATGTTAGAGGGACGTTGGACGATGTAATGCGTGCCGATGTGCTTCACCTTCGAAAGCTAGGATCGTTGTTGATGAGGTAGTCGGCGAGCTCCCCCATGATGGAGAAGAAACTTGTGGAGGGCGCAGGGACAAAGCACGAATAACAGAGATGTAGAGAGCAAAAAGAGGCTTCCTAAATGCCGCGATACTCTATCGGCATCAGAAGCTTGGTTAGAAGAGAGAGCGAAGGATGCCTAAAGAAAGGCTGTGAAGTAAGGTAACTTGAGTTGAATCCAATTGGATGCCAACATAGAACAAAGACATGGTGGGGTCTAGTTTCTCTATGTGGGCGCCAGTTCATAGGGTCTCCGTTGAGGTTCATCAGTGGAGCTACAGGGGGGGATGGGGGGCTTCAGTGGGAACGGTATCGAGATGCACGACGTAATCGTCTTTAAGGGTGCTGTACCTCTCTTGCCTGCGCAGGATGAACAGGATCTTAATAGGCTAAACGGTGTGAGTTTCACAGTTTCTATTCCTACCTCATGTAAATACTACGACTCAGAGCCCTCCTATTTCAGGCTTGATCATCTTGGGCATTTTGGGCCAAATTATCGACCTTTCAATATGTTTCATAGGCTACAGTACAGGCGGCGCTCTCTCTCTCTCTCTCTCTCTCTCTCTCTCTCTCTCTCTCTCTCTCTCTCTCTCTCTCTCTCTCTCTCTCTCTCTCTCTCTCTCTCTCTCTCTCTCTCTCTCTCTCTCTCTCTCTCTACCCCAAGCCACTGTCGAGATAGACTTGACTAGGCTTCTTTGTAAGTCCTACCCATCCTAATGTTCCACGTCGCTGCACCACCCAACCCAGGGGTAGCATCATCTCCAGTCTCTCAACCTCCTTTCTCAGCTTCACATTCCGAGATTCTTCTTGATCCAGCTTTGTCCGCCACTTGTTTATTGCCTCATCTCTGGTCTCGATATCCACCACGAGCTGTTTGTTGTGCTCCTTGGTTGCCTGTGCTTCGATGCACAGTTGGTCGAGGCTCTGTGCCAAAGCTGCCTGCATTTGGAGAAGCTTAGCCATCTCGATATCGAGCCATTCCCGATCTTTCATTGCTCGTTCCGAATCATGCTGTATTGCCGCCAACAAAGCCATGTCTCTGCAAAGGTCGTCCATTTGAGCCTGCAGCCCCTCGCCCCCTTTCAGATCGACACCCTTTCCATGACGCTCTTGCTTCCATGGTTGTACCTTTGATGTGCCTAATTCTTCTCGTAACAAAGTCAGCTTTTCTAGTGCCTTTCTCCCTGTTATTGATTTTCTATCCAAGCTCGCCCTTAAATCGCGATTGGATTTTTTCAATGAAAATTCCCGAGATTTGGCCTCCTCTTGGCTTATCCTCAACCGGTCTTCTGAGGTAATCACTTTCTCCTCAGCCTCCTTTAAGCGCTTCTGGTGCTGCCAAAGCTTGATGCTTGCTTCTAAAAACTTGACTGAGAGTCTGTGCGATTGATTATTGCTTTCCGTCAGGTCATGCTCTCTTGCTGCCAGCCTCTGCTCCAGAGCTGTGATTCGAGCTTCGAGATGATTGCAGCGTGGACATTTGTCGGAGCTATCCATGGCTGTTATGAATATCAAATTTTGGTGTGTATTTTGTGAAGAACACAAATTCAAGGCTGCTATGATGCAAATCAATCAACGTGACTTTGTCGCAGATAGGATGGTCTTTCATACATTACGAAAAGAAGGAAGCCAGCTGAAAGAATGATGAGTTGCCTGAAAGATCCGATCACTGGCATCCTCGTAGAGGTGGCAATGGACTGATGTAAATGAAGCTGGGACGCATGGCTTGCGCTCAGCCACATGTGTGAGAATCCAGGATCATGCCAGACATCCCACAGAGACCATGTTTGCCGCATGACTGCTCACTGGATGACCCATTCCAGAATTGCTGAGTGGGACAATAACAACCCCAGTCAAACTCGTCCTATCATGACGAGTATCTGATACGCTTGCTCGGCAAATGACACTCGTCTGACGCCATGCAAAGAGAACATGCAACATTTCCAGCACTTCCACTAATAGGTTACGAGAAATTTAATTGGAAAAAAAAATGTCATCATATGCTGGGCGTTTCTATAATAGTTGAGGCTAGATATCACATCACTAGGAGTATTCCGTCGTTTCCTCGCGCCCTCAATTCATTACCTCGTCTCCATTAATCGAAATCCTTCTGGGTGCCAGCCTCAGACGCGCCATCATCAGTGTGAAAAGGGGCCATGGTTCCAACTGTGCTAGCTCGCCGTGACACCAACAAGTCCGTTAACGCCTCGCTTTCCTCGTCTATGTGTCCAACGCCGAGACCGTTTTCATCAGTGCCGCCACCCTCATTGTCTGACGTTTCTGGGCTTTCAGCAAGACTATTCTGCAAAGAAGCCATGAAATCGCCCGCTGCCTCAAACTTGAGAATGGCATCCTTGTGCGGGAGCAGAGCATACCGCCTGTGCGCATCGTCAAGGCATCGTCGAGCCTGAATGTGCTTGGACTGTTGAAGCCAGGCATCAGCAGCAAGAACACTCCAAGCTGCAGACTTGCGACGACGTGAACCCCAGTGCCAGCTACCTACTCCAGTTTTGGAAGCATAGCAGACCCCCAGCCGCTCCTTGATTAGAGCATCGCCGACTCGACCTGAGATTTTGGATTCGAGGAGCCGAATCCCCCATCGTCCCGCATCATCGACGCTCGTCCCACCTCGCAGCCGTAGGAGCTCCAGGCCGAGAGTCAAACTGCGAAGGGCACCGTAGGGAGCACAGCACCTCGTGTTATATGAGTATAAGGCAGCTTCTAACATCTGGTCAATTGTCTCCGCACGGTTTTTGGAGGTCAGCTGCTGCGGCATGATGAGGAGAGTCACGGCGGCCATCTCGTTGGCAGCAGCGTGATGCTTCCAGGCTTTCGAATCGCTATAGTCGGACCGCAATAGCTCGTATGTTGATTGGGCGAGCTTCCAATCCCGCAGCATGAAGGCATAGTCGGCCAACTTCCGCATGATGGCTTCTGGAGACTCAGCTGGAAAGTAGCCAGCCAGGTTGTAGTTATCTCTCGAAGCGCTGGTGCCCGATGAGGACCGCGAGCTGCCGCCAAAGGCCCATTTCCTTGACAGGTTCATAAATCGCCCCGTGATACCTCTCCGTCGTGAGGCAACTTGATCGTTCCAAATAGAAACGTGCCTTTCCATCGTGGGAATAATGGATTGCGTCACCATTTCTCGAACAAAGGTGCGTATGGCCGTAACATCGGATTCAAAGATGTATCTTGCAGGATCTTCAAAATCCTCGTCCTGGCTTCGTCGAATATCCTCCAATTCCTCTGACGCTGACATCCAATCGCTCCGAGGAAGTAGTGTGCTATCGTCGTCTGTCTCTGCGCTTTGACTGCTCCGCAATCTCAAAAGATGGCAATGCAAGCCGAGGTGGCGCTTCATCTGATCAAACAGACCCATTGACCGGGTGATGTCATCCTTCTCCTCGTCATGTACCAGAACATAGTATCGAAGATAATCACCATCTACCCATAAGGGCAGTTTCTTTTCGCCTTGATTGGTTTCCGCGTAGAGCCTTCTAAGTTCCTCGATTGGATTTCCGTTTCTCGAGCTAATGGCAACAACGCAGGCAACTGGGTGAGAAAATGTTTCATGGGGTGAGATTGGTAGATTTGACAGTAGGCGTCGCAAATAAAGCGCATAATATGGCGACGTTTCCTCGGTATCAGATTCAAGTCCTGCAAACGCTCCTTGAGGTATAGCCCCAAAGGATTCCTCTGCGTAGGATAGATGTTGGTCAACAACAGCCTCTACGTCTGCCAGAAGCTTCTTGTCTCGCGATGTACTCGCTTGGTTCCCATTATGTGCGGGTAGGGAATTTTTGAGGCCAGAGATCTTGGGGTCTGGGTGTTCAATGTTGTCCCCGAATCTTGTAAATCGAATAGAGAAATCATCAGTCGCTCGGCCCAACCCATTACTATCCCTAATTGTAACTTTGCCTTGGATATCCTCTCCGAAAGGCCGTAATAGTTCCCACAAGCCATTGCGAAAGCCCTTTTCGGCCATGAGCGCCTCCGTGTCTTCGGAGGCGTACACTGACACATGCGGAACGAAAGCCCGGAAAATGAGGTTCAGTGGCTCGCTTTGGCTGTCACCTGCGGCTGATGAGGGGGATCGAGGCGGTCGAGAATCGAAGACAGTATTTGAAAGAACTCGCGAGGGTGAGCCGCGACCAGCAGGGGAAATGGATCTTGAGCCAGGAGGTGAGAGCGTCGATGCGTAGAGAGAGGCCGCCGAGGGGTTAGATCGACGGAATGGCACAGAAATATCCGAACTTGACAAAGGAGAGGAGTCGAGGGCAGAGGTGGAGTGTCTGGATTTTGGGAACTTCATGGCCGAGGCTGCCATGGGCAATGCCTGGAGCGGTTCCGTTGGCGAAGCCTCATCTTCGAGAGGTTGTGGCATGAAGGCGGCTGTTCGGGAGCTTTACGTCGTGGTGAAATTGGAGGATGTAGGTGAGAATGCGGAAGTGGGGAGGGATTCACGAGGCGCGGGTGAGGGAGGGCGGTAGATTGCTGGGCGACGAGACCAAAATGCTGCTCTGCATGATACTGTAAGGAAGTTCGTAGCTTTAGACAAGTTCAAGACGCCGAAAAACGCTGAAGTCTCGATCTCTCGAGGAGTCGGGCGACAATGTGGGCTCAAGACTTGTCGCCGTACTCGTCAGTACGTACCTCACAACTTACGTAGCAATAGCTTCCTTCCATTCATCAAGCCCCGTCTTACCTCATGGTTGGCAGCGTAAGGCACTTTACCTAGAATGGACAAGTGCTACAAGGATCTCCACATTGCCGTACCGGGGCACCGTTGAGGAAGATATGATGCCAGGATGGGAGCATAGCTACCGGATCTTCAAAGGAGAAAAGGAAAGAGAATATTCAAATATAGCATTGCTTTTATTATAGGTTTATGTATGATCAATCGAGATTATTACTTGAAGAATATTTAGGGTCGAAATATATATATATATCTTAGTAGCGAGAATAGACCACATAATCCCCGTGACGCAGGGCTGCATTTCGGTACTTGCATAAAGGCCATGGAGCAAGGATCGAGCTTCGCGACTTCATAGTCTCCAATCTCATGAACCTCCTTAACGCAGCAACACGCAAGCCTGCACCTCTCCAGCCTCTCACGCAAAATGCCATCGGACTTGAACAAGTATCTCGCAGAGAGATATCTTGTTGCAGATCCCAAGCCTTCCAAACAGCGAAAGCGCAAGCGAGGCGCAGACTCAGCCGGCCTGCTCATCACTGACGACGACGACTCGACCTGGGCAACTACCGATGCGAATCAAGACGACCACGAAGATGCGCCTGTCACCGTGACTGGAAGGTCTGCAGAGTTTCGAAAAGCAAAAAAGAACAACTGGAAATCGGTCGGTGGAGCGGAAAATGACCCATCCAAAGTAGATGATGGGGCTGCAGCTGCAGACGCCATTATCGCTTCAGCCGCGGCCGAAAACGACGCTGCGAAGGACGCCGATGATGAACTGCCAGTGGTGGAAGATGACGGTACCGTGGCTAAAATGAGCGATGGAACACACGCAGGTCTGCAAAGCGCAGCGGCCGTTTCTGCGCAGCTAAAACGTCGTCAGAAGGAAGAGCGCGAAGACTTCGAGCGTCATCGCAAATCAGCGAAGGAGGAAGAAACCGTCTACCGAGACGCCACTGGTCGCCGTATAGATATATCCATGAGGCGTGCCGAGGCACGTCGAGCAGCAGCGGCCGCAGAGGAGAAGGAGCGCGCTGCTGTCGAAGCTCTCAAAGGCGAAGTGCAACTTGAAGCAGCTCGCAAGCGGCGGGAGGATCTTGACGACGCCAAGTTGATGAAATTTGCGCGTACGGCAGACGATGAGGAGATGAACGCGGAACTCAAGGAAAAGGAGCGATGGAACGATCCAATGATGCAGTTTATGGCTGAGAAGAAGGACAAGCAGGGCAGTGGGAAGGGTAGGAACTCAAAAAGGAGACCTGTCTACGCTGGTGCTGCTCCGCCAAATCGCTATGGCATCAAACCAGGATACAGATGGGATGGGGTTGACCGAGGAAATGGATTCGAGGCGGAGAGATTCAAAGCTATAAACAGAAGAGAGAGGAATAAGGGACTGAGTTATTCATGGCAGATGGATGAGTAGACCGTATATAAATAGGACGTAATAATATATACCCAGGCATCGAACTATTTCAAACTCTCGGATGATTACATCACATTATGATGGTATACCAAGTGCATTTCCTGGAGAGAGGATGTAATTGATCGCTTTCTTATAACCTCATAAAGGGGACCAACTCAACCAAGAATGGTACTCGAAGCTCCTACTCTGCTAACCCAATCTTCCTCGGCTACAAGATCCCATTCTACTCAACGGGACTAATGGCACCGGGGTATGTCGCTATTAAAGGGAAGCAATTATAAACAGTCTTCAGAGCCGGTTGCATCAAACCAACCCAATCCAACCCAACCCAAAAAAAAGCTCAAACCTAACTTCCTTCACACGCATATTCTCGCCATATCATATCACTTGATACAGGAAACATAGTCAAGGTCCCAATCCCCCACACCAAATTCCAGAAATGCGAAGCTTCTTTACCGTCTTCGGCGCAATCTCTTATCAGGACCATATTCACAAATTTGCTTCACGAGTTTGATCCACTCGCCCTTGGCCATTTGACCTGGCTTGTCGCCAACGCGGCCAGTGAACTTCTTGATCAAGTCACTGATAACAATACCTTCGGGAGGGATTTTCTCCAAGATTTCCCATGGTTCAATGATGGAACCAGAAGCACCAGGCGAGGCACCACCTTGGTTTGGAACAGGACTACCAGCGCGAGATGCAGAAGGTGTTCCACGGGTGCTGTTGCTGACAAGCTTCAGCTTCTTCTTCTTGCCAGCGCCATCCGACATTTCCCCAGCAGTAGCCTCACCATCGCTACCGGACCCAGCACCGCTAATCTTGGGTCGTCGAACAGTCGCCTGTGGTAGTGGAGTTCCAGATCGCGATCCCATTGCAGGAGTTGCCGTTTTCTTAAGCTTCTTTCTCGAGGATTCATTGCCACTAGACTCCGAGAGCGCGGGAGATCCTGACCGCTTGAGTGACTTAGCCTTTTTAGAGCCATCCAGCTTGTTCTTGCCCGAGGGCGTCAACGTGCCCTTCGTGCTCTTGGATTTGTCCTTCCCGTCTGTTTCCTTTCCAGTTCCATCTTTTTTGTCTTCGTCATCCTTCTTCTCATCTTTCTCCGCATCCTCATCCTCAGAAGAGCTTCCTTCATCAGAGCTGCTCCAAGGATTCTCTTCGGAATCATCGCTTTCGTAGATGTTCTCTCGATCTCGTTTGATGAGTGCCTTTTTGGTGGCCTTACCATACTTTTGGCGGTCCAACTCCTCTCGAAGCTGTTCCTTGAGCTCTCTGTCTACTTCTTGTTCATCACCATCGCCAAAAAGGTTGGCACCAAGTTGCTCGCGCCGGATACGGTCCTTTGATTCCTTGGTATCTTCGTCGTCGTTACGCTCAAAGAGGGGCGCCTCGTCGTCATCTTGGAATTCGTCACCTGACATATCAATCTCATCAAGATCTTGTTTCTCTAATCTCGATGATCCTCGGAAAGTCGAACTTTCTGTCTTGATCATTTGACCATGTCCGTACAGCATTCGTCGTGTTGCCTCAAGGTCAACCTGGCCCGCTCGCTTCTCTTCATCCTTCATGACCCAACGGCCGACATCGACCTTCTTGTTCATGAAATTCTCGGCCTCGTCGATGGTGAAAGGCTGGAAGGGAGGCTTTGCAGTGAATTTGTACCACTTCTCAAGGGGTACCATGCGAAAGACCGCTTTATCAATAATAAATGCAACGTTCGTCTCAGACAAGGCAGCGACATAACTACCCACCCACACGTTCTTGCCATCAGCGTCCTCTAGATGCCAAGGGAGAGCTTCTTCGTAGCGAATGTCGGACTCTTTTTTTGCGGAGGCTGTCTTGGGTGCTCGATTGAAATTAGTCTTTTCTTCTTTTTGTTTCTTAGGTCGCTTTGGGTTCAGGTCCTTTGCAACGGGTGCAATTTTGGCCTTGTCGATGGCCCGCTGGGCCTCACGCTCTGCTTTTATTTGTGCAAGTCTTTCAGCTTCTTGCTCATCCACTTGAGGCGGTTCTGGAGCTTCAACTTTGACGGATCTCCCGGGTGGAGGTTGCCGGGCATCGCGCCGGTGGAGAGTGACTGGACGAGCAAACTCTTCTTGGTCAGTAGGATCAATGGGCTTATCACCCAACTTCGCTTGAGAAAATTTGATCATGTGATAGCGGATTCCATTTAGTAAAGCTCTTTTTGTTGTCATGATCGGGATATCGGTGTGATCGGGAGGTGGTGGCTCTGACCATCCGCCATACTGCCTGCGCAGTTCCTCAGTGGTGGGTTTGGGGCCATTCTGAGAGGTCGCCTTGGGCGCGACAGGTTTCGATGCCGTCTTTCGAGATACAAGAGGGTTGGCACGGGGCTGTTTGCGCATCGGCCGTAAGGGGTTGGCCTTCTCTCTTCTGGGAACGCCATTTGGCTTTCCAGGTGGAGGTGGAGGTGGAGGTGCACTCATGTCGATGGCGATCCTGTTGGACGAGGCCTGAGTGCGAAGATGGTTACAGAGGTTGAGAAGAGTCTTCCGAGCTGAAGGGTAAGGCGCGAAGTCCGTGATCAGGGTTTAAAGAAGCTGTTGGAGATTGGGTTCGGGCGCGATGTGATGAACGCGATAGACTCGACTGCCGCAAAGTTCGTAGGTCGCATTCGTCGAAAAAGGAAGCGGCGCGGTGGATTCGATAAAGCACAAGAATAATAGTATGTAACAGATGATTCTTAGAGTGGAAGTGAAGGGAAAAGAAGAGCGAGATCAATAGGATTAGGGTCGATGAGAAACAAAGAGAGTTTGGTGAAGGTGCTGGGAGCCTGGAGCTGGGAGAGCGCAGACGCTCTACGAACTTAGCTTGGAGGTTGTGTGGCTTGGATAACTGTGGCTTTGCGGCAAAGAACAGGCCTGGGTAGCGGGGTGGGGGAGAATGGGTGGATGTGAGAACCTTGGTGTGTGCTACAGTAGGTACTTCATAGGTTGGGTGGATGGTGAACGGGAGGAGTATGGAGTACATGGAAATCCGACGCTGTGCAGCATGATTTCCATAGTAAAATCCAAGTAACGGAAAGTTGACGGTATGTACGGAGTACTTCATACATGGTACATGCGGCTCATCAGCCAGCCGAGGCCCCAAACAGGGGAGCTTGCCTAAACTCTTAATAAATTTAAGCGCGCGTAAGCGATTGCGCTTGGGGAGCTTTATTAGTCGAATTCACAGGTCACGATCACGACGAGGCTACAAGAGAAGATCTGATTGGAAGGGCTGACAGGGCGAATTGTTTGCTGATCTGGCCCAACGAGATGGGCAGGCTATGGAATCCCATGGCTCTTTAGTACTAGAGCCGACTTTGGTCCTCTCTTGTGTGAAGGAACCTTGTTTAGGAGAAGAATGGAACACTGGTCTCGTCTGGCCATGAATCCTTTCGCTCCGCGCCTTTCGGCTCACAAAAAGAAAAAAAAAACCAAGACCCAGCACCAGGAATGATCATGACAAGTTAATGTTGTCAGTTTTCTCCTCCAATAATGAATTGCGCAACTCTACAAACCTCGTCGCTATTTGTGCCTCTGTGTTGCTGCTCTTGTGTTTGATTCAACACTACCTCGGGCAGGGAACTAACATTATACTGTTTGTATTCAATTATCGGCACTGTATTACCACCATGCCCACTTCAATCGCTCGCAAATAGATTCATCCATCATTGTGGATGTGATGGAGCAATCTGCAAGCAATCGTCCCAAAGTGAGGCACTATCAATCTCGGCGCAAACTGATTTCCATCACTTCCTGTTCCCTTCAGGCCCCTTATTTCCTGCAGCATCAGTCATTTGCCCTGTCTCGCCCTGCTGATAACAGCCCTACCTGAATGAGGTGATGAGCCCCAACAAGATCAGCTTGTCTCAGTCAACTACCACACTTTCTTCCCCTCATATGGCGCCTCAGACAGTCTACGATAACCAAAATCTCGATCCCAGGCTTCTGTGCGACAGCTTTTTTTCTTCTTTTTCCTCTACTTCTTCATCCTCATTCTGACCTTTTCTTCGGTTCTATTTTGGTTCCCCCAAATTTCTTCCTCTCGCAAGGTAGATTATCGTCAACCTCAGTCTCCCGCATCAGAAGACAGGGACTGCGCGACCATCTATCTCTTCACATTCGGCTAATGATCGAGCCGAATCTGCCAAAAGAAAATCAGGGCTACCGAAGCAGCCGCCAGTAGCCAGGTGGTCCCACCTAGGAATAGCCTCGAATTCAGCTTCTATCGTACCTTCCTCTCATCAGTTTCTGGCTCAGCATCCTTGTCCTTCGTTGCCATGCTGTCTCGCCATCCTAATGACCCAGCAGCTGCCTCAGATGGCTCGCCGCCGGGTCTTGAGAACCGCGTACGCAATATGATTCTATCTAGTACGACACACTCAGGTTCTACCTCCAATCCAACTCCCGCAGCTCGTCATTCGTTGCCGCCTGACTTCTCATCCTCTGCAAATTCAAGTCATGATACTCTACACGATATTGACCCATCAAGCCATGGCCTCACTGGCGATGACAATTCCTCCAGGGCTTCTGCACAGCCATCTCGGGGTGGTCGGAAGCGCCCAAACCAAGCTCAAAGACGCCAGATGAATCTGCAGTTCACTATTCCCATTGATCCTCGTCCTCAAGAATCCTCACCTTCTCGGCCGTATCAGAGCCCAAATGCGCAGTATTCGCGACCATCTCAGTCATATCATCGCCACTTGCACTCAAACTCTGCTCCCAGGTCCATGCATCATGAGGGCCGCTCAAACTATTCATACGCCCCCAATCCATGGAATAGCCCTTCTCACCACGGTCCTCCCCCAGACTTCCCTCCCAATCAATCCCAAGGCTCCTACGAACAAAGACGCAATGGTCCCAGCCAACTTTACAATCACAGACGTCCGCCAGCATTCCGACCTGAAGACATTGCTGCCCAAGCGGCCCTTCTCGATCAGCTATGCTTCAAGGTGGTCCCGGATTCCGAGATTGAGTTCTCAGAAATCAAGGAAAAGGAGGCCTTCCGCTGCCGTATTGAGGCTATCAGTCGTGAAGTTATTACG
Source organism: Mariannaea sp. PMI_226 (assembly GCA_024336345.1). Classification (NCBI taxonomy): domain Eukaryota; kingdom Fungi; phylum Ascomycota; class Sordariomycetes; order Hypocreales; family Nectriaceae; genus Mariannaea; species Mariannaea sp. PMI_226. Next base: position 1,050,926 of record JANFOG010000014.1, read on the forward strand.
CGACATGAAATTGGAATCAACTCGTCAGTGAAATTCGATCCTTTTTCAGTCGAACTCAAGTGCTTCGGTAGTCTTTCGTCGGGATTTGCTACAAAGGCATCTGACATGGATCTTGGTCTTCTGTCCCCCATGTCGCCAGTCGCGCCTGATGCTGCCGGTTCCGTTATCCCACGTCTGCTTGAAATGGCCTTTTTAGATGCAGGTATCGGTGCAAGGCTTTTGACTAGAACCAGAGTACCAATCATCAAGCTGTGCCAGAGTCCTCCAGAGAAGCTGTACAAGGATCTTCTTGATGAACGCTTCAAATGGGAAAACGGAATAGATGAAGAGGACCACGAGAATCACGAAGAAGATGATCATGAGCAGCATCATGCTTCATATGAAAACGATGGGGATCAGCTTCATGCTGAGGATGGCTCGTCATCCGCGACCGCGCTTGCCGCAACAACCGAAGGATTAGAGAGCTTGGAACTGAGACAAGGTCCCAACAACTCTCTCTCCTCATACTATAGCCTCGCCAAACGAGCTCTTCGCAGAGCTGGGGGACGAGATGCAACCATGTCAAACTGGCGCGTCTTCACGGATCAAGACTGGGATATTCTGGATCGTGTGTGCCAAGCATTTGTTGCAGGGCTTGCCAATACTGAGCTCCGAGAGCAACTCCTCGAGTACTCCCCGCTTTTATCCAGTGATATTCCCAGTAGAAGGTCTCTCTTAGGCGTCTATACCCAGGCAGAGGGTGAGCAGGTCATTCGAGTCTGGTCGAAAAGAGCAATCACAGAGCGCAGACAAGCCCAGCATGTTTTCATGGAGTCATCTATCAAGCTATGGAGGGAGCTACAATCTCAGGGCTTTGGCATGGATCCCGTCTACCACACGAAGCAACTTCAGGTTGGGTTAGACAGATTAAAGAAGGCGCCTTCTGTTCAATTCGCAACACTCGAGCAAGGCCAACATGAGACCCCAGCCCAGTACTTTGCACGTGCCCAAGGGATTATCGACAGCTTACAACCCATGAATCCCGGCCTTGCCTCAAGTTGGCAGGATGCAACCATCAGGCAGTACGTCGTTGGAATATATCAAGAGGAGATTCGTAATTTGGTCCAAGAATCTATTGATAGCTCGAACGAAACCCTACCGATCAAAGCTATTTCACGACGACACGAAAGCCTACACCTTGCATGGGAACTCGAAAGAGCTCTGAAAAAGGAGCTGTATGAGGCAACTTACGTCGCGGATGTAAGAGCTTACATTGATCTCCTTCGTTCGCCTGCGCAAAATCTTCAGACTCAATCACCTGATGATGCTTTCGTGATTCCGCTTAACGCCGAGTCATCTGCTTTAGTTAACAGGATCCGCATGATCCCCGATCCTCACAGAATGGCGCCCAATCAACCTAAAGACCGATACCGAGATCGCTTAGAGTTTCCCAAGACTGGTGCAGGTGTGCAATGCGATATCAACTTCTCGGCTCATCTCGCTCTGCAAAACACTCTTTTGTTGAGGTGCTATTCTCACACGGATCCCCGAGTCCGTCCCATGGTCTTATTCGTAAAACATTGGGCGAAAACACGGGGCATAAACTCAGGCTACCGAGGAACCCTGAGCAGTTATGGTTACGTCTTAATGGTTCTTCACTATCTCGTCAACGTCGCTCAGCCCTTTGTTTCCCCGAACCTCCAGCAGTTGGCCCCCCCATCGCCTCCTTACATGCCACCAGAGGCCATGGAAGGGACTATTATGTGCCGTGGTTATAATGTGCAGTTCTGGCGGAATGAGAATGAGATTCTCCAGCTTGCTCAGACAAATCAGCTGAATCACAACACAGAGTCTCTCGGTCATCTTCTGCGCGGGTTCTTCGAATACTATGCCCACAGCGGAAGCATGAGCTTCTCGACAATGAAGGGGTTCGATTGGGGCAGAGATGTTCTGAGTCTACGGTCCCCTGGTGGCCTACTAACCAAACAATCCAAGGGTTGGACAGGAGCCAAGACAGTGCTTGAACCCCAAGGCTCGGGCTCTGCTCCTCCCCATCCTCCATCTACTTCTTCTTCGTCACAAACAGTTTCTGCCCCTCCAGGTTTGACGCCTCCAAACACAGCGGAGAGTGGCAAACAAACCTCTCCACCAAACAAGCTTGGTGAAGTTAAGGAGGTACGACACCGCTACCTCTTCGCCGTCGAGGATCCCTTTGAGTTAGACCACAATGTTGCGAGAACAGTCACCCATAATGGAATCGTTTCTATTCGGGATGAGTTTCGTCGCGCATGGAGGGTTATCAAGGCTGCAGGGAATGGCAACTCTCAGGAAGATTTGCTGCGGGACATTAATAATGAAGAGGATCTTTCAGGTCCTTTCTTACGACTATTGGACGACATTCATGGGATCTGGTCGGCAAAAAGCAAATGATCTCACTGGTATTCGGTCATATGGAAGGTATCCATCGGCTGGTTGGTGATGGCGCAGCAGAGGTTCAGAAAAGGGGTATGAAGGATGTCAAGGTGGTTATCGGGGGTCTGAATCAGCTCACAGTCAAATCATGTACTATTATAACAGAAAACGGACTATTTATTGCAAAACTCTTTGAAGAGTGTCTTTGAGAACGGTGGGTCCTACAAAGGCCTATATTGCCGTTAGTTGAATTGATGGTTTCTTTCAAGGACCCTATTTCTATTGCCTTTGCCAATCTAATGACTTTGGTGCAATCATCACTCGTCATCTTTCTGAAGGAGCAAGTCAAAAGGGTTCCTTGATACGTGCGAGTTGCCGCCAAGCGAATTCTTCTTCTTCTTCGTAACCCGTCCTTCTCTTGAATGTTTTGACTTCTTTGACCATGTTGCTGCCGGTGGTACTTGCTCAGAATGTTCAGGTAAAGGGACAATCTTTGCCACAATCGCCATGATTTGGGCGTCTTGCGGCTCCAGAAGTAACTCAATTACACGACCCATGTCCGGTAGCTTTGGTAAGGATGGCAGTGAGGCCAATAGCCCGTGAAGACTTGGCGCGACCTCCTGAGCAGGCACTAGGCATAGTATCTGATAAAGAATGCGGAGGGAGTAGTAGGCCGCGTGTAGTCGTGCAACGAAGTGTATTACGCCCCAAGATATTTTGTTGGAGTTTGTTATTTGCGGGGCGCGTTGCAAAATTTGGAGCATATGGGACTGTTGTCCATTCTCAGAGCAATATCTAACATCGATGATCAGGCAGAACAGGAGCCATGAGAGCTCAAGATTATCTCTCACTGTTTTCTCAATCTCTGCCATCAAGTTGACCAAGCCCTCAGAGAACCCATCGGCCAAAGCTTTGTGCATAAGGTCCAACTTGCGGCCTTTTTGGGTTGCGTTATTCACTCGCCGGTACTCATAGACGGATGAAGTGCGGCATGGGATAATTTGTCGAAGGACTGTATATGCCAGCTGCCGAAGGGTTGTGGTCTGTTCCCATGCGCTCCCTCGTGAAGGATCTTCGATCAGTATTGGAAGGAAGATGCTTTCCTGGGTTATGTCATCCGCGTTGTTGGATTGTCCAAATTGAAGAACGAGTTCCGATATCCGGGGGTCGAGCCAACTAATTTGCAGAGAGCGTCCCGAACTGTGGAGTGGTAAAACTGCAACCTCATGATGTAAATACTCCTTGCAGAATTCTTCGTAGAGAGTCACATCGTCAACTGGCTTGGAACATTCTTGCACAATTTGCGAAATGGACAAGTTGGGATCCTGTCTGCGCTCATAGGCAAACCGACAAATCTGATCAGAGGATTGGAGTGCAAGCCTCTCGCATATAATGCTTGGGGAGAAGCTCGCACAAGCAAGTCTGGAGTCGCCATCAAGATAGACATCTCGGAAAAAAATGACGCGCCCTTGTCCAAGGCCATGTGCGAGCAGGTCCGAATCGGACGTGAGAACAGTGCCACCTGATTTTAGGAGATGCTGTGCACAGAATGCATCAGCTTCACCTGGCACCAAGCAAACTCGTGATTGATACTGCGGAGAAAGTTTGAGTGCATCAATGACCGCAGGAACGTGGAAACTGGGTGGGAGAAAGGGTCTCCCTAACATTGGCTTTACTGAGAACAATTCGGACGTGGTAAACTTATCCGCAGCGGACGAGAAGTTGGTCCTGGCGCGTCCCTTTGTATCTGCAGCGTACGCAAGTTGCAGTTGGCCGAAACTCTTGGCCATTCTCTCCATTCGAGTAGGCCTTTTAGCTAACGGAAGGTGGCCATCAAAATAGATCGCCTCACTGCCGCCATACATCTAATCAGCCCTGCGCTTGGGTCATACTACGGCATCCCACTCACACGTTTACACGGCGGCAACTAAGCTCGTCTAGCCAAGCAACAGCAACATCTCCAAGGAGCTGGTATGACGGCAATGCCACGCCATTTCTGTTGCAGACATGGAGGACATGGTAGGCCAGGGCGGGACCGTCAATGACGACAGATTGGTTTTCGAGGAGACCATGGACGGCAAAAGGCTCCAGGGTAGATATGAGATGGGGAATACCCATGATCTGAGAGTTATGAGCGACAGGATGTTGTAAGCAAGAAGCACACATGTGCAGCGAGCTACTTGGCTAATTTAGCCATGGCTGCTCAATTGAGTGCAATGTGGAGAAGCGAGAGACTCGGTGGTTAGCCGTGTCCTACGATGAGCTGTGCTATGTGATGCAAGTGAGCGATCCCACTTTTGCACAGTTGAATGCAAGGTTCAGGATTTTGAGCGTGATTGAGTTTTCGGTTTGCTATAGATTTAAAGCCCTTTTTTTCTTGATGCAACTGCAGATAAATGTATGAGCCTACTCATAAGCGTCACCAACCACTCGGTATCTAAGTCCTCCATAAACAAAACACAAGGCTCTATCACACATGTTCTCCTTCATCCAAAGGAGAAAAAAAATTGCCGCCGGAGCTTGGGCGGCTTCCCTTCTGTTCTTCATATTCTGGTCCGATTTGCCCCGCTTGAGCGACCCTCCCTGGGGCCCACTGTGACACTCTGAATTGATCGCACAGTCTTCCATACTGTACGTGACTTGGCTCGCCCCGTTGGTGCATGCATCCATAAGCCTCATTCCAATTCGGTAGCCCAGCCACTGAATTATTGATGGCGTCGGTGCAAGTTGCTTCCTAAGGGTAGGTATCCTTAGGGTTATTTGATCTGTTGCCAAATACAGGTATTGGATATGAATGAATCATCAGATATGAATCTCGCTACACGAGAAAAGGAGTGGGTTTCTTATGGGCAAGATTGATATGGCCTGGGAGGCATCTGGAGCTTTCTAATGGTCCAATACGGACTATTACACATCGGTCTCTCTCATCAACTTATGTTACCGATTAATACGTAACTGAACCTATGGTGAAATCAGCCGATGACAACTTTATGATAAAACAATGCCATGTCGCATTTGCTGCTACTTATCGAAAGGGACAGAAAGCAAATGGATTTCACTGAAAATTGATAATATATTCCTTGAGCCCGAATATTGCTCTCGGAGATTGTGGATAGAAGAAACAGAGTAACGTTGTGAAAGTGGTAGTTATAATGATTGACGTCCAAAGAGGTCCCATATCATCCTACATCTCGTACCTTTTGGTGGAGCAACGCAGTCAACTCTACCAATAGATTGCCTGATCTGTGTTTATAGATCCTTGTCAACCGTGTTGATGCTGCAATTACCGTATGTTATACTTTTCCTCTAAGTGATATGTGTATTTATGCTGCAATCGTGCATGCCATGTCGTCTTTTTTTCTTTGCTAATAAGCTCTCATCTTGAACCACAAGTAAGAGGCCATGGCTGGCGTGAAAAGATACCTTCTCTCGGGGCAGTTGCACAATTCAGAATAGTAGAACATGATATTGCATGTCATTCTCAGACATGCCTTTGCAGGTATGCGTATTGTCATGATAGCTAAGGAAGCTGGCAATAGCTCAACTAGACAGCTGAAGATTCTTGCAACGAGTGTACACAATAATGTTCATCACCTCCACTAAATACCTAGCTAAAACTTGGCCAAGCGTCCATGGAAGTCAGTTACCTTCTCAAGCTGTTAAATTACGCGCTGAGGCCGTTTTTCGATTGTGCCCGCTTCTACTCAATCCTTAGCGAGGGTGGCTTGCCATCTCCGCCGTGTCTCTTTGAAGTTTGCGCCAAACCCGCAGCAATGTTTATTGCCCAATCTCTGCGTGCCCCTGGTATATTGGTTTGGCCAAGTGAAGAAAAAGCTCTCAGGTACCTCACGAGCCAAAATCACTGGCCAAATTCATTGGCCACAGCCCGGATCAAATTGCGCCCGCTAATAAAAAGCAAATAGAGACGGGTCTTACCGTGCGAGGCACCTTTTATCCGTACAGTCTGCCATTCCCGCCCCTTACCGAAGCCGTTTACAGAAGTGGAAAGGAAGAAAAAAATAGCTTCCGGCACCTGAGCATGTAGTAATTTTTTTTCCCCCTCCTACCTTCTTCTTGCCTTCTTTCATTCCTCAACCAACTTCAATCCTCTTTCTATCTTTTCTTCCTCTCCTGCACTCTATCTCGCCACTACGCCCATTGTTCAGTCCATGGGTAGGTAAAGATGCGCAACACACTCATCTTTGCCGGCAATTCCTGCCCAGTCCTCACCGGCCAAATATGTGAGAACCTGGGCATGCACGCTGCCAAAGCTGAGTTGACTCAATTCTCCAATGTGAGCTTCCTGTCACAACCACCATCCCGACTCCTCACTGTTCAACCCGCGGTTGATGCCTTTCAGTCGGCAAGCCGTAGAGGTCAATGCCGAAGACGGACTAATCTTCTCCCAAGGGCGAGACGAGTGTCAGAATCCTGACCAGCGTTCGAGAAAAAGATGTCTTCGTTGTCCAGTCAGGGAGTCCCCGCATCAATGACTCCATCATGGAGTTGCTTATTATGATTTCGGCTTGCAAAGGAGGTTCTGCTAATAAGGTTACTGGTTTGTTCTCCCTCTTCCCCTCTGCTTCAACTTTGTACTCGATTGGCTTACTCTGTGCCCATTAGCCGTCCTGCCGTACTTCCCCTACAGTCGTCAGTCCAAGAAGAAGTCGCACCGCGGTGCCATCACCGCCCGCATGCTGGCCAACCTGTTGGGCGTCGCTGGCGTTAAACACGTCATCACTGTCGACCTACACGCTTCCCAGATGCAGGGCTTTTTCAAGTGTCCTGTGGATAACCTCCACGCCGAACCCATCCTAGCTAGATGGATTCGTCACAACGTTCACAACTGGCGCGAGGCTGTTGTTGTATCCAAGAACGCCGGAGGCACCAAACGTGTTACATCGCTGGCCGACGCGCTGAAGCTCAACTTCGGTATTGTTACTACGGATCGCAGACGCGGTGGCAACATGACAGGCAGCATGATTATGCACCAATTCGATAACCCCGAGCGTCAACCTGCGTTGGAGTCACTTCGGCCAATTCCTAGAAGAGCTCCCACAGAGTACGAGGCACCGATGGATTCGACAAACACTGCCACACCAATGAGACCTTCTCGCATCATAACTGATTCACAGGGTTCACCGAAACGTGTAAATACCAACTCGGCCCGTACTTCAAATCTGAGCCTCTCCGAGTCTGCAGATGACCCCAACCTTACGCCTCCTGCCAAATCGCCCGAGCCTTCTATCAACGGTGATGCAGATTATAATGATCACAAGGCCCAGGAGGTTACTACAGGCCGCCTCGTTCATGGCCGCATTGTTGAGGACGATTTCCCCTCGCCCACACAGTCACATGCTGATGTCAGCCTACCCGAAGAAGACCCTATGACAATGTCCCATGCATCCTCGTTTTTCTCACCAGAACCTCAGTCTCTGGGTGGATCAGGTGATGCTGCCAACAGCTCTGACGAAGAAGACAATGCATTTGAGGACCCCAAGGCGGAACATATGATCACCTTGGTGGGAAATGTCAAGAATCGCACTGTCTTCATCGTTGATGACATGATTGACAAGGCTGGCTCATGGATTGCAGCTGCTGAAACAGTGGTCAAGAGAGGTGGCGCTAAAAAGGTTTATGTCATGGCTACACATGGCGTCTTCGGCGGAGACAGTCTTGAGCAGTTGCAGGCATGCGAGTGCATCCATTCCATTGTCGTCACGAACAGCTTTCCTATCGACAAAGATAGAGCGCGCAATATTACCAAGCTGGTTATCCTCGACCTCTCATTCTTGCTGGCGGAAGCCATCAGACGAAACCATTATGGCGAGTCCATCTCCCCATTGTTCCAGCACTACGAGTAATCGAGGTTGGGGCAGCTCTTGGTAAAGCAGTGCTTGTCTGCTCTGGTTTACCCGACTCTTGTAGGTGTGCTATATATTCGATGACGATTTTCACGGCTATGACTTTATGGTTATTCACTTTTAGCGAGGCGTCTGGAGGAAAGAAGGTCGGTTCACAGGCAAGGGGACTCGAACCATTCACTCCCTGGGATTATTAACTACACATTGATTGGCTTAGTAGGTGACAAAAATGACGATTATTTGTCCTGGTCTGTTGTCGTGCCCTCACCAGATGTTGATTCGCACATTTTTTTTCCCATTCTGCTTTACGTTTTCCCCCTTCTCTCACCTTGCATCTGTTTGTGTTACTTGAAAAGCTGCAATGACCAGTTTGGTCAGTTTCTTCTTTCCCCCCCAGCGATGCTGTCAACTTGTGACAGCAAGGGCCCGATTCATCCCAGAATGGGTCCTTAACGGAGCGTTGGTAGAACAAGTTATTCGTCCTTAGAAGGCCCCTAACTCAGGTCTATGGCCTATGTCCTTTTCGGAGGGCGCGTGGGTTAGGGGCAAGAGAAATTTTCGAACATTTATTGAAATCGTGAAGATAGGGATTGACTGTTATTCTATTACCCTGCTCTGTAAGCAGGGACAACTTCCAAGATGCAGATCACAAGTCTAGTCCAAGACGATTCAACTGTATGGAAACGACGCTTTTTCTTGCCCGGGCTTGATAGGTAAATAACCAATCGTATTCCAGGTTTGGGAAAAATAAGAAAAGCGGTCTTATCAACTATGATGATTATCTAGGCTTGAATTTTAACTTTTATCTACATGTATGCTCCTTACTTGCGTGACATCTATACAATGTTGTATTTATTCCAATTGTGTCTACTGACCCTTTCGGTGTAGAGCACCCGCGCCGCCCTAAATATCAAAAGACATCCATTTTAGTAATAAGCTCTACTTGCATGCTTGAGAGAGGGAGGGGTACCTGATGGTTAGGATATATGAGAGTGTCAGCAACAACAACGTTTTCTCGGCGGCTAGCACTGAATACGATGACTTCAGCAATGTCGTCCGGAGTGAGAGGCTCAACGCCACTATGGGATTCGTTAGCAGGTTGTCAGTTTACAAGGTGGCTATCGTGTGAAGTTACGCATAGACGGCGTCTGCCTTGGCCTTGTCACCGTAGAATCGAATGACAGAGAATTCCTATTTGATCATTAACTTGAGCCAACCAGCCAACATGTGCCAGATTCGACTTACAGTCTCAACCTGGCCGGGATCGATTTCAATGACACGAACACGGCTGGAGATTAGCTCCTTGCGCAAGCTCTCAGAGAAGCTGCGGACGGCAGCCTTGGTCGCGCAGTAGATGGAACCGCCGGGATAGGGCTCGCGTCCAGCGATAGAGCCTACGTTAATAATGTCTCCATGGCCACCGTCAGGGCGGGCGAGGAATATGGGTAGGATAGCCTGAGTCATGTTGATGAGGCCAGTGACATTGGTCTGGAACATGACGTTGATATCATCCTCGTCGATTTCGGGAGCACGAGCTACTCCTTTGACAAGACCTCTATGTTTGGCAGATTAGTCTTGGATGCGATCAAAAATAAAAAATAAATAAAGGGCCATTGAAGGCGGGGGAGGGGTCACAAACGCATTGTTGACGAGTATATCAATGTTCCTCCACTCCTCGGGCAAGTTCCCCACAAAGGCTTTGACCTGGGCAGAGTTGCTGACGTCGAGCTGGGTGGGCAGGACCTTGACACCGTCGCCGACCTCCTTGGTGATGTCGGCTGCGATCTGCTTGAGGGTATCGATGCGGCGGGCAGTCAGGATGATGCGCAAATCGTTGTTGGGCGCGGTGCGGGCGAACTCGAAGGCAGTGGAGCGGCCAATGCCCGAAGAGGCGCCGGTGACGAGGACGGTCTTGCCTGCGAGGCGCTTGGCGGCGGAAGAGGAGAAGGACGACATTTTGCGTATGGATGACACGACAGCGTACGAGGAGGCAGTGGAGGAGGAGAGAGTGTGGATAAATGGGTTGACGAGAGGACGGGAAAAGCTGTTGGTGAGGGCGTTGATAAAGGTGGGGGTGCGAAGAGGATGCCGAAGACTCATAGTAGTGACCTGTAGTTGAGGAATTGTCAACAAGCGTGGATTGGCGAGGGGGTGGAGACGTAGTCGACTGTAGTGCAGTAAAGAAATCAGATTATCCGATACAGTTATCCGATATCTATAGAATATTAAAACTAAGTTAAAGCCTCCCTTAGCAGCCCGCTGATGATTGCGAACGGAAAAGCAGCTCTCCGGCAATAGCTCTGTAGCCACCCCTCTCAACGCGGGGTTGTGAGAAGGGTCAGATATCCGAACAGCCGCACATCCCTTCAGAGAAGATTGCAATATTGCAAAGGCAAGGTAGGTATAAACTGGCAAAAATAATTGTACCTATCGTTTGTCAAACGACTACAAGTTCAGCTCTATTGATCAAACGACTACAAGTTCAGCTCTATTGATCGTTCCCGCCAGGGTTTAAAAAAATTATGCTGTTGTTACTGTCGATAGGTAGAGGACTGCACTGGCACGATAGACTGTATGTCGGATAATTTACAACAATTCTCGGTTGACATTGGGGCCCCGTCCACCCAGCTCTGGCGTATCACAGGCTCGCCATCTTGCCTGATCCCCCGCTTGACTGACGTGCGTGCATGCAAGGATTGCAAGCAACGACGGATGTGGAGGAGGGGCGGAGACTTGAAAAACATGAAAGATGTACCCAATGGCATCAGTTGATCCATCGAGGGGGGGCTTTTAAACAATGCACAACTACATGCAATGCGCACTTCCATACTTCTCCTCACGGAAGGTAGCCTAAGGTCTTTCAGACACACACATGAGTGAGACAAGCCTCTTCTCGTCCCGTGCCGCCCACTCCTGCATGTCATTGTTGTCCGATTTGCAGCCGCTATCCTTACACCGAACAAATCGTCAACGTCTACGATATTCAGTGATCATCAACCGACAGTCTCAGCTTTTCACAATTCGCTCAAGTAACAGCCCTTTGCCTGTCCTCAATTTTTTTTAATATGAACAAGTACAATGACCACAGGCTGTGCCGCCGCCGTTCAAAAGAGCGAAAGTGAGCATAATATGTATTCAACAAAATGGTAAGGCAAAGTATATCTATTAGTTTTCAACTGCCCAGTCTAAAGTAAAAGAATTATGATGCAACGGAGTTTCATGTAAATATCCTCCATATTCCAGCTATCCTGTCATCTGTGTATGTACTCTGCATTCGCTATGCTATTCGGGGAGAGAAAAAAAAAGTGCTCAGCTGAGAAATTTGACAGTGAAGTAGAAAGAAGGCCTTGCTTTCTCAAGGCACCATCTATGCAACCAAGATGACCTTGCACCTTGTTCTAATTGCGCGATTATATCCATGTCTAAAGGTATTTCTTCAAATCCCCGAAAGTGAACAAAAGAAAAAAAATCATCGTCACATCAAGACAACGCATGCATACATGCTAACTGGGTGAGATATTCATCACTCTCATGGCATCGCTGCTCGTTGGGCTCCAGTGTCCTAAGTTGTCCTTCCTAGATCGATTGGTCGGAGTGCTGTGATCGCGCTGACTTAGCTCGTCGTCGAGCTCCCTCGTTTGCAATCAGCTCATCACGTTGATCTTGAATCAACAACCGCTGTCGACGATATGCACCCAATGTCACCACTAGCCCAGCAGCAGCAACGCTAACCGCCACTTTCATGTCCGTCTGAAACGACTCGGCATAGGCGAACCGAACCGCGTCCAACTGTGACTGATTGAGGTGTGCATCCCCACCAAGCGTTTGCAATTGTTGAGGCGTCAAAACTCCTGTCAGGTATTTGGTGATCTTTTGGTGCATCAAGGCCGTTGATGTAGCGATGCCCAGGCTGCCACCAAGAAGGCGAACTTGAGACATGATGCCTTGTGCGGGAGCTGTTACGTCTTGTTAGAAATTTTAAATAAAAAGGGAAAGGGGTTTGATAATTGTTTCTGTGTCCTACTTACCGTAGTTATGAATAGGCACTTCGATGGCCGCAAGCATTGTTGAAGATGAAATAGTCAACCCAAATCCCATGCCGCAGAATGTAATGAATCCGAGAAGCTTTGCCGTATCCAGCTCATGCGACAAAGTTGTCAATAGACCACACCCTATTACCATAAGACTCGATCCTATGAGCAGACACTCAAAGACGTAGTTCTTGACAGCATTGATTTTCCCAGTGAGACCGCTACCAATAGCAGCGGACCCGAGCATTGGCAGAAGCATGACACCGGCTATGAGAGCCGATTTCCCGCCAACCACTTGGATCCTGATGGGGATTGCGTAGATGAGCATCAAGTATGGGAAACCTAGAAACATGGTATTCAGACAAGCCGCCGTATAGATTCGATTCCGAAAAAGTTCTATGGGGAAGGCTGGAGCGAAACGGCTCTGAAATCGACGATAGATAAGATACTGCCAGGCGGCCAGTAATCCCCAAGCAGCTAAACCGCAAAGAAGAGGTGCAATGAAGATAGCCTTATTCCACTCGGATTTAGGAGAGGACCCGGCCTCTTGGAAAGAAAAAACAACCAAGACTGCCGCAGCGATGGCGAGAAATGAGCCGGCATAATCGAGTTCTTTCCAGCGGCGTCGTTCAATCGAGGGAAGATACTCTGCGCGGGGCCAGGTGACAAAAAAGATAACTAGAGAAACGAATCCAATCGGGCCGCTTGAAGAAGTTAGTGTATGGTGGAATAAGGTAACCTAGTGATATCATCACCCAAGGCAACGTACTTGATCCAGAAGACCCATCTCCAGCTAGCATATTCCGTAAGAAGGCCACCGACAACGGGGCCCAGCACGCCAGCAAGAGCAACTATCATACCCACCAGAGCGGCAATGTGATGTCTCAAGTTTGCCGGACTCATTTCAGGAAGCATGATCATGGTGAGTGAGTAAAGCCCTGTTACTGTCAGTGTTTGGTTTCCAAAGTAGGTACAGAATAAGGAAGCTCTAACCAGATCCGCCGACTCCTTGGAGAACACGGAAGGCGATGAGTTGGTTCAAGCTCTGGGCAAACCCGCAGCCAAGAGAAAACGCGAAGAAGATTACATATCCGGAAATGAAGGCGTTTCGTCTCCCGATAATATCAGAGAGGCGAGAGAAAACGACGGCGCAGCTAAGATACGCCAAGGTATAGGCGAGGGCAACCCAGTTCACATTATCCACAGACTCGAATTCGAGGCCAATGGAGTAGAGACTCGTTGCAACGATGGAGGTGTCGATCATGGAGAGAAAAAGACCAAGGAGGATGCTAAATAGGTAAGAACAAGTTAGTATATCTTTCTGTCGAAGACTCAAGGAAGGAAACTAGGTACCCGACGCAAAGTCCCCAGAACCGTATAGGAGGTATCGATGCTTCACGGACTTGCTCATCTTCTGGAGCAAGTTGGTCGTTTCCTGGGGTTTCATGATCGAGCGAGACCTGGTCCAACTTGGATGCCATGGTTGCGGCTGATTAGTCGTTCAGGTGTGAACGTCTTTTAAGTAGATCTTGGACGGTGATGGTTGATATTGCTATGAGGGTAAAGCCATGAACTGGGGGTCGGGGCGTAAGCAATAGATAATAAATAGTCATGGGCACATGGGCAACCAGAATGAACGGCAAGCAAAGAGAATGGAAACGAGTAGTTGGACTGCTGCAAACCAGTTTCACATGCACTTGTTGATCAGCTGAGGGCTAATCAAGGAGGAATATTATACACTCTGACATGAGCCAGGAAATGGCCAAGAAAGTTTATACTGGCGGAAGCGAAAGAGAGAGAGAAAGGGAGGGACAATGTATGTGCGTGTGCATGTACGTGCGCGGGTCTGAACAAGAGGGATCAGAAGGAGGCAAAGCCAAGATGAACATAAAATGGCTCCCTACTTCGGTTCACGCGCAGCGTAATGCAATCTGTTGATGAGTTGGCATGGAACATGATTCGTAGGGCTGGGTCCTGTCGAAAGTGCTTCTCGCATTCGCCTGTCGGCAAAGAGGGTCAGAGGTCATCACTGGGTCAGGCTCTGCTCATTGCAAGGGCCCCCGGATACTTAAGCTGCAAGACATGTTAGTCAAATTCTCCGTGGTAATGATGCTTCACTGATCCCGGATCCGATGATAAATGGAAGCCCGAGACAGTATTTTCCTTCTTTCTACTGGCCTGGGAAGAATCACAGTTACAACCGAAAGTTTGATTCGGATTATTTGTTACTGATTGAGTGTCTGAAGGACAAACAACCGTCGAGCCGATATAGTGTAACCTCGTGCGGGCGAGACTGATAACCGAACCTGAGCAAGTGGGGTGAGGATTTCATGATATGAGATTCACCCAACTCTCTACTCCTCCCCCCTCTACCCAAGTAAGTACCTGTCTACCTTAGATACCTGACTAGATATGTAGCAAGAGCTGTTTTGTGCTTCGTGTGTACGGCACTGGATGGCACTGGATGGCACTGGGGGGCACTGAGGTAAATGCGCTAGTACTTTGATCATTTACGAGTAAAAGGTACCTCTGATATCGAAAACTTCCATGCTCGCATTCGGTCGCACGGACCATCCTCCTCTCGCTTTCGATTCCATCTTTCTCTGCGACAAAAACCACCACAAAGTCCGTCGGGTAGTTAGTTATATCAAAATAGGTGGGCACTTCGATTCTTGGCTGGATTCAGTTTAGCTTCCTTCGCATCCGCTAAAGTCTCGTTTCCGCGAGATCAGACAGGCCAAGCACATTTCTGAAGGTTGCATTTCATGCTGTTAGTAAATTTTCTCTCGTCTTTCGACATTAAATCATAAAAATCTAAATATCCGATGCAGTATGTCAAAGTTGACTCTTAAATTTAAACCATGCTTGAGAGCCTCCGCCGCAACGTTTGGGGTCGGTTTCCCGTGAATAATGGTGCCACCTCTTGCTTGTGAGGCGCAAACACAGCGCCACCTAACAAGTTGTGGCTAGTGCTCTACGTACTTCCCAACGAACGTTGCATCCCTGCAAGCCGCTCGTTGCCTGAGATTGGGGCAGTCACTCATGTCTGAGGCTCACTCAATTTCATCCATGGAAACACCAAATATTTGACAATCCATCGTGAACGCCAGGTTTCACACTTTTCTTTTTGCAAGCTATCATATGCTTTCGTCGAGATATCCGCAACGACAAACGCCCTTGCATTCTTAAACAAGCCTCCGATTCCTGGCATTCGGAATTCATTCGTGCCCCTCGCGCCCCATTAGCTCACCTAAAGCTCTACGCTGGGCAGGTACCGGTTCTCAGCAAGCAAGGATGACCGACATTATGGTCCAAACGCCTCCGATCCTTCATGGGCCTTCTGAGAAGGAAAGAAAATATGATCGCCAGCTGAGGCTGTGGGCTGCTGAGGGCCAGGCCGCCCTTGAGAACGCCAATATATTGCTTGTCAACTCGGGCTGTGGTACAGTGGGCATTGAGACCCTCAAGAACCTTGTGTTGCCAGGTTCGTTCCCATAATATCGACGATTTTCCTCTCCATCTAGGGCTTCGGCACATCATAAATACTTACCTGCAGTGAAGGCATCGGAAAGTTTACCATTGTTGACAATTCCACCGTGAGTGATGAAGACCTTGGCGTAAACTTCTTCCTCGACGAATCCTCAGTTGGCAAATCAAGAGCCAAGTGCTGTGCTGAATTCCTTGTCGAACTCAATCCTGATGTTCAAGGAGACTATTTCCCTAAGCAGAACGTATGCTAAGAGCTCCTTTGCTGGCACATACTTTTTTCTGACAAACGTTCCGCAAAGGGCCCGTACGACTTGCACCAACTGTTCAATGGCAACCATATCTTTACCATGATCTTATACACCTTGCCATTACCCCGCAATGAAGTTGAAGTCCTTCACGCGTACGCTCATCAACGCCAAATTCCCATTCTAGCTGTCCATTCGATCGGCTTCTACTCTTACTTTAAGACGACACTACCCGGCACATTTCCAGTTGTCGATACTCACCCAGATGAGACCGCTACAACTGATCTCCGATTGCTCGCCCCCTGGCCCGAGCTTGTCGATTTTGCTAGTGAAATGACCAAGGATATCGACAGTTTGGATAACCATGAACACGGTCACTTGCCTCTCGTTGTGATTCTTCTTCATTACCTCGAGCAATGGAAACAAACCCATAGTGGTGCCTATCCGGTCAAGTATGCCGACAAGATAGCCTTCCGTAAGACTATTTCGGATGCAATGAGACGGGATAACCCGGAAGGAGGCGAGGAGAATTTTGAAGAAGCCGTAGCTGCTGTTATGAAGCACGTTGTCGTCCCTTCAATCCCTGACTCCCTCCAGCAAGTGTTCGAATACGAGCATCGGGATTCTGTGAGTGACCCATACTATTCCTTTCACCCGTGACCTCTCTGTTCTGATGCCGGGTCTGCCTTTCTCTTAGAACCGCGCCAAGTCCAGCTTCTGGATCATCGTCAATGCAGTTAAACAATTTTGTGCCGAAAGGGGACAACTGCCCATCGCCGGCGGTCTGCCGGACATGAAGGCACAATCCAATGTGTACATCAAACTCCAGAACATCTACAAGGAAAAGGCCCGTCGAGATGTCAGTGACATCCTGAACATAATCCGTGATGCGCCTGGTGGTGGGGATATCGACCCCGCTGAAGTGGAACTGTTCTGTAGAAATGTCCGCTTCATCAAGCTCATCAATGCCGATGGTAACAGTGAGGTGAAGTTGGCTCAAGTTGTCGGTGAGTCGACCTGTTCCCGAAATCCCGACACATTATAACGGCTAATGTACCATACTATGAACAGATGAGCAGCTTGCCAGTGACGAGATCGCGGCGGTTGCTGGTCCCGAAATGCCCCTGTCTCTCATTCCTATTTATCTCTCTCTCGTAGCAACCTCCCATATTGGGAACTTCTCGTCCGAGGAGATTATTCAATGGATCAGCCAACAAGTGCCACAAATGGGAGGGAATGAGCGGCTGATCAAAACGGCACAGGAGGTGGAGCGGGCTAATGGATTCGAACTGCACAACATTTCAGCAACCATGGGCGGTATGGTAGCACAGGAAATGGTCAAAATCATCACAAAGCAGTATGTTCCGATTGACAACACCTGCATATTTGACGGGATTGAAAGCCGATGCCAGGTGCTTCGGCTGTAAATCATTGGCCTGCAAGATGTTAGAATGCCCTTACGTGGCCTTAATCGGTGTGTTCTTCTGGGATGAGTCGGTCCCTCGGGCCATTTCTACGATATTCATCGGAGCAAGTGGCATCTATTCATGGTCAGAGATGTTAAAGTGGAGGATATCCTGGATGAATTCAAGACTCCGTCGCCGATTGAGCGGCTACTTCTTCCCACAGGCTTATGCATTCTATTACTTGTAAGACGATGGCCCAAGGAGACTGGGCTAGGGGTGCACGCGGTGGGAGTTATATACCGATTCACCAGGGGTACTCGCTGAGCTGGCCTACTTTGTCCAGAAGCCACGACCGGTGTGAGTTTAGATCTATGATAACTGAGTCGATGGTCTTTTGAACGCAGAAAACCCATCCATGAACATATCGGAGGGCAGTCTACCACGTCCGGGATTCATTCTTGAAATGGAGGTTGTGCCGAGGTTATTTTTCACGGCTACAGAGATCTCATGCAAGAATTGTTATAACCCATGTGCGCTCGCAAGTTCACACTAGTGATTGTACGGTATACCTGAAGAGGCTGGGTCCCGCCCGCCGTAAAGGGCATTCCGAATTCGAACCTCTCTCTTTCAGATCAATATTGAAGACCGGTGTTAAGAAGCGGTAGTCCGTGAGCTGCCGAAGAGTGAAGGTGCCGTGGAATTCATACCTTCGGGTGATTGCATAGGGCTCTGCCTTTAGGGCAGGCCAATATTGAGCGCTCTGGACTCTGGGCTTTGGGTTATTGGGGATGAGCCGCCACTTCCAGGATAGTTATGCTTGAATATCTCATATGCAGGGGCATCAAATCAGGAATCTTCTCATACACCATAGTCGCATTGGAATGTTCAGCGCCAAGGCAAATACTTTATTGGCCCGATCTGGGAACTAATTCACGCATGACTTACCTTGTTCGTTTTTGTCAATAATTTGTTACTATCCCTGGTAGACTTTTGAGTTTCTTGATGCCGGAGACTAGTTCTGATACGATGGCTTTGCAAGAGGCACAAACTAGCAGACTGGCAAATAGATATTGAGTGCGTCGTGGAGAATTGTGAAGGAAGGATCGAGGCTTTAAGGCAGGCGGCCGAGAAAGAAGCCGGAGACCAGGGTGTACCATTGGCTGCAAGAGAGCTGGGGTGCAGGATTGGTGTGCCTGGGACGGACCGAAGATCCTGGAGGGGTGAAAAATTGAGGGAGTCGGTCGGAGCATGGTCATGGGCGGATCGTCCGGACTGTATGGCGATCACATGTAGAGACGTATGCGGGGCAGAGTGGAAAGGAGGGGAAGAAGGAAAAGAGGAAGAACCTGAGCGGCAAGAAGAAGGAGGAGAAGCAGAAGGAGAGACGTGGTAACTGGAGGTTGGAGGCTGGGGTGGAGGCATATCTTCACTTGTTCATGACGGATCATGAGGTTTTTGTTTTCAGTGCCAATTTAGCCGGAGGAGACAATGACCATGAGGCATGTTTCCCAATATTTTACCTTTTTTTCTTCTCTCAGCTCATCTCCATAACTCCTGGAAGATTAGGGTTGACAAGATGTTCTGAAAGAAAGGAATGAATGAAGAAAAAAACGAAAAAAGAAAAAAACCCCCGACAGGCACCTTGAGTACTAGGGGAACGTGCAAGATCGGGGCAGTTGGCTAGTTTATTTACCGAGCCCGACAACACTACTAGGATCTTACGCTCCATGGCGGGGTAGTGGCTTGTCAGGACTTGATGCGAACCATTCATGTTGGTTCCTCTGGCTACCTATCTACAGCCTAACTTATCTAGCCTTTCTCCAAGATAGGCACCGCACATGTGCCTGAAAATGTGGCAGTTTTTGTTTTCCATATCGGGATTGACTCTGGGGAAATCCTGACGCCATCCGGGGTAGAGGGTCTGGAGCTATGCAGCGTTTGCTAACGGCCCAACAGGAAGACGGGGAGTTGATAAATCGCAACGATTGAGAAGGCCTGCGATTCCTTGGGTTGCCATTTTATGTACCGTGCCTATGGCATTTCAACTATTTACTTTAATATTCAAGACATTTAACTAGCGGTAAGCAAATAGAGTAGGTAGCTGTGATGAGACCATGGATGTGCCGATGTTGCTATTGTCTGATGTTGAGCACAAGTTTGATGAATCAACCCACCTACACTTCTGGATACCATGCCGCAAGGGGGGTGAACACCCATAGTTTCTATTTCCTATAGCCTAGGTACATTGTCCATATGAAGAAGTCAAGCCAAGTCTATCTACCATTCTCTGTCAATGCCTTGAACTGCCTACACACTTACTCAAGACAGAGACTAAGTTGTAATCATGGAGTTGTGCCTTGACAACTCAGCTCTTTGCGATACTAACTCCTTATATCACCACTGCCCAGCCAAGGATGACTGTCGCTTGGTTCAAAATTGGTGCTACCAGATGAGATGAGGATTCCACACAAATAAGCATTGGGTAGAATTGTGGGAGCCCCAAGTCCTCAAGGGAACAGTATCTTGCATCCCACACCGTCCCTGAAACCACCCTCGTCACCCATCTAGCGAACAGAAATAATACTTCCTTGATCCTAGTCACGCAAGTTTGAGGGCAGCAACGCTTGTGTGCCTCTATCCTCTTTCTGGCTGCGATGGTTGCTGCAATCCACGATTTATCACTAATTAGCAGCACATACACTTCAACAAGTCCCCCGAGCTGGAGCCGAGCAGACCTAACGCCGACGCATCAACATCCGCTATGAAGTGATGATACTCATAGACTCGTGGTTCGATGTCGTTTTTCGGGCCGTCGTTGCAGAGCCCATATTCATTCTCAAGGCATCCATTTTGGTCCCTGGGTCTCCCGCCATGCCCGAGTTTGCCACCCCTCAAAATCCGCTGACCAGCCTTGATAGCTCCCCTGTAGCTTCTCGCATTCTTATCCCCCATCGCTTCGATCCATCCATTCGGCCACGCAGTCGGTCATGTCTGGTTCCTTGCTTAAGAGTTCCCCGCCATTCTTTAAGTGCAAAACACCACAGTTTAGGAGGCAAAGGGGGGGGAGGGAAGAGGGGCATACTAGGGCCCTGGTCCAAAAACAGGATGGCGCCATTCTCTCCGCCATTCTCCGGTCGATCTGGAGAGGAATGTATGGGTCTTCAGCCTGCCTTCATCCTGGCCTTTCTCTTTTACGGCACACGTCCGGACCCCTGAACCTGCTTCATCTCACGTCCGTCCATCTCACGGCTCTCCACCCAACACACTTCATCCCCCTCCTTCGTTCATCCCGCTTCATCGTTCCCCCCTTGTCGGCCTATTTTGCAAACCCATGGGCCTAATATTGCCCTATTACTACGTACTCTGTAGTCCTCACTTCATCCGTCTCCCTTACTCCGACCATGTCTTTTCTGTCTCCGCAATCCGGCTTTAACTAAAACCTAAACCGATCCAGCTTCTCGTTGGCACTCTTGATCGCCTCTCTATATATACTGTTGAGCCCTACGTATCCTCTGCCATGAACCGCTCTGGCCTTTCAACTCTAGCTTTTGATTCCCCCCTAGTACTTGTGGCACTGCGGCATGTCAAATATGCCCTGCCTTGTCATCCTTGCATCTCTATTTACAAGGAAAGAAGAACGACCTTCTTATTATAGAACACCCAAGCTTTCCCATTCCATACCATCGCCACAAAAAGAACAGTAAATCATGCCTCTATCGGTTTCCATTCCCAATGAGAATGGGATGTTCCATACCTGTATGCTAGGCCTGACAAGTTCCCTGCTCGCGAGAGGCTAACACAGCTGGTAGTTCAAGGCGTGACTCCGAGAAAGCCTTCATCGGCCTCTCCATACAGTCCCAAGAATTGCGGACCTGGAAGTAAGCGAATTACTACGTCGCATGCCTGTGCCGAATGTAAAAGGCGTAAAATACGCTGTGATGGCAAGCAGCCATGTGGCCAGTGTTTATCTAGCCGTGCTCCCAAGCAGTGCTTCTACGACAAGCATCGCCAAAGGGTAATCCCCTCTAGGAAGTAAGTGCTTGCTCAAATGTCTAGCAACATACATAACTAACAGTCTGAAGAGTTTTGGAAGCTTTATCAAAGTCACTAGAAGAATGTCGATCCATTCTCAGGTGTTTGTATCCTGATCACGATACATCAACCCTTCTGCCCTTATCCCGTCAAGAATTACTCAACCTATTAGGCTGCCCCCTTTCTGGGCAATCGACAGCCCAGCCATCTCCTTCTCTCAATACGAGTGTTCTAAAGAAGGAGCATTCCATGGATATGGATAGCTTATCTATTTTAGAACAGATACCTTCTCTAAACTCAGAGTCGGACGAGGAGCGGCGGAACAGAGACCCTATTCCACTGGAGGCAGATGACGTAAATGCCCTTTCTCTCAGCATGGACCAGCATACATCATACCTGGGTGCATCATCTGTTAAAGCTGCCCTTCGCGTGATGCTCAAGGTTCAGCCTCATCTCAGAGAGTCGATATCACCTTCATCGATTGGTCAAGAAGCCACGGTCAATCAATCAGCTCCACAACTGAAAATCACCCCTCCCGAAACTCGTCGAATTTCATGGTCTTGGAAGGGCCAAACACTCATCGATGCATACTTCAAGCGAGTGCACGTTTTTGTCCCAATGCTTGACGAATTATCTTTCCGGACAGACTACCTTGAGGGTAACAGATGCGACTCTCCTTGGATGAGCTTGCTCAACATGGTGTTTGCCATGGGCAGTATTGTCGCCATGAAGTCGGATGACCTGACTCACGTTGAATACTATCAAACGGCAATGCGGTATCTCTCAATCGATTCTCTAGGAAGCAGTCACATCGAGACAGTTCAAGCTCTCGCTCTAATCGGTGGATACTACCTGCACTATATTAATCGGCCAAATATGGCCAATGCAGTGCTAGGAGCTGCACTCAGGATGGCCAGTGCCCTTGGTTTACATCGGCAACCTCAATCACAGGGACCAGGCGAAGGTGTTATCGAGGCTCGACGGCGAACTTGGTGGTCTCTGTACTGCCTCGATACATGGGCAACTACGACGCTTGGCCGGCCGAGTCTGGGTCGGTGTGGCCCCCAGGTTAACATTCGTCTGCCTGATGTAGGAGCTGATGAAGTGGGCTACTTTATTACCAGCGTTGATGGCTCACCAAAACTTAGCGTCTCGGCCGATGCTCAGGAGTCAGGGGAGCATATCGGCTGTCTGCCATTAGTTGAGAGTATAAAATTCTGCCAAATTTCCTCGAGGATTCAAGACAGGCTCGCCGTCGCGCCTCTCCTCAAGTCTGAAGAGCGCCGCAGCCTCGATAACCAGCTTATCAGCTGGTACAACAAACTTCCTTGGCTTCTTCGCAGTACCGATCCTTGTTCTGAGCCCCTTTACATCTCGCGTTGCGTTATGAAGTGGAGATACCAGAACTTGCGCATGCTTCTATACCGGCCTGTTCTTCTCAGTATCGCTACTAATGATGAGAGTCTTCGGCCAGGCAGGCAGGAACTCTCCGCGATAAGTACATGTCGAGAGATTGCCAGGACAACTATTGACGATATCTCACGGGAATGGGCTAGTAACCAAATGTCAGGGTGGAACGCAGCCTGGTTCTTGTATCAAGCGGTCATGGTACCTCTGGTTAGCCTCCATTGGCAATGGAATAACCCCCTTGTTCCGACGTGGCAGGTCCAGATTGAAACTGTCCTGAACTTACTGGACGCCATGAAAGACTGGTCACTTGCAGCTCGCCGCAGTCGGGAAGTTGTGCGCCGCCTTTATGAAGCTAGACGTCAATCCTGTGACCGCAGTCCTTTATCTTTAGATGGAACTATTGCTGCTATCGGAGATATCAATGTCGAGTTCTTGCCAGTAGAGCTCGACTCGGAGGGAATGATGGATATGCTTTCACAGTATGGCCTATGGGACTTGGATGACCTGTATTGGGGACAGCCACCGGACGTTTTGTCAGAGGATGACATGTATGGTATCGCCAACAGCGGCACGATTGACATTGGTCATGATTCTGTCAATTTTGACGGTTCTAGCATGGAGACTGCGTTTCTGATTCAATGATGAGGTTCTGACTTTATGTATGTATCACAGCTTGAGTCGAGAGGATATCGAGAGGACATAGAGGTTTTGCGCAGGCATTCCATACGATTGAAGAGGTAGGTAGGTCCAAAAGGTTCTTATTTATCAACCATACAGTTTTTTAATTTGGAATACATGAGTTAAGCCTCTACATACTTCGAATGACCTGCATAACTCCTACTCGGAGTGATTTGGTCTGAAATGGCTGTGCTTCCGAGATAGTACTGGCTCTGCCATCTTGTTGATAGATACCGTATACAAAGGTGCAGCGTCAGAATACCATTACCCGCGATCCAAACAGCCGTTCTCCTGTTGGCCTTATTTGGCTCTTTTCATAGTACAGTTGCCATTTGAGATATAGACACCTAGGTAAGTAGGAAGGTAGCTGTTGAATCAATTGAGGCAAGATATTCCATAACTTCGTCTCTTATCGCATGCCAAGAGGTACGCGGAGAAGATCGAGCATGAAGGGCGAAACAATGCAACTTCCTTACGACAATAAGGGAGTCTGACTTAGGTACTTACCTAAATAAGGCACCTTACGGTAAGGTGCCTCTTTCTGTTGCGTGGTTGATTCGGTAGTCAAACCAGCATCGTTTTCAGCCCTTTTAACTCAGCTCGACTATTCAAACTTCAAGCCAAACAAAAAAGAGACATCGCTGTAGAGGGGTATCATGGAACATGCTTTGACCTGCAATCACCTCAAATGCCGGAGAGAGCTTGTCGACCGTGCTCTCGTAACCACGTGCAGGTTTGTGCTTCGTCCACATTGGTCCCCTTTCGTGAGTTGGCTCACGTTTGATGATAGTCATATTTTTTGTCTCGACTGTGCACACCGAATGGGCGTCACAGGTAAAGAGACTGAACGGCGTATCACATGCCTGGCTTGTAATGGCCAACTTAATATCCCCGATGATATCACTGTCTCGAACTTGAACCCGAGTGAAGAGTATAAAACGAGTATCTTAAGCGGTCTTAGCCCAAATGTCATCATGGAATGTGCTGGCAGGGCACTCAGCTTCTGGGCATACCAGTCATCCCAAGATATCTTTTATCAGCAATATTTGTATAAGACTTTGACGGACAAGTACTCGAGCCTCAGCATCCGGCTAGAGAAGACAGTCAACGAAGCTAATTCAGAAATCGAAGCCCTTCAACAAAAGCTGAAAAGTTCGACTCCCAACTGCCGTGACACCCAGAGGTTCTTTAGTAGACAAGCGAGCTGACAGGAACAGGCATGACTGCGGACCAAGACGCATTAAGACAGAAGAATCACGAATATATCCGTGCATATCGCGAGAAAAGCCGAAAGCTCCTTCAGACACAGGAATTATACGACAAGGTCAAGCGGAAAGCGGAAATGGGGCATATCCAGCAAGCAGCTTCTGATGCCGTAGACTCAAGCCTTTCTATGGCATCACAGATGAATCACGTCTTTGGTGGTGCTATTGAATGTGACCCAGCAGAGCGGAACGTCGGATCTGCATTCGGCCAGAACCAAAGGCTTGACATAGCCAGCATGAATACGGGCGTATCCCGATCTACCAGCTCGCTATTGAGGGACGATGTATCATGGCCCAGAGCAGGACAGAGTGGTATTTTTCAATGTGTGTTGGATAGAAGCATTTAGATTCCATTCGCTAACGCAGAAAGCTGGGACGACGTTTTCTCCCATAGGAGGCCTTCGTCGTCATATATTGGGTGGTTCGTCCCTGTTGAGCAGAACGCCAAGCCTACCTGGACTTGCAGGAACTGATCCATCGACCTTCAGCAAAAGTCGGGCTGGCTTAGCGAGCGTTGGTCTTACATCAGGGCTCAAGGTGAGTCAACCGACAAATGTTCCATCCTTGGATGTCACGACGCGGCTTCAATAAAGCACCGAGAGTGGGAATGAAGAACAAGGGAACAAAGGGTCAGTGTTTCAGGCTTGAAGAGAGCCTACTTTCTTTGTTCCGTTTGTTTAATTACCGTTGTATGATATGCGGAAGAATAGCGATATATGTTCAAGTAAATATATGCCCTGCCAATCAAAGAATGAGCCTAACCTTGTATTTTGGGACACAATGCATATATAAAGCGACTTCGTAGCTTGTTCTTTGGAACCCGAAAATCGATATACTTCTACTAGTCTATAGTTGCTTTCTTAATTTTTTCCAGATAGTAGCAAGCTTGACGAGATACGCCGACCAGTATGGCTCCTTCTTCGCGAAGCCATCCTAAAGAGGAGCGGAGATTGACACCAATCTCACGGCTCACAAAGTGGATGGATGCAAGGACGCAACGCCTCGGAACAAACTGCCGCAAAGAACAACAAATTACCAAGAAATCCAACCGTACACTTAAGGCACTGCGAACGCCGGTCAAACAATCGATTTCCATCAAGTCGACACCGCTCGATCGCATTTCCATGCCCACACATTTTGTGGATGCCACGGGCCCGGCGGGCCCAATATCACAATTTCCCAAGTTGTCAGTACAGCCGATGACTGGACGTTGCAGTATCAAGTCAACCAAAACGACCCAGCAATACGAAGCGCTGAACTCGCATCCCATAAATAGTCGACATCGTTCTTCGCTTTCCCGGCTTTCCCTATTGCATCCCTTGCAACACTACTCTATGGGGGAGCTCGGCAGGAGAGACATTCTACATTCTATTGAAGGATCACAAAATGAACAGGCGATAGGAAGAAAACCAACAGTCGCTTCTGCAGTCTATGGCCATGGGTTTGGTTCAGATCTCAAGAGTGAATCAGCAACGATATACCGGCCTGATGCGTCTGAGACGAGTATGATACTATCGACTCTATCAGATGACAACTCAGGGATTCACCAGGAACTCATGCTAGGTGCGCTCAGCGCAGACAATGAAACAACAGATGTTTCCAATGTCAATACTTCACGGGAGTATCCAACATCAGTGTGTAAAAGATCTATCCCTCGCCGTAACAATTCCTTGTCTCGCCGCCTTGCAACGTCTGAGGAGAAGCGAAGGCGGCTGAATAAGGTATTAGACAGGCTTCGAAGCGAGAGATCTGATTTGCAGCAAGTTGTAAACAGAACTAGATGGATTACCGAGGACTGGCTTGGGGTAAAAGAAAACAAGAGCATATCAGCACAGCAAGTGATCTATTTGGTGGAAGACATGCGAGACCGGTGCGCGTGGTACGAAGCTCAGAATCCGAAGTTACGAGCCAAGTACGATAAGCATGTGGACCCTGTGAAAAGACAGGCGCAAAAACAGGTGGCGCAGAACATTGAAAAGAAATGGTTGAGCTGGGAAGCGAGGAGGCAAAAATGGTTGGATAGGATGGAGATCAAAGGAGTGCCAGTGACGAAGTGTCGTTCGAGGCGTTATCGGCCGAGAGGTCCCAAAGCACCTCTTGAATAATAGAATGGGTGGGATGCGATTTGATAGTCTGATAGTCTCCCATATGACCAGCTAGATAGAATTTTCGTTTTCAATTCAAACTCCGCTTGAGATGAAAGGGTTATGCAAAGAATCGGCATCATTGTTGTTCGATTTTTTTTTCTTTGTGAAATTCCTTTGTAGCGGCAGTAACGGCAGTGTTACCCCGACCGGATAAGTCCAATCAAGTCCAATCTGCCTTCTTCAAGAAAACAAAGGAGTGAAGTGTGTGCTCAGTTTTCATACTTCGAGTTTGCTTGGTCCTCCGTCGGTTAATCAGAAACAAAATAGGTTTACACAGTAGATGTATAGCAGCCAAAATGGTCCATGACGGCCAGTCAATGCTCTCTTGGTTGCTGTGGCCAGGTTCATTATTGTAGCATTTTAAGAGAGAGATTGGAGGTTGGTTGCTTCGTACCTAATGCAGTGGATATCTCGGTGACTGTGCAGCATAACTATCTATATGTAATCTGTATGTACCAAGAGAATGACACTGTCGAGAAACGTAACTAAATGTGAACGTCGTCCTATGTATGCACCTATTCGCTAGACCTTTGGTTCTGAAAATAGCAACATGAGTCAGATCCTGGTTGGCTCGTTTCGCTTGGGGCCTGATCATCTATATTTTTACCAGTCCCTACGCACTGCCTTGGTTTTTTTGGGGGTGATTTTTTTTTCAACCAAGGATATTGCTAGAAAACGGAGAATGTCTTGTGTTTGGGGGCTCCACGTGACAAGCTATCTTCACGCGATTGGGGATCTAGGCCGCGCCATCCTCCCGTTACGAAGTAATTAGCAGCAGCACGCACTGTCCCCTCGGATATGAAATGATGAAATGGGACAGCTGATAATTACGGAGTAGTAAAGTCAGGTTATCTTCAGGACCTTTCTCGCTGTAAATGGCTTATCAGTCCATCCTCCTTCTAATCTGGTCAGTCCAAATGTGGCCATGATTTGCCTGCTTGGCCGGAAGCATTTCCTTATCAGTGCCGGTTCTCAGTTGCGAGCCGCTGATGGCCTCAGCGCATGCTCACTGGTTTAAATTCTAGACAAGGTATGGGTTACGAGCACAGACAGAGCAGTGTACGTCAGACGTCAACTCCACACACACACACTTCTTAGGCTAGGCTGTGCCCCCCACTCGTGTCCCTTTTTCCCTCCTGCACCATTCCACTTGCGACAAATCTATTCGTTGCAGCCATTCAGCCTGGCCTGTCTCTTGGGCCGATTCGTGTCCCCGTTCTTCCTTTCCGTCCATCCTTTATCAGCTTCTAGTAATAATTCCTGTTTGTTTGGGGGAGGGAACTTCCAAAACCAAAACTCAAAAGAATTCCGCTCGCTCGCTCTCCCCGGCCCTGGCTGCTACCGCCGCCTCACATTCGCTATTCAGTCGCAATCCATCAATCAATCCTCATCCTTCTTCTCTTTCCTCATCTGGGCCGAGTCTGAATTTTATTGTCCATAATATTTCCGTGTTTTCCTTTTCCGATTCGCCGTTGATCAAATCGCTCGCTTCCTTCCGTCGTCGTTTTCGATAGTTGCCCATTTACCATTCACTCAACGCCTCCTGAGACCCACTCGTCGCGTAACGAAACAAAGCCTTCCACTCTGGCTCAGCGTCTCTCAGACTCGAATCTGATCAGCGGCATCAGTCCTTCCCTTCACTAATAAGCCGTGCTTACGTCGCCTTAGCTTGGCAACTCATTAGCTTCGTCTCACGACTACCGGCGACATTTCCTAGCCCTCCCTCTCCGTCGTGGGCACATCATCCAGCAAACCTTGAATCCAGCCGTCATCCTGTAACGACCTGATTTGTTTGACTACAACTACAACAACTTCGCCCTTATGGGTAAATCATGTCAGTCGCCTCGTCTCTATCCGTTCCCGTCGCGAACTTGACCGACTAACGACTCTTTGTTACACAGCCCAATATGGCGTCATTCTTGACGCCGGTTCCTCTGGAACACGTCTCTATGTGTACAAGTGGAAGAACCACGCCGCTGCAGTCAAGGATGCCGGAACCAAAGAATTGAAAAGTCTCCCCAAGATCAAGCTTGAGAAGAGCAAAAAGATTCATCCTGGTGTCTCCTCCTTCGCAGATAGTATTGCAAGTATCGGTCCCGACCACCTCAAAGATCTTATCGAAATCGCACTCGACGAAGTCCCTCACGAAAAAGTCCCCCAGACCCCGATTTATCTCATGGCCACCGCTGGCATGCGCCTGCTACCCGAGATGCAGCAGAAGGCTCTGCTTCAAACCATGTGCACTTACCTGCGCGCCAACTCAAAGTTTATCCTGCCCGATTGCGACGCTCATATTCAGGTCATTTCCGGTGAGACTGAGGGTCTTTATGGCTGGATTGCTGCCAACTACCTTCTTGGAGGGTTTGATATTCCACGTACGCACGACCATGGCAAAGATCACCACACCTACGGCTTCCTCGATATGGGTGGCGCCTCAGCCCAGATCGCTTTCGCACCGAACTCCACCGAGTCTGAAAAACACGCGAACGATCTTAAACTCGTTCGTATGCGAACTCTTGACGGCACACCCACCGAGTACAAGGTCTTTACTTCCACATGGCTGGGCTTTGGTGCCAACCAGGCCCGCGCTCGATTTGTCGAGAGCCTACAGGAAGAATACAAGGGCGAAAAAGAGCTTCCCGATCCTTGTATGCCCAAGCATCTGAAGACCACTCTCGATGGAGAGCCAGCCAACAGCGGCAGCAAGGACAAGCCTGTTTTGATTGGAACTGGTGCCTTCGATGAGTGTTTACGCAAGACTTACCCATTGCTCGGAAAAGAAAAGCCCTGCGACGACGAGCCGTGTTTAATCAATGGGCAGCACGTACCAGCTATTGATTTTGACATAAATCATTTTGTTGGTGTGTCCGAGTACTGGCACACAACTCATGGTTTCTTTGGCAGCAAGCACAAGGCCTATGACCTCGCCACATATCAAAGGAGGGTTATAGAGTTCTGTAACCAAGATTGGGATGATATTGAGGACGATTTGGGGCTTGAAAAGCGCAAAAAATCACCCGAAGAGAAGGCGCAAGAAGCTCGTCAAGCGTGCTTTAAAGCCTCGTGGCTTATCAACATGCTTTACGATGGTATTGGTATCCCACGACTCGGGCTCGAGGTTGGTCACAGTCTGAACTCTACCAAGGACGATTCAGACCATCAGAAGGGCTTTGCCGATCCGTTCAAGCCTATGGATGAGATTGATGGTGTCGAGCTGAGCTGGACCCTGGGCAAAATGGTACTGTACGCCGCCGGTCAAGTACCTCCATCTGGCGAGAATTTGCCTGTTGGATTCGGAACCAACGTCGAGTCGGGCAAGCCAAATGACTTCGAGCCTGCGGGATCACAACCGATACCAGGATACGACAATGATGATGACAATGATTGGGATGATATGCTTGAGAAGCCATCAAGCTCGACTTCAGGCATGTTTGCGTTCATTTTGATCTTGCTAGTACTAGGCTATATTTTCCGCAAGCCTGAGCGAAGAAGGAGGGTACTCAGCTTCGCTCGTCGGCGACGTCGCTCCATTGGTCGGCCTAAACCAGGTCGTGGATTCTCACTCACCAATAAGCTATTTGGGCGAAGCGCGGGTGGCTACGAGAGAGTCATGGAACAGGGCGAGTTATCTGATTTTGAACTAAGTGACGTCGACACAGATGACGAAGGATATTCAGACAGCAGTGAGGCTTCCCGGCAAGGCCGTGCTTCTGGACTAGCTGCTCCCAAGTTCACCGGGCGAGTGGATGAATTACGCCCTCCACCATCGGCCATGGATCGAGCAGGCCTTGTGGTTCGTACGGAGAGTCGGGATCGATTATCCACGTCGCTTCAGCCAATCAATGCGGGCCGGCGAAGTCGCAACGTCAGCCCTGTGAGAGCCAAGAGTCCATTCATGACACCGTTGGCAGAGGACTAGTCGGAAGCTGTGCTCAATCAAGTGTGTCAGAATATGTATGAGACGAAACGTATGACCGATTTGCTTTTTAAACCCAAATAAAAAAACCCGCTCTTTGGCGTTTAGGATGGATAAAGGAGGGGGGGTAATAATGGCGTTTTTGGTGACAGACATTTACTGGGATTTGGCTCATTGGCAACAACTTTCTACCTTGCTACTTGTCAAAATTTTGAAGACTTTTGGGCTTTCGAGGGGGGGCTTCCCGGTGGAATACTGATGAGTTGTCGTTTGACACGACTCTCTTGGTCATGTATTTGCCTCTACATGGGTATGGATAAAATAATGGGCAAGTTGAATATCAACAATAAACAGAGCATTGGTGCATATATTTTTTATTACTCTTGTCAATCCGGTGAAAAATCAATCGCTCTTTTCCAATTGCTATTAGTACACTCCATCTTATATAACAACCCAGAAACTCGTATGCCCAGGCTTTTATGAATAACACACACATCATACAATAACCCAAACAGCCATGCGTAATCGAAATCACATCACCGCAAATAAGCGATGCTAAGTCCCTCCAAGCAAAATAGAAAAAGCCCGAAGCGCAGGTCAGTCAGACTGCTGCCTTTCGAGGAAGCTGGGGTCTGACCGGACACGAGACTCAAACTTGCGCCACCAATCCTCAAACGCCTTCAAGGGCACAACCTCAACACCACCAGGTCCCGCTGTGCCGCTAAAGCTGGAAAGAAAATTGAATGCATTCCGAATGATGCGTTCCGCGAGCACCACGGTGCTTGGCTGAGAAGCAGAAGAGCCGGCAGCGACGGCCGTGTTAGTCTGCTTACTTGCGGCCAACTGCTGCAATTGCAAGGCTACGGCATCCTCAGCTTCGACGGAAATCCCAATCATGAGTCCTCCTGCACCCGAGTCGCCGCCTGAGACCTTGAACATGGCACTTTCCTTACCGGGGCCGATAGCACCCAGGAACTTGAAGTTAGCCGGGTCGGCGGCGGTAGCCAAGTAGATAGCCGCGGCAGTTCCGGGAGGCAGGGCGACGCCGGGGAGCATGAAGACGACGATGTGTGAGAAGGGTTTTGCCGTGGGGAGTGTGTAGAGGAGAGACGCGGGGGACGGAGTTGAGGAGGGGTCCGTGATGAGGGGTTGGCCGGCGGGGACGATGCCGAAGAGAGGTGATGAGGACATGACGGCGGGATAAGAGGCTGGATTGCGAAGTGTTCTTGGAGGCCGGTGGTGCTTTCGTGGTGTTTTTGGTGTGAGACGATTGGATGAAAGAGAACCGTCAAACGAGAGACGGAGAGTAAGAGAACTGTGATCCTCAAATGCCAGATAACCAACCAGAACCCACGTTGCGATCCAGTTATAGTACAGGGTAGGCAGGCAGGTGCCTAGTCCGTAGGCCCAATTCGAGGTCAACAAGAGAAAAGATATCTGTGAAGAAGATGGAGAGGAGGGGTATAATGATACGTCCGGGGCTCTTGTTCTTTAAAAAAGTTCTGGTCCAAAGTTACAAGATAATAAGATGTTCTATGCTGGCGTAATTATGTCTATCTACACATTGACTATGGGCTCCTTATGTCCCATAACGAAGACAGTCATTAGGCTCTTTTGCCTAGTGGGGTAGCTTGTTGTAGAAGGTCCAGGATGTTTCCACCAGACTACTGTCTGCACTTCTGCTTTTGCCCTGTATCCATGTCAATCTTGTTCCAATTTCGTCCTCACCGAGAGGTATCGCCGACTTGACACCTGACAAACCGTCGTTGGTCGGCTTCACATTTCCGTCCCAACCCGCTTCCACGATACATGCACACACGCAGATGGTGGCCAATTGTCTATAAAAGGCCGCATCGACTTGGCTCCCATCGACCCAAAGGCTTCTTCTTACTTACACCATCTTACAGCACTCTACAAAGCACAGATTGCAAAAAAGTAGTATTCAGGATGGCACTCAAAACTAATATTGACCTTATTGATGATGTCGACATGTAAGTGGTACACTGTTGTGAACTACTAGAATAAAACCTCTTACGCACGGCAGTTTCCCCTATGCGGACACCGAGCCCGGGGACCACAAGACCATGCACGATGACCTCTATACTCTTATGTGGCAGGATGAGAAAGGCTCTTACCCCATTGGCTATATTCTCGACCGTGTCTTCCAGGAACTTCTGAAAGTCCCTGCCAGCATCAAGGGCGATATGGAGTTCGATAACAAGAACCGTACCATCATGCTCTTCCAGCAACAAGCCACTGAAGAAGAGCGCACCTCCAGAGTAGCCATCCTGACTGCCTACTGGCGTGAGAAGGGCACCTTTCCTCTGCTTCGTGGCTGGCGTGACGAATTATGGCCCGTCTATGGGCGTAATGGCGAGCTTCTTTTCAGCATGGAGCGCGCTGCAATGGGTCTTATTGGAACTATGCGCTACGGTGTGCACATGATTGCCTATGTCAAAGATTCATCAGCCCCTCACGGCATAAAGCTCTGGATCCCTACTCGCGCGGCCAGCAAGTCAACTTTCCCAAGCATGCTGGACAACACGGTCGCCGGCGGTCTGATGACGGGCGAGGACCCGTTCGAGTGCGTGATTCGAGAAGCCGACGAGGAAGCCAGCCTTCCCGACGCTGTGGTGCGCAATCGTGCAACTTTTGTGGGCAACGTCACCTATGTGTACATCACGGATGCGGACAAAGTCGGCGAGGGTGGCTTTATTTATCCCGAGTGCCAATGGGTCTACGATCTAGAACTGCCTGTCGATGACGATATCGTACCCCAGCCCAAGGATGGGGAGGTTGAGAAGTTTGAGCTGTGTGATATCGAGCAGGTGAAGAGGGATTTGGCCCAAGGTCGTTACAAGCCCAACTGCGCACTTGTGACACTTGACTTCTTCATTCGCCATGGGATTTTGTCGGAGGAGAACGAGCCAGCGTTGGAGCAGATCAAGAGGAGGGTACGTCGCGATATCCCATTCCCCGGTCCGCACCAGGAGAACTGGCGTGCAGCTTCATAGAGGTTGCACTCATGACCGGCCGGGGCGGAGCTATGGTGTAGGATGGATCGAAAGACCGGAAAAATAAGGAAGGAAGAGAGTAAGGGCACGGCAAATCAGCCAACATCAAATGATCTTGTTACTGCCGTTGTTTTGGACTCGAGGTCTCGTGGGTATCATTCAAGGCACCTAGACCAAAGGTAGAAAACTACGATCCAGCCCCTGGCCGAAGGCCCTGGTTCTTCTGTCTTTCTCTGTTTCTTTTATTTCTTGAGAAGCAAGTAAACATTGTCAACGCGAAGGGGCGTCAACTTCTTAACAGGGCCTTGTAGAGACATGAGGAGACCGCCGAATGAGATGTAGGCATTACTGTATTTGAGTTGAGCATGTTAGTAAAAAGGGTGATAATCCATCAAGTTTTTTTTAAATCCAGATTAAAGACAAAGGGGTCACATCTTAGAGGGGCCAGTAGTCCAGGAGGCGCGCACGTACATAGTATTTCCGTCGTAAGTCTCCTCGAACTTGTAAATCTTGCCGTAGCACACGTAGTCGTACAAGTCGGCAATGGTGGCGGGGGCATCACCCGTCTTGCCAACATCGCGCCAGCCCTTGTCGTCATCCCTGGAGCCGTCGAGCGAGAGAGTAGTGGACAAGACGGCATGGAGGGTGTCGGATACAGAACAGGGGAACAGCTCCATATTTATATCGAGCGTCATAACCGTCTGGGAATCGCTCGATGTGCACGAGATGCGTGCTACGCGATCGTACTTGGACTGGTCGTATTCGGTGACCGTGAAGGACTCCTCGAAGAGGGTTGCATCGCCACCGCCAGACATAATGGGCAATTCGGAAAGGATACAAGTTGTAGGATGCAGGTTGTAGGTTGTAGGTTGTAGGTTGTAGGTTGTAGGTTGTAGGTTGTAGGTTGTAGCTGTAGGTTGTAAGTCGTAGCTCTAGGCAAGAGACAGGTTGGCTATATGATACGGGATCATGAGGAGAAAAGGTGCGACTAATGGGGAAAAAAGACTTGATGTGAACAAAAGCAGATGCTAGGTAGTGGGGTGGCTGTTTTTGGTTCTTTTTTTTTAGCCGCATAAATTTAGTCTGCCCCTCCAGCATCGCAGTTGACGTATCTGCGTAGGTAAGCGGGGCACACACAATGATTCGCTATTATCCATAGTATATGCCAAATCCTTTAATATTAGCTGCAACGTTGAGCTATCTACTTCAACCTGAGCCTTGCTCTGTCATTTCTTACTCTTGTTTAGCTGTTGAATAATTCGCAACTTCAAGGAACAATGTCCTTCCGCAAGCGCAATGTTGTGATTGGGTCTTCCGGGCCCTCAATGCCCATCACCAAGCAAGAGACTATTCTTGCCCCTGGCACAAGGCCATCGCCGCTTGACGGAAGACTGACCACGTCAACTGGTACACAGTCCTTGGATCAGCTTCTTGCTGGGCATGCTGGTATGCCCTTAGGGGCATCCCTTCTCATTGAAGAAACAGGAACCACGGATTTTGGGGGCGTGCTTCTCCGATACTACGCCGCCGAGGGGCTCGTTCAGGGGCATCACGTTCATCTCCTGGGATTCAATGATTCCTGGCGTCGAGAACTTCCTGGTATTGGAAATCCGAGTGGCTCCAAGGGTGGCAAATTCACAACTGCATCGGATGAAAAGATGAAGATTGCCTGGCGGTATGAAACTCTTGGACAACGCAAAGTACCAACTAAAGGTAGGTCAAGCTAGCTCTCTTACCCCTCTCTCCTTATAATGGATGGGAATTAACATGCGTTGATAGAACCTCAGGCCGTAGGCCAAGGTGGTGCCACGTTTTGTCATACCTTTGACCTCTCCAAACGCCTGGAAAATAGCACCGTCAAAGGCCAGTTTTATGCTTCACCTTTGGAGGGCCCATTAGCATCCCCATCCCAGGCGCCTTTCAAAAAATTCATAGCCGAAGTGGCCTTGAGGATAAATAATTCATCGCCTTCTACTGTGCACAGAATAATTGTGCCCAGTCTTCTTTCTCCAACATTGTATGCCTCAGCCATGAGTCAACCATGTGAGATACTCCAGTTCCTTCATGCTTTGAGGGCTCTACTGCGGCGATTCCCAACACAAGCTACTGCTTTCATAACTTTGCCTATTACTTTATTCCCCAGGTCGTCGGGGCTGACTAGATGGATGGAGCTGCT
This sequence comes from Mariannaea sp. PMI_226, assembly GCA_024336345.1. Taxonomy (NCBI): domain Eukaryota; kingdom Fungi; phylum Ascomycota; class Sordariomycetes; order Hypocreales; family Nectriaceae; genus Mariannaea; species Mariannaea sp. PMI_226. The sequence continues at coordinate 1,086,990 of JANFOG010000014.1, forward strand.
GTGTGATGGAGTTATCGAAATGATTCCTCTGCAACATCAGGCTCCCTTGGCGCGTGAGCCAGGCAGTGAAGAAAAGGGTCAAGGTTTACTCCGAGCGCACAGTCTTCCTGTATTCCATGAGAAAGGCGGAGGGCTGGAGGGCAGTTGGACTCGAGAGGACCTCTCGTTCAAACTCAGCAGCTCCAACGGCCTTGTCATTATGCCTTTCAGTCTTCCGCCTGTTGGGGATGAGGAAATGGCAGCACAGGCGTCTAAGCCAAACGAGCCAGGGAAAGAAGGCCTTGACTTCTAAGCCAGTCTCAGCTAAGCTGGACACCTGACTATTACTTCCATATTAGCATGTCGGCATTTGTTGCAGACCCATGTGAGTATCTGGGATCTTGGTTGTTTCCGAGGAAATTGAGGTGCATTCAATATAACCACCGACTTCGCACTGCTAGGAGCAAAGGTTTTACTAACGAAAGAAGACAGGATCATGACCTTGATCTTATTGGAATGTTTTTAATACCCATCTCTCAAATCCTGTGGAACCCATATTACCCTAGAGGTCCAAGAGCTGGAATACAAAAGACTCTTTCTCATCTGACTTGGGGGCCAAGGTTTGATGCCTGAGTGACCCCACAAGGCCAAAAGAAAAAAAGCACTAAAAAAAAGACTACTTCAAGCTCAAGCTCAATTCCCATGATCTTTTCTTCTTTTTCCTTGATCAACAACATTTTCCTTCATCTGGTAAGCCCCCCCAATTTACGTCCTTTCTGCTTTCTGCGTTTCCCACTCCGAGACTTAACATGATTATGCAACTATTATCTGTCAATCCACTGATATTCTGTGACGACACATAATAACATTACGAAGACGACTTATGATGCTGTCTTTCTCCGCGCCATTCTTGCTCTTAATTATTTTATCGAGCATTCGCTAATCCATGTTGCCCATCACAGGAATCCATGACTTTCTCGTCAGCATCTGTCCCGCCCCCCGTCCGCGTCTCTAAGATTGCAGGACGGTATCTCGTTTTTGACGCCGACTCTGCCAGCCTCCTCCGCTGCCACGAGAATGTGAACGGCACTTTGGCTGGTACCGCCCCCCAGCAGCCTACTCAGAATATATTTCTGAGTCTCCCTGTGGAACTTCGTCCGGAGGAGGCCGAGGCTCTGGTGAAGCGAAACATAGCCTATCTCGTAGACGATGTAATCGCTCACCAAGCCGTACTGCGAAATTCCAGATCAGAAGAGAGGAAAGCCTATCTGGACTCGCTGAGGACGAGAAAGCAAGCAGCACAAAAGGTCCTGACTGAGAAGACTGCTAAAAGGGCAGCCGAAATGGCTGAGAAACGTGGCGTGGCTCTATCACGGTCGAGGAAGCAAGGTTCCATCGATGTTGATGATCATGTCATATTGCCCAGTAAATCCTCAAAGCCTTCCACTCGTCAGCCTGACAGTATGTTCAAACCTCTTGGGGTAACACCTACCTCTAGTGGTGCTCTGATTTCTCCTGCGAACGATGAAATGCTCGAGGTTGTGAAGCCGGAGGAAGGTCCCTTGTGCCTTTTTTTGCTGAGTAATGGCTACTATATGACGCCCGGCCTTCGCTTCGGAGCAAAATATAGCGTATATCCTGGAGATCCCTTACGATTTCACGCGCATTTTATGGCGAGTCAGTTCGAATGGGACGAAGAGATAACAGTCCTCGACATCGTAACCGGAGGTAGATTAGCGACGGCAGTAAAGAAATCCTTTTTAATAGGTGGCCAACAACCGCCGTCGAGTTTACTACCAAAAAGTCAGGTACGAACGTTTTGTATTGAATGGGCAGCTATGTAGAACCCAGATTATCTGCTTTCACTCGTATGTCAACGTCATGATATTGAATTACACTAGCTCCTCTCCCGGTTTGTATGGAGATCATATATACTACCAACTCCCGCAATCAAATAAAAATGTGACTAATAGACAAGAAGGCGGCCCACTGCATTTGTTTCATCCTCATTCATTTCCTTTCCGGCATTCCCAGTTGCAATCTGACTTAGGAGCAGTTGTTCCTGTGTTCAATCATGTCTTCGGGCTACGGTACGAATATCCGGCTGAAGCTAATGACTTCCCGCCGACAGCATACGCACTTGTCGAAGTTGTTCATGGCCAGTGACACACGGCAATCGTCACAGAGACTTAGGCAACGACATGGCCAGACAATGATTGTTCGTGGAGAGCTCTGGCACACGACACATTGCGGACCATCGCTGCCAAATCCTGTACCACCTTCTTCCCAACTTGGTGAGCTTGCTTCACCTGAAGGTCCCATCTGACGCCGAGAGAGTAGCAGCTGTTCCAGCAAACGCTCCTCCTCATCTGGGCTTAGCTTGGTGTTGCGATTCGGAGGCATCACCGAGACACGACTGGCTTGAAGCAGCCCAGCTCCAGGGGTCGTTAGGATCTTTGTTCGTTGAAGTTGTTCCATCCGGCGGTATTTTGAACGGGTCATGATGCCGTCGTCCTGGAGATGAGCAGATAATTTTCTGGCCTCCTCTCGTTCGTCTGGGTTGGTAGGGTGCAATAACCGAGCAAGATCAGATATCTGCATCGGGCTATCGATAAATGGTGTACCTTGACGAGATAGTCGTGGTGAACGCTGCGTCGGCGTTCGCTGGTTGTCGTCATCAGACTCCCAACTGCTCTCATCATCTGAACCAGCTCCCGTGGTTGACATTGATACAACACTCGTAGTATCAAAACGATCGTCGTCTAAAGAGGGCTCAAAGTCACCACTGGAGTCAGTCGAGCCCCACCAGCCACCCTTCAGCCAGTATGAGTACAAATCTTTATCAAGGTCTTCTTCATTTTGGTTCTGTGCGGTTCGTCTGAATTCCGATTCAACGTCGACGCCATCAATATTAGGGATACGACCAGGTTCATTGAGTGGGAAACGCGAGCGGCCCCGAGGCCGTTTCTCCTTGCGGTCGGTGGCCTTCTGATTCTTGATACTCTTAGGATGTCGAGCTAGGCGAAGCAACCAGGTGGGCTGGTATCGAATGCGTAAGGCACCAAGGCACCAGAGCGCAGACTTGGCAGCTAGTCTTGCAAGGAGTTTGTTAACACTCAATAGTAATTCCAGCGCCATGAGCCAACGTGAACTTCGTTCGGCGGCCCCTATGCCTACTTGCAGACTTCGTTCGCCCCGGCCTTTGGGAATCTTCTGTGCTGCTCGTTCTCTAGCAAATCCATTTGATGCAATGGTTGGGCCTCCCTTAATCGGGATCAGGCCAATGGCCCCAATCTGATCATTCCGTGAGTCCGGCATGCCACTCCCTAGGAATTTCCGTTGAAGCTCTTCCATTTCTCTGAATCGCTCTTCCTCAAGCCAAGTGCGCCATCTAATACTGAGGCCACAGTCTTCATTGAGATAGACTGCCTCACTAGCCATAGTAATAGCTCCAAAACCAGTTCGCAGTAGAGCAGTGTAGAAATCCATTTCTCGAGTGATTCGGATTTCTGATAGCGAGACGTTTGCTTGCATATTTTCGTGAGCGTAGGCCAATCGTTGGCGAAAAGACATGTTGGCCGTGTCTTGATTATTTGGTGGTGACAGGGCGGAAAGGAGTAAGGCGATGCTGTAGATGGTGACACAAATAGCAATACCTATTAAGACAAGCACATGCGGCACGAAACCGACAATACAGACAGTAGGAAATCTCAACAACCCCTGCGAGGATGAATTGTCAAGATCAAATGTAATGGCACTCCACACAATACTACCCATGAAACAAAGCCCCCAAAAGCCTGTATTAATCAGGCGATACTTGGCTTGAAGATCAAAGATGCCAAGGACATGGCTAGTGATATGGGTCATGGTTGATAGAAAAGCGACCAGTAGCACTTCCGGGGGGGTGTTGACTCGTTTCATAATCATGGAACGGCTTAAAGCGATAGCGCTTCCGAGAGCTGTTGACCCTTCTTCAGAGGCTCGACTCTTTGAAAACAATCCCCAACCCAACTGGCTGCTAATAGCAGCTTCGGCCTCGGCAAACGCGAGAGACTGCTCAAATAGAGTCATGCCAGTCTCAGGAGCAACAGGTCTGCCATGGACTGCACAAGATATGGTTTCAAAGAACTGGCTTAGACAGAAGGTCCCAAAGACAGGCCAAAGGAGAGAAAGGGAGCCAGAAAGGTCACGAGCCGAACCAGATTCATCCGTAGGGATCATCCTGATCGCACGACAAGACTGCTCATCACTAGGATTGAAAAGGAGGATTGAGCTGAGAGTGTTGAGGAAGACGTTATTCTGCGAAAACATGAGATCAGAGCTCTTGGTGGAATTCCCCCATCGTAGCTCGGCGAAGTCCGGCGAAGTCTGGCACTGTATAGACTGGAGAAGTCGACGGGCTTGTATTACAAGTAAAATGACGGGTAGAAATCGAATCAACAGGCGTGTAGGCCATCGAAGACGCAGCCGTCTTCGAGTGGCAGCGAATATATGAGTTCGGTTCAGGATAACAGCCATGGCGACGCAGCACAAAGCCCATCTGCTTGTGGCATAACCAAAGACACTACCCAGACCACGAGCTCCATCAACAGATAGACGGGATGTAGGAGGGATGGGCACAGATTCGGTAACCAAGGTGTCTAGGGCACCTTCTCCAAGGGCCCCTCGGGCGATGAGGGGTTCTACCATATCTTGTAGTCGTGTGGCGGTATCGGAACGGAGGGCTGCAGCTTCGGTAGCTTCGGGGATGTATTGGTGACGGGGAGAGTCGAAAGTATCAGGAAGAGCTATATAAGAACCAAGTTTTTTCACGATTCGGGGACCAGCCCAGACGAGATCCTCGAGAAGGGGTGCATATCGAGTCACGTTCACGGACCAGGCGGAGAGGTTGTACCATGGACCGGTAAGGTTGACGACGCTGGAGTTGAGATTTGAATTCGCAAAGCTCGACGTTGGTTCGATGACTCCCAAGGCCATGGTCCCCCGATGGACAATTGAGATTCGTGTGTGCTGGGCAAAGATATCGACGGCTGAGTCTGATGGTTGCAGCGTCAGATTGGATGAAGCGAAAGCCTAAGTGTTCGGAAAGCTACCTTTGCGGATAGGCGTGGGATGAGAAGCACTAGCACAGCCTCAACTTGGGCGATTCTGGCGGGAGTGGAAGTTCAAAAAGTATTACTGATGAAGTCAAACAAAAACATTGCGATGCATCAGCTCCGTACGCAGCCGGATGGCAGATGAGGGAAGAGGTCGAAAGAGGACGGGGAGAGGCGAGGGCGTGTTGTTGACGGGCTGGGTGGGGAAAGAGTAGCGTGGGAGACAAGTTACCTAATTCGGCGTTGCATTCAAAGTACTTGAGTGCTTCAATCTAGGTACTTGGATTTGAAGTGGAGATATGGTAGGTAGGTAATCTGTATTCGGGTCCAAGTAACCTCCATCGTCAAGCAGGTGCGTAACTAATACAGCACTGAGCATATCACCTCTTATGATAGAACTATATGTTTCTAAGAAAGATGAATAGAACTAAGAATGCTGCATGCATGTGAATTAAGCGCTCAATTCTTACTTCTCTATTTGCCCAGGTAGTCAGATCACACAACCATAGGAGTCAGAAGATGATGCAACACTGGAAACTACCAATGCACCTGAGTGGGGCATCCATGACCGTTTAATGCATTTATACCAAGACCCAACCCAGCTCCATCAGCCAGGATTAGAATGCTGATGGCATATACCTAATGGAGGTATTGATTGACCCAATGAGTACTGTGCCTAAGTACCTTACCTTGGATGTCTACAAGTGGACTCGAAATGAGCCATTAGAAGCATAATGTGGTCCAGGGCACGAAGGATGCCAATCCGCTAGTTGTATGGGGTGGATAACCATGGATTCGCTCCAGGCTGTCTTCGCTGAGAGCAACGTTCCGCAACAAAAAATTAAGCTTTTATTCTTATCAAATTTACAAATGGATGGACGATTTTGTCCTCCGTTCTCATTTTATTGGGTAATCGACCAAGCTGTCAGGTCACATGACGCCATACCTGTTCTTTCATCTATATTGCGATACAGCACCTCCTCTTCACACACAATCCTCCGTCCCGATCGAGCGAGCACGCATATTCAGTAGTCCAACTGAATATCATGTGATTGGCTCCAATGACTAGGGTTGTTGATGGTTAGAGAGCCTATTGATTGCATAAGCAGACGTTTCTTGAAAGATCACAGGCGCTAGAGTAGCTCAGCTGGGAAGAGCATTCTTTGGTCTGGCGCTCTGAGCCCTTCGTACTTCAAGGTATCAAAACTATATCAACCTGCTAATGTCACCTCTTGCAGAGACCCGGCCATTGCTTGACTGGTTCCCTTGCTCGCGTGGATTGCGCGGGCGACAAGGCCTCTATGGAGATTGATGTCTGACGACGGTAGGCTTCCTTTTAGCCACAAGTTGGTGATCTCATCTCGAGAGGGAAGATATGCTACACAACAAGCAGCTATGATATCCTTGTGTTCTGATGGGACTGGGTCGAGGACCATCACTGGCTCCTTACCATCTTTCCCTGAAACCAGGGCAGCGACACCGCCAACAACAGTGTCCACACAGTCGATGCCAGCATCAGCCAAAGCTGCAGCTGCAACGGTGATACATCCACTCAAAACATTCATCATATCCCACTCCTCCATGCCCTGCTCAGCCGCTACCTGTCTGGCTTGATCGCCCTCAATAATCGTAACTATCACATCCACACCACTCTTAGGCCATCGATCAGCAATAAGAGTGCCCCGAAGAGCTGTCTCGAGATGTGTACTGAGATCCCGCTCACTGGAATCCCTGAGGTATCCTCTCCGATGACGGGTTGCGAATGGGGCAAATTTCACATGTGTTGTAAGAACCATATGTGGTGAGAATGGTGCTGATCGAGGGAGTGATCTTGGGCCGTGAACAGTACATGTGAGTTTCATGCCTTTGCTTGCAACTCCATCTTGAGGCTCAACCTCGAGATATGCTGAGCCAGATGCGGAAGGAGTAACTCCAGTTTTGAGATCTGATGGATGCTTTAGCCTCTTATACAAGGGCTCCCGTAGAGTTGAGTATCGCTTACATTGAGCCCTGATTCCGTTTACTGGGCGACTGCGGCCTAAGAGTATCTGATCATCTCCTTCGAATATGGGAGGAACGGTGACACCACTAGGACCATTAACTCGACGCCGATCTGCCATTGTCAAAAAAAAGTTGCACCGAAATTGTGAGGCTGGTCTTGAGTCTTGGAGAATTGTTTTCAACACAGAGTGGAGGCGACCAAGGAACCAGAGCTTGGTGGACCCAGAAATGCAATAATGCGAAAAATACCGCTTTAACCTGAGTATATTAGTCATCACAGGCTCCATCCGAGAACCGTACAAATTTTCCTCCGCAAAGTTCCTGAACAACAATCTCTTTCTCCTTTTCATCAACTTTGAAATCTGATTCATGGTGACATGCACGGTTTTTGGGCAGTTTTCAAGTGGAAATTTGCCATCCAACTATGCCGCACCACCACTGAGCATATATGATCCGGTTCTAAGCTCGAGGAATCTCCCTTGTCAGGTAAGCAAGAGCTCTGTGTGTGCCTCCCTCTCAACCCGAAATCAAAATGATGATTCTTCACACCACTGTTCCCGCGACTCCTGAGCGCTTGAACAACATGCACTACCATCTGACCGTTCCCAGCTCACCACGCTTCTGCCACAAGACAACTGTCCAACAGTTCGCTGACTCTGGCGATAGTATTCTCTGATTGTCGTCGTCGCAATGATCTTGGTGTGAATTGACGACAAAATGCCATTTGGTCGACTGCATACGAGGTAAGCTATGAAATTTTTTTTGTGCCTTTGACGTCGATGATGAGAAAACCTTTCATTCAGTTCTGCTACTGAACTCTGTGATGACTCCCAATTACCAAACCAAGATCTCTGATATTTACCACAATCGTTCAAGTCTTTGTGTCAATGCCTCTGCTTCACAAGTAGCTAACCCGAGACTATAGAGATACAGATGCCTCAATCATATATTTTCTTATCCTCGATAACAACTCATATCATGAAGTAAGTACGCTAGTAGTGACGATGTCCAATAGGTTGCTCCCTTATGATGACACAAGTTCTATCCATTCAACGACTTCATCGAAGCCGAGTCACCCTCCCACACCGTAGTCTCTCTCAAGAGGAATGATGATCGGTTGTGGAGTCGCCATTGCGGCATAATATTGACTTTTGTGCCCTGGATGTTTGTAATTCGTTCTGGATTATATTCGTACAGGACCGGCTGAGATGACTGAGTAAACCGGCTTGTCTGAATGCACCTTTGTACTCTCGTCTTGTCTTTTCCGAATCGTATGGCAGAAGCTGACAGACTCTAAAGGTTCCGATTCAGTAAGTGTTATGAGTAAATATGCGAAATGTCGTAGACCAGTTGGAATCATTCCTCCTATTGATGATTCTTACGTAAAGGTGGAAATGTAATTTAACCCCTTCTGTGGAGGTGAGTTTCGCGCGAGGACCATTGTAAAAGGTGGGTGGTGTGCTGGAATCTAGTGAATGATATCGAACTGTCTCCTTTTCCTTTGTGATCTGTGCACCGTGATACAGAAGCTTCACGGCCTCAGACGCTATCTACTCTATGGTGAAGCTCTGTGTTACTGACCTGATTCTTACTGTATTTGTATAGTTGCTACATTTAATAGGACGATCGTAACTACCTATGTCAAAATTGAATCAAAATAGAAATGAAGCTCGAAAAGGGGTTGGTGGATACGTACTTGTTGTATCTATCAATGGCTGTGCGACGATACCTGAGGCAATGGGTACCCAAGCAAATTGACATACTCAGATCCAATCAAAATGGTCAAACGTCATGCACACTGTGCGAGTTACATCGAAGCCCAACGGTGTCTGTGCTGAGTGAGAAGACCCATTGAATTGCCTTGGAGAATGTATGTGGCACTTGGCCTTTTTTGATCATCCCGTCTGTGACTTCCCTGATGGAGGCCACTTGCTCCAGGTGTTGGCGACCAGAGCCACCTCTTCCTTAACTTTCAAGGTCAAAAAAGTCCGAAGACGCCAACATAGTCATCAGCGAGTACTATACCAACCTTTGAAGGCCTTTCCGACCAGCTATTTGGCCCAAACCCGACCGAAACATCCATGAACAGTCGCCCCTATCGATTTCCCTCGACGTTCCCACCTGCTAATCACTTGCTTGAACTCTCTCCTCTTGGCCTGGGGTCATCGATAAGCCAGCCACATACGGCCAACAACTGCATCAACTCATCTCAATCGAGGTCGAGCGCGATATAACGACGCACTGGGGCGTCGCTGTGGAATTGTCGCTCAATGCCTGTCTATGCATTGCCCACCAATTCCAGGATGATTCCCAGGCATCATGCTGGCGCCTTCTCCAACGGCTACCCCCGCGGGGATACTTTTGATATTAAACCACACAAGTACGTGCTGCTAGAGACATTAGAATGGGATCTTCCTTCTCTTTACTGACTATCATTTTCTATGTAATAGATTCGCTCCTCGTGCCTTAACACCAGCTCAGCGGCGACGGAAGAAGCTTCTCATCCGTATTGGCCTAGCACTCATCCTTTTTCTCATCGTTAGTATATGGATATGGCCATCTAGTCCCGTTGCGTCGCTCATTCCCTTCGGCCTTCTGTCGGCGAGCGGCGGCTTGGAGCTCGAAACAGTTCGATACTACGATTTGACAAATAACCAGGGGACAGCTCGCGGGTGGGAACGTGAAGAACGGATTTTGCTGTGTGTGCCTCTCCGTGATGCCGAACCTCACCTAGCCATGTTCTTCTCTCATCTCCACAATTTCACATATCCTCACCACTTGATTGACCTGGCATTCCTCGTTTCCGACTCAAAAGACCGAACCTTAGAGGTGCTGTCAGAGAACCTGGAAGCTCTTCAAGCCCATCCCGACCAGAAGCAGCCCTATGGTGAGATTTCCATTATCGAAAAGGATTTTGGCCAGAAGGTGAACCAAGATTTCGAAAGTCGGCACGGCTTTGCTGCTCAAGCTAGCCGAAGAAAGTTGATGGCACAGGCTCGCAATTGGTTGCTGAGCGCTGCCTTGCGACCCTACCACTCATGGGTGTACTGGCGAGATGTGGATGTTGAAACTGCCCCATTTACTATTCTGGAGGACTTAATGCGACATAACAAAGATGTCATTGTCCCTAGTACGTCGCAACTAGATTCCAATGTTCTATACCTCACTAACTGACTTCGATATTAGATGTTTGGCGACCTCTGCCTGACTGGCTTGGTGGAGAGCAACCGTATGATCTGAACTCATGGCAAGAATCTGAGACGGCCTTGGCCTTAGCCGACACGCTAGATGAGGACGCTGTTATTGTCGAAGGATACGCTGAGTATGCCACTTGGCGGCCTCATCTTGCTTACCTCCGTGACCCTTTCGGTGATCCAGATATGGAGATGGAGATTGATGGAGTGGGTGGTGTCAGTATATTGGCCAAGGCCAAGGTCTTTCGCTCAGGTTGCCACTTCCCAGCCTTCAGTTTCGAAAAACATGCTGAAACAGAAGGCTTCGGCAAGGTAAGCGATGTGATATTGATATCATAGCAGCTTCTGACAAGTGCTAATCTGGAAAAACCACAGATGGCGAGACGGATGCGCTACTCTGTTATTGGTCTGCCGCATTACACCATCTGGCATTTATACGAACCCACTGTAGAAGATATCCATCACATGGAGGTATGTGCTTTGTTCTGATGGCGCTTGTGATGTTCGTGTTGGGCTTACACATAACGTAGGAGATGGAAAATGAGAGACTTGCCCGAGAAAAAGCTGACGAAGAGAGGAAGAAGAACGAGAAGAAGATAAAGGAAGAGTTTGGCGACACCAAGACTGAATGGGAGAAGGACAAGCAAGGAATGAAAGATATTGGTTCCCAGCAGGCTTCAGGTGAAGATTCAGCCAAATCTTCCTCTCAACAGGGCAAAAGCATTGGCAAGTCTGCCGAGGACCAAGAGGCGGTTCACAAATCCCCAACAAAGGCAGAAGCGGTCGTGCCACCCAAAAAGGACGAGATGATGAGAAACGTGGCTCAAGATCAGGACGCCAGCGGCGCCGGTAAAGACAGCAAGGTGCACGATGAGAAGGACGAGAAGGTATAGGATAATGGACTGTAGTTGGGCAAGGCTGGTAATGGATTTCATGAAGGGCAGTATCCCAGTCCAATTACTGATATGCTGCGTATATGCGTCTGTACGGTAAGGGCCAAAAGGGGGTGAAAAGGGAACATGGATTGTACTATGTTTTGAATATGTGTGAAGGTTGGATAATTTTCTCACTACCCGGTAATTAGAAGGCGTTTGGTTCATGAGATTTGATTGCCGCAGATAGGCATAGCAAAAGAAACGAGAAGATTTCTGGGTCGGGTTTCATTTTATCATCCAATCGATGCCCGGTTCAAGTACACATGATGCTTCTCTCGCTTCCCGACATTCTTCGGTGACAGAAGCATCTCCGCATACCTCTGGTAGTCACTGGGCAAGCATTTGCAAATACATATTTTCGTCTGGTTCCTATGCAATTTTCACCTTGATCTTTCTGTCGTGGATAGTATCCGACGCACCGACCGGAAGCCGACACTGACTTTTATATTGAAAGAATACTGCCATTAGAGCTTCATCCCTAAGCCGTGGGTGCTGCATTGTGCACGCGCCCTTACATTATTGTCCAGTGTACTGACGGGAAACTAGCTACTCTGATAACTATGTAGTAATTACGTTGTGTTTTTTTTTTTTTTTTTTGGGTACTACCATACCAGGTGGGCTCACCTTTCCAGGCCTCCAGCGACCCACAGTATGCCCAGGGGCGGATCTAACCCCCCAGCAAGTAATTTAGCAGGCAGTGTGGTCCCCTACAGCCAATCAGGATTCAGCTTGGACGACACCTTCAAGAAAGACCCAAGCTTCAGGCAATAGCTACCTTGACCTCCCATACATGACCCTCAACTAGCACCCTACAACTCGGTTGCGGGTGTTCAGCATCACCCGTGAAAGCACTTAGTAGTCTTGTTTTGTTCCTCATTAATTGCCAAGCCGGCCCCATCAGAGAAAACATCGAATCGTTCAACTCCCTGCCCCCAGGTGAACTCTTGGAAGCGATCCCGACACATTTCCCAAGGGACGACTCCTCTTGACGCCCGATATCTGCCCTCGAACGCCGCCCGCTTTAGACCATGAATCACGATGCGCAGACTCTCTCTGCAATGGAGAGCCCCCGGGTCGCTGGGGCAGCCTTCGAAAACCGCAATGTTGCCCCTAGAATGCAATACAGAAGTCGCCCAGTGTCCGTGGCCGTCGACCCTGTTTCCTTGGTCATTTCCGAATGCATCTCTATAACTTCTGCTATTCAAAAGAATGCGCGATCCCCGCACTCATCTGTCTCAGCAATCCTTGGTGGGAGTCCGAATCCTATTCACCTAGGGCCCCCTAGCCCTGCGTTGGGTGGTCGCAGCAAAAGCCCATCGGGGAGCATCAGTGGTGACAGTGCACAGGACACTGGTCTTGCGAACCGATGGGGTTTGCGCGGCCAGAAGGGCAAGAGTATGCAAGATAACCCAATGATTGCTGGCTTTGGGAAACTCAGACATGAGCTTGCTGGTGTTAAAGGTTCGCCTTGATCGATGCGCATGATAATGTACAACCCCTCGTAGCTGACCCGCATAGACATTCACTCATTTGATGCGCCTTCGATCCTCGCTCCCTTTCTTCACGTAATACAAGCTAAGGGAACCGCTGCCCCTATCACGATTCTCGCCCTGGGCGCCTTGCGGAAGTTCTTGGCGTACGGCTTTATCTGTCCGGAGTCGCCACGATTTGCATTGGCGATGCAGTCTTTGTCGGCCGCTGTCACCCACTGCCAGTTTGACATTAGCGACTCAGGGCAGGTAGAAGTTGTGCTCCTCATGATTCTCAACCTTATGGAAGACATGATGTCCGGCCCTGGAGGTGACATTCTTAGCGACGAGAGCGTTTGCGACATGATGGGCAGAGGCTTGGCCATCTGCTCCCAGCCGCGCTTTTCTCCCGTCTTGCGTAGAACAGCTGAGGCATCCATGGTTAGGATGTGCCAAATCATATTCGAAGACGTCAAGCATCTTGAAATTGAGACTGGAGAAGATGTCGAAGGAGACCAACAAGGCGACGACGATTTGGATAGTGTTAAATTGGACCCAACCGCAACCGAAATCGACAAATTATCTATCGAGCCAAAGGCCCTTGAGGTTCCCAAACTCGAAGCCCCGGACCCTGAGCGAACTAGCAGAGATACGGCCGTGACTGACCCGGAGGCTGGGACAGGCACAACCAGTGATCCTAGTGAAGAGACAGAATCGCTCGACCTGAGACCTTACTCCTTGCCTTCTGTACGTGAGCTTTTCCGGGTTTTGGTCAATTTCTTAGACCCTAGCGACCGGCATCACACCGACACCATGAGAGTCATGGCTCTGCGGATTATTCATGTGGCCCTCGAGGTCTCGGGTCCCTTTATTTCTCGACATCCTGCTCTGGCAGTTATTGCCGAAGACCGCCTCTGTTGCTATTTATTTCAGCTAGTCAGGTCTGACAACATGGCTCTCCTCCAAGAGTCTCTCATTGTTGCGGGGACTTTGCTGGCAACTTGCCGAGGAGTACTTAAGCTGCAGCAAGAGCTATTTCTATCATATTTAGTAGCGTGCTTGCACCCTAAAGTGGAGATTCCTCGCGAACCTGGTATCGAGCCTGCCTTGTATGCCGGCATTCCTCAAGTACCAAAACTTGTAAAGCCCTCTCAATCATCGCAACCAGGTAGTGGGCGTTCAACTCCTGTCCCTGTCAAAGACCGTCAAAAGCTAGGCTTGGAGGGTGGTGCGAGAAAGCCTGATGCCCGTCAGGCAATGGTCGAGAGCATCGGCGTCCTCTCAAGAATGCCAACCTTCATGGCCGAGCTCTTTGTCAACTATGACTGTGATCAGGATCGAGCCGATCTGTGCGAAGACATGATTGGACTCTTGTCGAGAAATGCTCTCCCGGATTCGGCAACTTGGAGTACCACTAGCGTTCCTCCACTTTGCCTTGATGCTCTCTTGAGGTACATCCAGTTCATTGCGGAAAGGCTGGACGATGAACCAAAACTTGACTGTTATCCGGATCCAGCCCTTCTTCGGGAACAAAGGCGAAAGAAGAAGATCATTATCAAAGCAGCAAACAAGTTTAACGAGAAGCCCAAGGCTGGCCTAGGCTATCTGGAAGCACAGGGTATCATCGAAAATGCAAATGATCCTGTCGCTGTTGCCACATTCCTCAAGGGAACCTCTCGAGTGTCAAAGAAGGTGCTCGGCGATTATCTCTCAAAAAGGGGCAACGAGGAGATTCTCAAAGCTTTCCTAGACCAATTCGACTTTTCTGGGAAACGAGTGGATGAGGCACTGAGGTTACTCCTTGAATCCTTCCGGCTGCCTGGTGAAGCGCCGCTGATTTCCACCATTGTGGAGCGCTTCGCCGACAAGTACTGCGCGAGCGATTACCCTGATGAAGTTGCCAACGCTGACGCTGTGTATATTCTGACCTACGCCATCATTTTGCTCAATACCGATCAGCATAACCCGAACCTGACCTCCCTGAAACGTATGACTGTGGAGGATTTCTCACGGAACTTGCGAGGACAGAATAATGGCGAGAACTTCACGCCCGGATATCTTCAAACAATATTCGATTCGATCAAGTCCAACGAGATCATCTTGCCGGATGAGCATGACAACAAACACGCTTTTGACTACGCCTGGAGAGAGCTTCTTCTCAAGACAGAGTCAGCAGGTGGTCTTATCATCTGCGACACTAACATTTATGACGCTGATATGTTTGCCACCACTTGGAAGCCTATCGTGTCCACATTGTCATATGTTTTCATGTCTGCTACTGATGACGCTGTATTTGCCAGAATTGTCACTGGCTTTGATGAATGTGCTCGCATTGCTGCCAAATATCAAAATACCGAAGCCCTTGATCAGATTGTTTTCTGTCTTAGCTACATGTCAACACTTGCTACCGGGTCTCCTTTCAATACTGCTCTCAATACTGAAGTGCAGGCTGGTGATGGCAGTGTCATGGTCAGTGAGCTAGCAGTAAAATTAGGCAGAGATTTCCGAGCTCAACTTGCAACGCTCGTACTTTTCCGAGTGGTTACGGGGAGCGAGAGACTGATCAAGCAGAGCTGGAAATATGTAAGCAAGGATCTATCTGATGTGTCTCGCAAAGCTAACTGGTCCCAGATTATCCGAATCTGGTTGAATTTATTCATCAACTCACTGATCCCTTCATTCTCACCCAGTTCCATCCCGTCCTTGCCCGTTCCTGCTATTCCCCTTCAAACCCCATCACAAGTTATTGACCGTGTGTCTCGAAACTCAGACTCAGGATTCTTCTCTGCATTTACGTCGTATATCTCTAGCTATGCTGCTGACGACCCACCTGAGCCTTCTGATGAAGAGCTTGAGAGCACGCTCTGCACGATTGATTGCGTCAACTCGTGCAATATGATGGCTGTTTTCGAAAATATTGCGTAAGTTGATGTTGAACATTGAATTTTGGGTTTCTAACAATGTCATTCCCCTAGCAAGCTGGATACTTCGGTTACAACCCTTATCGTCGAAACCCTTCTTGCTCAGCTGCCAGACGACAAGGACACGACTGTGATTAGTGTCAAGCATGAGAGCATGCCTGCATCTCCTACAAACGGACAACACCCAGTTGAGATGCTACCCAAATATGACCCCAGCGTGACCTATATTCTAGAGTTTTGCACTCTCTTGGCAACTAGAGATGAGGAAACAATCATGAAGGTGGGCAAAGCGGTGTTTGATACACTTCAAGGTATTCTCCGAGATTCAAGTCAATACCATGCCATCACCGTTTCGAGGGCAACCTTCTATGCGTTGAAATTATTGAAGTCTAGCTATGTAAGTTCTGGATGCAGGGCAAGGCTATTCACATGCTTATCCGTATAAGGACCACGATTTTGCCAACGTACCATTCCTCCTCCACACCATTTCAAGTCTTTCACACGAAGCGCTGGGGAAAACTTCGGATGTAGTCTTGGCAGGCCTCGCAACCTGCATTGATGAGCCGGGTTCTCTGAGACGTGAGATCATGACGTCTCCTGACTTTTGGGCTATTCTTCGTACTCTGGCTGGCAAGCCGGAGTCGGCCGCGTTGGTATTCGGCATCTTGGAGAGGGGAATCACTGGTGATCCGCAGGCAATCCTTGCGGACAATTATGAGGCTGCCATTTTGTTACTAAATGACTTCGCTACCGCTGCGAACCCCAACCAACCCGCGCTACAAAGATCAGGATCAACTCGCCAACAGCAACAGCGGATATCCCAGCAAAAGAAGAGTGGGAAACGGTAAGTTAGCCCTATATTGTAGTTTACGATTCCCGTGGACTAACTAAGCCACCCATAGCAACTCCGAGGCTGTGGATAGAGGATCCAAGGCAGTAGATATCCTTTACAACCTCACAGCTCGTATACCTCATCTCATGCAACAATCACAGCTCGAGACTAGCGAAGGTTTGCTGAGACTTCATGGAACCCAAATATGAGAGTAGATCACTAACACATTTCGCCTAGCTTGGTCGGCCTACTGGCTGCCCATCTTCCAGGCATTTACGAATCAATGCGTTAACCCATGTCGTGATGTGCGGCAACTAGCCTTCTCCGCATTACAGCGGTCTCTATTATCGCCGGAGCTTACTTGCAGCGACCCAAAGGAATGGACTGCCATATTTGGAAAGGTCCTGTTTCCATTAATCCTTCGGCTTCTCAAGCCTGAAGTATTCTCGTCTGACCGCGACGGGATGAGCGAGATGAGAGTTCAATCAGCCTCTCTCTTGTGCAAAGTCTTCCTACAGTACCTCGTGCTTTTATCTGAGTGGGACGGAATGCTTGATCTCTGGATCAAAATCATTGAGATTATGGATCGTCTTATGAACAGCGGACAGGGTGACAGCTTGGTAAGGTAACTCTTCCATAGAAAGTGAAAAATATGACTAATGGAATGGAAACAGGAGGAGGCAGTTCGCGAGAACTTGAAGAATGTCATTCTTTTCATGGCTAGTAGTGGATACCTGGTGTCCCCAAGAAAAGATGAATCTAAGGAGAAGTTGTGGACGGAGACATGGAAGCGCATTGATCGATTTTTGCCGGATCTGCGGAGCGATCTTGCCTTGGAAGATCCAGAACCCCAAGATCAGGCGCGGGCAGATGGAGAACAGAAGAAAGGAATTGAAGAGAAGATGAGTGAGCCGATATCGAGCAAAGAGGTGGAAGAAGATGCTGGCGGCAACAAACATCAGGAAGAAGAAACCGAGGAGACTTAAAAGGTGCGGAGTTTATAGAGAGCACTATGAACCAACCGATATCTTTGAGCTAGTAGGATAAGTTGGGTAGAAGGGGACGCAGTCAGCTGTACAAAAATGGAATACATAATATCGATTACCCCGGACAGAATTGGTCCCTAGTTTTTGCTTTGAATGGCCGTCAAAATACGAAGTAGGCATGAAGCAACGGATGCCAATAACGTTGCCTATTACAAGGACAGAAGACACCTGGGCGTAAGCTGGAAAGAGCGCCTGGGTGTCTATCGAAAATAACATAGTCTATTTCACGACCTATTTGTTAGGGCTTCCTTTACAGACAGCAAGTTGCTTGTCGAGACGAGGGCGTGGTGTGTCCTTAGTTCGGTGGGGAGCTTATCAAAGCCAGCTACCTACGTCATTTGCGAGAGGATTAAGAGGTAGCGTGCTCCCTTCACATGTGACCAGCGCTGACCCCATGTGCCTCTACCTAGAGTGATCAATTCAATCCACTCTGTAAACCTCGCTACGGTTCGACCTCCAGTTTCTTCCTCACTTATACTTAGGTACCTCCCTAGGTACTGCGTGCTTCGAAGCGCAACTTATCAAGGGAGGAAAAACAGCATTCAACCTTGCCAGCTCTAGTGCGGATATCTCCAGTGTCACCCGACTCCACATCACGTCCTCTCAGCGACAACGTCGTGTATTCCCCGGACTTGGCTTTACTCCCCATCTCGTGTCATCTTTTCAACCAGAATTTACCTCGCAAAGCGCTGACAAGACTGGATGCCGTCGAATTGCCTGGGAGGTGCACTGCCGCCATGTCCGAGTTTGCTGTGCCGGACTTGATTCCGATGCCCTCTATTGCGTTGCCGACGACTCCAGATGTTGATACCCATGTGCCAGTATTCCCTCTTTTGCAGAACAATGGTACTGCAAGTCCGTTATCGTCCGATGCCACCCGTGGTGCGAACCAGACTGGCGAAGATGATGATGAACCCGCCGTCGCCAAACCCTTCGTTCGAACTACCAGCCCCGACCCCACGTTCCGTACTGCTGAAGACATCTTCGACGACCGAGTTCCTGACAGACTCATTTACAAGATGCACAAGTTTAGCTTGTATGAAACGGCCAGTCGCTATTACATCGTCGGCGTGGACGTAAGCGAGAAGCGATATCGAATCCTCAAGATTGACCGAACCACCGAAGGCGCTGAGCTGAATATGGTCGACGACAAAATTGTATACAGCCTTAAGGAAATGAACCAGCTCTTGGACACTATCGATGATGGCAATCGCGGAACCGGTGGGATAAAGCTTCGTTGCACCACATGGGGTCTACTTGGTTTCATTAAGTTCACCGGTCCATACTACATGTTGCTCATCACGAAAAAGAGCACCGTTGCTATGGTTGGAGGGCACTACATTTATCAGATCGAAGGCACCGAGCTAATTCCCTTGACTCCGGGCAAATTTAAACCTGACACGAAGAATACGGAGGAACAACGGTTTCTGGCCATCCTCAACAACCTTGATTTGACCAGATCCTTCTACTACAGCTACTCATACGACGTCACCCGCACTCTGCAACACAATGTCATCCGCGAGCGGCAGGCTCTTGCTCAAGGTATTCTTCCATCCTCCGATGATGACTTTAATTCCATGTTTGTTTGGAACGACTACTTGCTTCAACCTGCTATGGAGAATCTGAGAGACCCCTACGACTGGTGTCGCCCGATTATTCATGGATATATTGACCAGGCCGGTAAGATACACCCAACCAACGCTATCCCCAAATGAAAATGTTCTAACAAAAGTGAGCCCTGTCTATTTACGGACGTGCTGCCCATATCACTGTTATTGCTAGGCGGTCACGGTACTTCGCCGGTGCGCGTTTCCTGAAACGGGGAGCCAACGATCTTGTAAGTGCATCATGAGCTCTCGGGCTGCATATTGAACCTTGCTGCTATCCGTGGACTGGTGAACGCACAGACTGATTGTTCTTCTAATAGGGCTATGTTGCTAATGATGTTGAGACCGAGCAAATCGTTGCCGAGTCGTTGACCACCTCCTTCCATGCACCTGGACCACAACTCTATTGCAGTCCTCAATACACTTCGTACGTCCAACATCGAGGCAGCATTCCGCTGTACTGGACCCAAGACAACACTGGAGTTACTCCGAAACCCCCCATCGAGCTTAATCTAGTAGATCCATTTTACGGGGCAGCAGCACTGCATTTTGATAACCTGTTCGAGAGGTACGGTGCCCCAATCTACGTAGTCAACTTGATCAAGGCCAAGGAACGGCAGCCAAGGGAATCGAAGCTTCTTGAAGAGTACACCAGGGCTATCGATTACTTGAATCAATTTCTTCCAAAGGATAAAAAAATAATCCACAAGGCGTGGGACATGAGTCGGGCTTCCAAGGTACGCGGAGGAGATGTCATTGGCAACCTTGAGCAGATCGCCGAGTCCGTCCTCGACACGACAGGTTTTTTTCAGAATGGAGATGGCATTCGAAGTCAAATGACTACCCAGAACGGTGTGGCCCGAACAAACTGCATTGACTGCTTGGATCGCACCAATGCTGCTCAATTTGTTATCGGGAAGCGAGCGTTAGGCCACCAGCTGCATGCTCTTGGCATTCTTGAGAACAAGTCAGTCGAGTATGACACAGATGCTGTAAATCTTTTTACACACATGTGGCATGATCATGGAGATACCATCGCAGTTCAATATGGCGGCTCTCAGCTGGTCAATACAATGGAGACATACCGGAAGATTAACCAGTGGACTAGTCACTCCCGAGATATGATTGAGAGTTTCAAGCGCTACTACAATAATTCATTCTTGGACAGTCAGCGACAAGAAGCCTACAACCTATTCTTGGGTAATTACATTTTTGCTCAGGGACAACCGATGTTATGGGATCTTGCAACCGACTACTATCTTCATCACGCCGATCCCCGAAATTGGTCGATGAAGACCAAACGTGACTACATCAACTGGTACACAACTGCTCACTTGGAGAAGAGAAAGGTTCCCCCATATGTTCCGGGCCGGGATATTGCGCGTTTCCATCCGGTTGAGTTCTTTGACGACTACTGGCTAGAATATTACCGGCCAGCAACATTGTCCTCGTTCCCCAAGATGTTTGCGTACAAGATGAACTCAACCATCAAATATATTCCCTTAAAGTCAACTCAGGATGGGAGGTACGACCTGAGCCCATTTCGTGTTCGGACCGAGGGTGATGTAGACTTGAATGACAAGAAGAGACACAAGAAAGACTCAGGCACTGGAACCGGCGCTTCACGGCCAGCTTTGAAAGCGGATAGCACCACGGAGAGGCCACCAACAAGGGGTATGTCCCTTCGCTGGCTTCAGCCAGCTCAGCAAAAGACATCCGCAGATATCGATGGGGCGAGAAAGGATTTAGCGCAACCTCCGAAATCCAACGAAGACGTGAAGCCCAGCGCGTTAGACAAGTCCAAAGCTGCGCAATGGACATTTACCAAAGCTGTTCACGATTCATTGAACCCTTCCGTAAATGACCATGAGGCTGAGGATTACGAGCGGTATATTAAGCATCCTCAAAATCTCCCACTGGTAGTCTCCAGTGACACACCGGTCGACATCGACTCATCAGAATATCAGGAATATGTCAATGGAGCCTGGCAAGATGCAGGGCTTATTGTCAAAGGCACTGAGGAACAGATTGATGTCTATGCTGAACTGCTCAAGGTGGGAGAAAATCCCCTGACAGTCACAGAAGAAGATGGGCCAAAGAAGAGATATAAGGCCTACAGGAAGTGGCTGCGTGGGAAATCTTTCTTTAAGCAGCAACCTTTTGATTGATGAGACACTGTGAAACACTTCCGCAAATGGCTGTGATGATGCTATTCTGACAACGTCGGGAATAGTTGGCTTAGGCGGGTGTCCTTCTCCAGCACCTCAGATAAGCCCGTTGGCAATCGAGTATGACCTTCGTTCCAGACCGCCCCTAGCATCCTTGATGCTTGGATCAGAGCCCGAGATATGGCGGTTTCTGATTCTGAATTTGTCGATGAAGTTTCTACAGTGTCATAAAAGCTCAGCCAGCAAAGGGAAAGAGAACGTATAATCTGCTCAAAGTTTGTTCCCTCCTGTAACCTAGGCCAGCAAGTGCTGATGGTGGCTTGCAACGCCTTGACAGTAGCGAGAACGGCGGGAGGATAAGCTGTCGCAAATGGATCTTCCATAACTGCCGAAATAATGGAAAGGATGTTCTGCCCAAATCTGTTAGAAATAGAAGTGGGAAACTGAGACCCGAAAAGGTCCGTGATTTACCTTGAGATGCTTCGCTGAGTATATACCCAAGCATTTGATAGCTAATTCCATACTTTCCATCAGAGTCTGAACCAGACGGGCGTATTGAGAGGAGTGAGAGTATGCTGCAAAGATTCCTTCTCGTAATAGCTTATCCAAGAGACGTCGACGTTCAGGGTTTTGAGGCGAGTGGTAGGTCTCTGCTAATGCAAACAGGACTTTGTAAGCAGGCCTAAGAAGATTCACTGATTCGTCCTCTGGTGTTAGACTGGGTAGGTATAGTAGAATGGGAAAGGTAGCATCTTCAAAGACACGGACAATCCCCGTGGTGTGCAGAACTTCGGGTGGGCATTTTCTGGCAAAAGAAGCGAGGATATCGAGCCCCTTGGTTTTCACTGCGGCAGACTCGTCTTCTACGAGAGCGAGAAGGACCGGAGTAAAAAGAGGCCATTGCTGCTGGAGTAGTGATATCTGGAAGATTTTTCACGTAAGTAACTGCAGGTTGATAGCATCCCTATTAGCCTAGATAGGGCAAGGGGGGACAAACCTCGGATACCTCTACAGCCCAGCGTACGACCGCAATGGCAGATGGGAAAGTAGTCTTCCAAATAGAAGTCTTCTTGTGTTGCTGTGTTGAGCCTGCTGCTAAAAGGTAGTGATCCGGTCTTCCGGACTCAGTGACTCGTGAGGAGGACTTTGCGAACAAGGGCTTGAGGAACTCCTGTAGGACTGGGCCAGCAATAAAGGCTGCTAGCTTCTCAACATCCAGTTCTGTTTTTAGGAGATGCGATGCAACAATGGCAGCTTCCTCTGTAGTCCATGGGTCCCGAGGATCCGTAAAAGCAGCCAGCTTGAGAAGGGCTGCGTTATCTAGATTACAAGACCACGTAGACGAGAGAAGCTGCAAGCAAGTAATACCCACTTCTGCCATTAATGTAGAGGTTTCACTGTCTACATGAATAAGCAACAGCATAATATTTCCAGGTCGTGTTTTGCCCGTACCTGATTCCGTCTCATTAGGTAAAAGAAGCCTATCCACCAGAATTCTGGCGAGGTCCATAGCCTGTTCCTTGTTCTCTGTTGCAAGAGCGATATTGGACAAATATTTGCCTGCTGCAAGTGCAGCTCGAATCCGGCTCTCAACTGCATGTCAGCTTATTTGGACTTGGCGGAAAGAGGGGGGTGTTCAAGTATTGCTCAGATCACCCACCTCGTTGTCCGCAGACTTTAATATTTGATCTGCTGCATCTTCAAGAGAGAGACATATTCCTAGTGGCCAGAAGAATTAGAGATCCCACATCGTCGTTTTTATTGTTTCGAGGCGGTTCCTACCGGCCGGAAGAGATTGGAATTTGTCCAAGTTTGCATAGCTGGCCAGAAAATCCATCTCATTGAGTGCCCCCTTGCAGTTGATATAGGTGCAGGAGCATGTGAGAACAATAGTATGGTCAGTAAAATATGGAGCGGCGAAGGAATGGAATTCAGGTATAAATGAGCAAGAGTTAGAAAGAAGATTCTAAACAATGAAAACAGCACTCGTAATCTCTCCAATGAATGAAGCATATGAGAGGTGAGTGGTGGGCAGCAATACAGTGGGTCAGTACTGCCAGCACTGTAAGGATTCCTAATTCAGCTACTCCACCAGCCTTGATGTATCTGTGCTATAGTGTCATATAACTCTTATTTATCGGAGGGCAATAGTCCATCAAAGGAGAGGAGAGCAAATATGAGGCAGCAAAGGGAAGCAAGATACATTTACTCCAGTTCACCATGTATTCGTAAAATGGGCACAGAAAACCCAAATCAACTTGGCAACCAATCGATTTAGTATCAATCAGATGCCGAAAGGACACCAGTGGAGCGGGGTGAAGTCAATTGAGGGAGGGAATATGCATTAGCTCATGGCGTTCTCTTGACAGTAGCTAGACTAGAAGTTAGGTACTCAGTGTAGCGGTATTCCAAGCTCTTCTCTTCGCCGTTTTACCTCTTCGATTGCACCAGCAGGGTCCTTTTCCAGTGCATGGCGCAGCTGCCATGCAACGCAAACATCAAGAGCTTTGCCGGTCCATTTTCCAGGTTTGATTCCCAGCGCCTGTGCGAGTTGTCGCCCATCAAGCAGACGCTTCAGCGCAGGTGCTTCGAGCACATCTAATCTTGCTAGGTGATCTAAGAAACCTTGCCATCCTGACATGAACTCCGTTCGCTCTGCAAGCGTATTAGTTGGTCATGACTACGATGCGTGAGTCTGTTCAGATACCACCCACCTTTTTCGTATTCACTTGACCATTTTGGGATATCCTCCTGAGCTTCCACAAGCATTGCAGATAAGACCTGTAGGCGCCAGGAGCCTGCCGGAGTATCCCATCTTCGAATTGCCATGCCGAGCCTGTCTCGTTCGTTGATGGAAGATTCATTTCGGCAAACAGCGTCTTTCAAGCGCAGAATCTCAGCTCGGTTTCGATAGGCGGCCGTGATAACATCGGAAAGCCTGTTAGGGGCTCTGAAGCCTTCCCGAGCAGCAATGGTCACAGGTGGAGGGGTATTTGCCTTCCTTTTGGAATTTAGTGGATCATCCACGAGCATCCAGGGAGACAAGGCAGCCAAGTTCCAGGCAGAGTAGGCTGCATCCTCGCTTTGTATAAGTAGGCGACCAATTGAATCTGGAGTCTGGTGATTAATCAGTTCTTCTAGGCACTCATAGGCGATGGGCCACTTTGATATGTCTGGATTGGGCATAAATTCTTGAGCTGGATCCGTGAAGATTGCAAGGTATAAATTGAGTTCGTTTATGAGATTGAGGGAATCACGAGGATGAGCACCTAGTGATGATTTAGTTTCAGCCAAAGATATTTATTGAGGTATTCGACAAACCTTTGAGCATCTTTTCTAGCTCAACACCCACACGCTCTCGGCTAATTTTGATGCGTAGTGCGTCAAGGACGCTCTGGTTCGACATGAACTGTCGTGTTTTCGAATCTATAGTGAATTGGAGGCGGCTAGCAAAACGAACTAAGCGTAGAACTCTCAGAGGATCGTCCATAAATGTTTGGAAGGGTTCGAGTGGTGTTCTGATAATCTTCGAGGCCATATCGTGTAGGCCACCGGTAAGATCCTCGACCTGATCAGTGTGTAGATTATAGAAGAGGGCGTTGACAGTCGCATCACGGCGTAAAGCATCCTCCTGAGCTGTTCCGAACTCCATTTGTGGGTTGCGGCTATCCTCAGTGTATGTTTCCTTCCGAAGGTTTACAAAGTCAAGATCCAAGCCAAACATTTTGACCATGGCGGTCTCAAGATGTTTCGACTTGTCCGGGTTGCGAGCAACGTTGTGTAAGCTGCCAATGTCGGCCGGCCCAATTCCGTGCTTGGCAATAGCCTCAGGTTTCTCACAGTATTCACACATGCGTTCCGCAAATGGGACGCCCGTCATGGCATTGATGGCGACATCAATATCATGGCTCTCGATATTGAGGAGCTTGTCGCGAACCCAACCACCAGCCCACCGCAGAATGATAGGTTGATTGGCATTACCAGAGTCATCGATCGACTTTGCAACGTCGAGAAGAAGCTGACGGAGTTGTTGCTCACGAGGAGTGAGCTCAATGGTAGCTGTCACCATGGTTGGTGAAATGGCCAATGTTTTTGCTGGCCGTTTTGGTGAGGGAGAAGTTGAGATAAGCTTCGGCTGATCCTTAAGGAAAGTACTGATATTCCTTTTCATGACAATACCCGGGCGAGCCAGGCGCGAGAGCATGGACCGAGTCGATGGGGAGTTTGCTGGCAGGCTCGCATTACCAAACTTGCAAGGAGTAGAGAGCCTTCGGGCTTAGCTGATCAGTCTACGAAATGCTGAAGGGATCAACAGCTCATCAATCAGCTTTTAATAGTGTTGTAAGGAAAAAATGCTTTCGGCGTGAACCCTTTTCCGCGATGGTTGACGATGACTCAATGTTGGCGAGCTTTGAGGCCTGTCCTGTTGTGGCGTGTTGTTTGATTTGCAGCCTCCTGTGGCTTGTTACCCTATCGAGGTGAGGTCCTCGAGACTTCAGGCAAACAAGCTGGAGTTGCTGTGGCGCGTGTGCAATTTCCCAGAGGGTTTTCGCACTGTGCGTACAGTGGATTGCCTCCACAAAGCGTGGCATTCGTTCATACAGCAATCCCTACCTACCTAGGCACTGTGTACACTATATCGTGCCGCAGGACAAGATATCGACGATCGGGAGGCAAGGCAAAAGCTTCAACATGCATTCGCACATTTGTTCTCTCCAATCGACAGTTTGACCCCACGTCTCAAGTTGAACAGCCTAAACTCCAATCAACGATCACAAGCCATGGTTGTGGTCGAGATTTTAGGTGGTGGCTGAGCAACTTGGCAAAACACATCGATATTATTCAGAGCTTGCCAACTTCGGCTCTCAGGTGGGAATGTTCATGAAAATGACACCCTCCAGCCGGCAACTTAGGCTTACACGCCATAACAACTCAGGTCGGCTGGTGAGGTATGAGCATGTACGAAGGAGGGGCAGTCTGGAGACTATTCCCTGGTCTCATTCTCCTCTACTATTTGTTTATAACGGGCCATACACCATTGAAGTAACGTCCAGCGGACTTCCCAGTTCCTCTCGTCGCATCCATCTTGAAAGTCCTTGATGACATCTAATTTAGAGTCATTAGGATGGGGATAGGAAAGTTGGTGACCAGGGCCAGCGCTTAGGAAAGTCCTGTCCATCAGCACACCCTCAAATCTATTGATGATCACCGAGTACAATGTATACTTCACAGCCGACTTTGAGGCAGTGCAGCGACGTACCCTTTTTTTTTGTAGGAGGAAAGAATAGAATTGATTACAATTACCAGTTATTCGAAAACAGCTTGGCATCAACTAAAAAGCGTCCTCAATCAGCAGGCAGATAAGTATAGCTGAGTTCCCTGACTCCTTCCGATCGCCTCTTCACTCAAAGGACCTGGTCAGTCTGATGGAACAGTATACCTGCAATGTGCAGACTGATCCTTCAATGTCTGGTCCTGACCAATCTCTTGGACACCTCTAGGCAGAGAACGGTTAGAACGTATCTATATACCAATCATTACTCGCCGTGAAAGGCGAGCAGCGGACTGCACTGGCATTGTGACCATCACCATGACGTCAATGGCTACGACGGTCGAGTTCCACTGCCAATGCCTCACCAGCAACTTGGGACAGCCTCTTTTGCCATCAGCCAGTCACGTTTGTCAGCTCTTTTCAAGGAGGTGTTTGCCTTCCCGGAGTTTGCGGGGTAAACTTTGAATTCTACGCTTCTGGTTCGGGGACCCTTCCCAACCGGGACTTGTCATGTGTATATATACTCCAAGCAGTACAACCAATCTATCCTTTTTTTTCCCTGCCCCTCTTCCCTTTTCTTTCCATCTTTCTACCTGACATCTCTGTTCGGCATCTGCTCGACATCTCAATACTGCTCAAATCACCATCTCAGTCTCCCGAAGCATCTATCTACTATCTCACCTTCACAAGCTCAATTACTGAGCTTCGAACCCTCACATCCTTCAACATGGAGCAACCCATCAAGGACCAAGCAATTGACGACTCTCCAGCTGTCATAGGAGAGTCTTCTGTCACTGGAATCCCGAAAGAGGACCGTAGAATGAGTGATGAATGGGGTAAGGACATGTCAACCTCACCTATCGTTGATTGATGAAGCTGACCGGAAATTCAAGATGCTGCCAAGGTTCCCCCTAGTCGTTTTCAAAAACGCAAAGGGTCCATTTATGCGACACCCAATTCTCGAGATGGTCATATCGACCGCAATTATCAAGAGAGATATCATGCCAAAATTGCCGAGATGACTGGGAAGAAATAATATATGGTGCTAACCTGTGTGATTGATATTTGTCGGAGGACGGAATGGGATAACGACATACAATGAGAGATAACCTGTACTACCTATTTGAAACCTTAATCCCCCCACCAATCGACCCTTGGAGTGCGTAACTAATCATCATCAAGACCGTCAATGTCGATTGCATCTGGATTCGACATGACAGCCGTACCTGCCATACCTGGCACAGGAGCTCCTCCT
This sequence comes from Mariannaea sp. PMI_226, assembly GCA_024336345.1. Taxonomy (NCBI): domain Eukaryota; kingdom Fungi; phylum Ascomycota; class Sordariomycetes; order Hypocreales; family Nectriaceae; genus Mariannaea; species Mariannaea sp. PMI_226. Next base: position 1,114,765 of record JANFOG010000014.1, read on the forward strand.
TTTGGTCCAGTGCTTGCTGCAATGAATCCCTGTGGAGCTCTAGATTGTCTCTCCATCGCCGTCATCGCGTCTGTCACTTCCACATCCTCTGACCCAAGTCGTCGCTGGCTGCGAGCCAAAGCCTGCGATGCAATAAAGTTGACGTCAGTATTGTATTGAGCCTGAACACTGCGCTTGATCCGTAGCATTTCTTTATATGTGTCCTCGTTGCCATGCTGAACCTCAAATTGTTCCCACTTCGCCCAGAACTCAGGGTTTGTACGCGGGTCACAGAATTGCGAGGCATGCCCGTAAATAGCACGAGCTCGATCGATCTCACCCAATCGTTTTTCCATATCAGCGAACTTCAAGCACATATCCTTCGCCTCATTGTCAGGAAGGGCTGCAATAGCTCTCTCGTAGATTGGGCGCGTGGAAGGCAGACCAAAGTTAGATGCCGACTTGGTTATATAAAAGTTGAACATGTCAGCTCGATCTTCGTCTGCAACTGCTCGCGTGGCTCGCTCGTATATTCGCATCGCATGTCGGGCTAGACCACGCTCCTCTTCAAGGTTGCCGTACATGAGATAAATTGTCTTGGCGAACTTGGGTGGGCAATCCTCAACTGCCTGCTCGAAAAGATCGCGCAAACGTTCAATGCCAATCTTCTGGTCCACGGCTTTTGTTAAGTAAAGGTTCCACAGTTCAAAAGCGACCGGGTAGCTAAAGAGGTCCAGCCCTCTTTCATAAATCTTGAATGACTCTTCAAAGTACTTGTGTTCCTCCAATAGGTTCGCGTAATTGACGACTGTTTGAGGAGTCGCAATACGCAATTCGAAGATGCGCTCATACACCTTTTTAGTCTCCTCCAAAGTGGAAACACTCTCAACCAAATCAACATAGAAGCTCCAAAGCTTCCAGCTCTTGTGTACTCTTTGCTGTGGAGAGAGAGTCTCATCAAAGTAGTCCACAGTAGACCGTTTCGGGGCTTGCACAGCTTTAGCCATGATTCGGACTGCGTCATCAAAGTTCTCATTACGAAGCTCCATTTCTGCCCACTCGATCCACATGTCCGCCAACTCCGCCACTGACTTATAAGGCACCTTGACGGCTTTCTCCATGATGATCCGGGCATTTCGTAAGTCATCGCCACGTTCGTAGAACTTGGCGTAGTTGGCCCAAAGCTGATGGAAAGGACCAACCGCGCGTTTGGGTTGGATTGCCGCAATAGCATCAGTATAGGTTTGAGCAACCTCTCGCTTGTTCTCGCCCCAGAGAGCCACTCTCTTCTCCCACTCTGGAACGCTGTTTGGGTTTTGTCGCAGAAGAACATCGTTGAGAAGAAATGGTCGTCGGTCCATGAGTTGTTCGAAACGCATCATTCTTATGTCCAGCTCAAAATCAGCCTCCTCGTCCTCTAATCCTTTTTCCGCTCGTGATGATGCTAATTCCATAAGAGTGCCGATAATTGATTCCTCGAACTCCGTATAGGATTCAAAGATTAGGGTAAAGTCTCGAACAGTCATAACTGTTGTAATTCCCTCCTCGAATATATCCCTAGCTCGTTCAAAACTTCCCCTTCGAATCCAATAGGTGGCAAGGCCAGCCCAGAGCTTCCCTCGTTGGTCGGCAAATCGGGCGATACCGCTTCTGATAATGAGATCCGTATCAATTCCTGTCTCATGGCTGGTCTGAATTTCGACCGCATGCTCGACCAATAAGTCAACCATCTCGCTCCAAAGTTCAAAGTGGCCCTTGCCATGCTTGCTAATAAAGCGAGTAGTATTGAGGACATCGATGAATTTTATTGCCGCTTCTGTGTAATGGCCAGTTTGAACAAGAAGTTCAATGAAGTCTTCAGCATCTTCGGGATGTACTTGCATATAGCGCCTCCAAATTTTTACCGCCGTCTCTCCTGATGCCGAGTTGGCGAAAGGTCGATACACCGCCCAGATCCTGTTGTGTTGGGTGATGGGAAGTGCTCGCAGAGCACGATCGAAGGTCCGGCGCGTAAGGGTGATAAGGGGCTGTTTGGTGAGAAGTTTGAGGTACATTTCCCATATTCGAGGCATCTTGTTCAGAAGAATCAGTGCCCTCTCAAATAGAGCATTAACCTTGCGATATTCTGCAGAGAATACGGCAGGATTCAACTTTGAAACATGCTTCACTCGAAAAACAAGATACTATGCAGGGTGTTAGCGATCTATGAGAATAGCACGTGTCGAGTAAACGCACCAACTTCCACAGTTTGTATGATCGAGGGAGTTGTCTACAAGCTCGCTCCATCACGAAGGCTTGCTCGATGAAACTACCATGGCGGATCTTGAAATCGATATAGGCAAGCCATGGCTTAATGCTGCCAGCGTCGCGAAGAATGTCTTGTTCGTAAACGGAGTCCTCGTTGGCCTATGGAAGAAGCAGGATTAGTGGTTGACACAGCACCAAGAAAGCAAACATCGAACATCGCGGCGAGGCACGTACAACAAGATGAAGGTCGGGTTGCCTGCGTGCCCCATTCTGGGTGAGTGTAATAGGTGCCATAACGGACGCGGAATTTTGAAACAAGGATAAGTTCAGCAATCGCCTCCGAGGAGGGAGCGGCGACGAGGGTTCAGGTTCAAGCCGAATTGCGCATGGTCGTCAAATATTTCAGACGCGAATTATTTGACCCTGAGGTCAGCGGGCATCGACTTGGCCGTCTGGCGTCGTAGTATTAGCCGGCGCTGACGTTTGTCACTGTTGTCGTCGACTGTCCGTGATCAAAAAGTAGAGCAGATAAGGTAGATAACTGGAGCATGAGGTAAGGCAGGGAATAAGGAGGCTTGTCGGATGTATTATTTTTCCATCCCTCCTAAGCCCCCGCCATTTTCCGTGCCCGGCCCATGTACCATACACCCAAACTGGTTATGGTCTCGCCCAGGCAAATTGGTACCTACAAATAATCGCTCCACTAATTTTGCTCTTAGGTGCGCTATTGCCCAGGACACAGCAGCGTAGTTGTAGCCCCCTTACAGCGATATTGATTACATAGCTTCACGGTACCTGAATGACGATTCTGTACTCATTGTAACTATCGAAGCCTTTCCGACACTAAACCATCGTCTTCCTGAAGGCCCAGGACAGGCTACATCACCCTTGATCTTATTGTACGATCGTCAGCATGTCCGGCGCTGCAGTAATGTTCACCCAAGCCTCGGTTCCAGGGATAGATAATCTGATCATTTACGTAGGATCGCGAGGCCGTCTTCCCCACCCGGCAGTCGCTGGGCATTATGAAAGCAAAGCTCAAGGGAGCTGAAACTGGCCACAGTCTTTTGAAAAGAAAAAGTGAAGCCTTAACTAAGTATTTAATGCCCAATATCCATCGGGTTGCTGCAGAATGCTCACATTTTCTCTCTGTGCAGGCGTTTCCGAGGTTCGTTTTCCATTCGATGAGAAACCATCAGTAGCGTAGCCGCCCCAGCTGATGAAACGACGAGACAGAGATTACTCGACGAATTGATGAGGCCAAGCGCAAAATGGGACGGGTCATGCAAATTGCTGCCTTCTCCCTCGCAGAGGTAACCTATGCGGTTGGCGGTGATATTGGATACCAAGTCCAAGAGTCAGCAAAGTCAGCTCGATTTCGAATCCGCACAAAGCAAGACAACGTTTCCGGTGTCCTTCTCCCAGCATTTGAGAGCTACCTTACCGAAGGGAACAACGATTTTGGGCTAACAGGCCTAGGTAAAGGAGGCCAGCAGGTTCAGCGTTGCAGGGAAACATATGCGCGTGCGGTGGAAGCTCTTGTGGAGCTAGCCAGCTTGCAAACTGCCTTCGTCATTCTTGACGAGGTGATCAAAGTTGTGAACCGTAGAGGTGAGATTCCCATCAAAGCTATAGCGATTCATCCAGAGACTAACGTTTGTCCCAAGTCAACGCCATTGAGCACGTTATTATTCCACGAACTGAGAATACGATTAAATACATTAACTCGGAACTGGACGAGTTGGACCGAGAAGAGTTCTATCGGCTGAAGAAGGCAAGAGCTTGGCATATCTCACAACACGGATGCAAGTTAACCGCTCTTAGGTTGCAAATAAAAAACAGCGTGACAATGCGTTAGCCGACGCAGAGATGAAGGCGAAACGAGAAGCGCAGGCAGCATCAGAAGACCAGGCTCGGGATGAATCCTCTGGGCCTACGGATATGCTGGCCGCCGAAGAAGACGATGTCATCTTTTGAGTTCTAAGCTCGGGACCGTGGTCCCAGGTTGTTCAAGGTGCAGCATTCTAGACAAGACAGGATGGAATGGGGCCGGGTTTTGAGATTGTGCTAGTCGAAATAGGTAATCTTGCGAGGTGGAAAGTGACCAGAGAATGAGTCATATATAACACGATGAATACCATTATTGTTTCTTGTTCGTACGATAAAGCAACCTTTATTGTCTCTGATATGTGACTTTAATGGGTTTCTCGCCCAAAGTCATCCCAGTGGTATTCTCCTTCGCCGTGATCGCACCTTGTTCCGTTTCATATTCCACAAAAGCAATACCTCGCCGGCCGGGTACCAATCGAACCTCTTTGAACCCATCAAATCGACCAAATACCCCTGAAAGGGCGTCGATGTCGTATTCCTCTGGGAGGTTCTGTACAAAAAGGATCTTGTTTGGTGGGAGATACTCGTCTGGCACAACTGCAGCGGTGGTCGCACTCGTCGACTTAAGGCCAGATGACCGAGCTGCTTTAGTTGGTCTGCTGTCAGAAGCACTACCTACAGTTCGTTTGTTATGCTGTCTTTGTTCCTCGGCAACCTCGAGAGCTTTACGCTTGTCTAGAATGGTAAAACGGATCAGCAAAATTTCAAATCACAAGAACTTGGAGAAAAGCGGATGCTAACCCTTCTCAGCTTGCCTGTGTCGCTTGTGAGCGTCAAATTCAACTGCGGTGCAGTTCAACAGGACCGTTTTGTCGCTTCTAGTGCGAGCAAGCTCCAGCCTCATAGGTTTGTCAAACAGGTCGAAGCCCTGTACCTCTTCGATAGCACTTCGAGCGCTTTCTGGGTTATCGAAGACAATAAATGCCTGGCCCTTGGCTTTGAGGTTCTTTTTGGCGACGATTTCAACAACATTTCCAAATTCAGAAAAGACCGTCCGCAGGGCACCCTCAAGGGTTTCGAGCTTGACGCGTTCTTCAAGGTTCTGAACGTAAACCCTACCAATCGTCAGTGGATTGTTCACACGTTGCGCATCGGGAGTGCAATGACACGCACGTGGAAATGGGAGTTTCAGTAGCCATATTAAAGAAGAGGGTGAGGATGATGTAACAGAAATAAATGTAGATAAAGGAAAAGAAATTGTAGAAGTATGTAATCAAGAGGGATACAATTTCCCCACAAAATTATTCTTTAGTAAAAAGAATAAAATAAATAAAATAAATAAAAGAAAAAGAAATATTTTAGCTTTTTTTATTAAATTATAAAATAAAAAATAATAAATTATTAATAAAAAAATAATATAAAGTTTTATAAAATCTTATTATATATATAAAATAATTATTTATAATTTATTTAATTTAATATAATATTTTATTTATTATTTATTATATTAAATTATTAAATAAAAAATTATATAAATATTAATATATTATAATAAAAAATAATAAATTTTTTATTTATTATATATTATATTATAATATATTTAATTTTATTTAGTTTTATTTTATTATTTTTATTTAAAAAAATAGTATTTTTAATATTTTTATTATTATAATATTTATTTTATTAATATATAAAAATAATAAAAAAATATAATTTAATTATTTATATATATTATATATTTTAAAAAAATCTTTAAATTTTTAATATTTAAATTTTATTTTATTTAATAAATTTTTAATTTTTAAATTTAATAATAATATTATTATAAAAATATAATTAAATAATTAAAATAAAGTTATTATTAAATATAAATTTAATATATTTATTAATATATTTAATATTAATAAATAATAATTAAATAAAAAATTTTATAAAATTAATTAAAAAAATATTTTAATTTTTTTATATTATATTTTTTTAATTTAATTTAAATAAATAATTTAAAATAATATAATAATTTTTTAAATATTATATATTTTAAAAATATTTTATTAATAATTATAATTAATATTATATAATTTATTTTATTTATTAATTATAATTTAATAATAATAATTTTATTAATTTTATTTTTTATAAAGTTTTATAATTTTTTTAATAATATATTTAAATTAATAATTTTATAATATTTTTATTTTATTTATTTTTATATATTTAATATAATAATTATTATAATTAAAGATTTTTTATAATTTAAATTTATTTATTTAATATTATTAGAAATATAAATTTTTTTTATAATTAATATATTTTTATATATTTTTATTATTATTTTAATTTAAATATTTTTATTAAATTTTAATTAATCTTTTTTAATATTAATATAATAAATTATTTTTATATTAAATATAATTATTAAAAATCTTTATTAAATAATATTATTAATATATTTTTAAAATCCTTTTTTATATTATTATTTAATAAATTTAATTATTTATTTATTTAATATAATATATTAATTTTTAATATATTAATATTATTAATAATATAATAGGGGCAAATGGGTTGCCGCCCATTCGCTAGGGTTTAGCCACGGTTTTACCATAATAACCCCTCATATTTGCATATAGCTAGTAAAATCCTTAAAGCTATAAGCTTTAATCTTAAATATAGGAATAAGGGACTATCTTTGCCTACCTAATTATACTATAATTATAATTATATTATAATTCTAAAGCTTTTATTATAATTATTTAAGCATAAGATAGGATCTAAATTAAGAAAACTAATAGATTGAGCTAGAATTTGGATAGAAAGTGAAGATATCCTCATAAGAATTAATAATATATTTAAAAATGAGACCAATATAAATGAATTGGTTACCCTTCCTTTAGAGGATGAAGGGGTGGCAATTTAAAAGTGAATTATTTAATTAAAGGAATTGTAAAAGCTATAAGTATGTAAAGCAGAACTTTTAGTAATTGTCTTTTGGGGTCGCCTGGAAAAATAAAGCAAAATGCAAAGGAAATATAGGTGAAGATTGGAGAGCTTATCTTCTAGTAGTAATAGGGAAGTTAGAGTTTAAAATATCCCTAAACTCATATTGCTAACTATAGTTTAGAGGTATGACAATTAGCTAAGGGATTTATATAGAGTATTTTAAGGAGCTAGAAAATGCTATAAATATAACTTTAAGAAGATCCTATTAGCATTAGATTATTTAGATTAGGAAGGTAGGATGAGATGGGATTAATATCTAGAGGAAATAAAGGGGGAAGATTAGCAAAAGGCAGAAGATAATTGGACTATCTTTAAGGAATGGATACTTATGCTGCTTAAGGATGTTGCTAATTGCAAACCTTTTATAATATAGCAATTGAAAATAGTATATTAAAAAGATTATTAATCTCTATAGGAGTTTTATAAATATCTCAATTCTTTAGAAAAATAGTTTTTAAAATATATTAAAAAGAAGAGGTTTTTCTTCTATTTTACTAAATTGCAATTTGCCCTCCAAGATTATATAATAATATAATCAATCTAATTACTAGAAATAAGAGCCAAGATAGTCATACTGGCTATATACTTCTAGGACTTTATATAAAAGCAAAAAAAATATAAATTAGAATCCTTAATATTATTAATTAAATGCTTATAATTAATTACTAGTAATTCAATAGGGAATTAAAGCCCTTTTTAGAGAAACACTCCCTTATATATATAAACCAAAGAGAACAATCTATATAAAATACATACTACAATAATTAACCAGACCTTAATTACCTATTATAACTATAGGAAATAGGGATATATTAGTAGGGATTGTAAGGCACCAAAATAGCCTATAAGTAACACATACTAAGGAAATAGATTGTAGTGATAATAGAGCCCCCTATTACTACTATTACTACAATAGGGCCTATCTATATTAAACCTTACTTTATAATAATAATTATAATATAAGGCTAAAAGCTCACTAAAGTATAAATATATTTTGACTTTTATACTATAATTAATCTTATTAGTAAAAAGTTTATAATTTAATTAGGTCTTAAGCCTATTACTATAAAGCAATCTAAACTTACAATTATAAGGGAAATATTATTTAAACTTTAATAAAATTAGTAGGTTTCTATTATTATAATAGACTTTAAGGAATAGAAATGCATATTTATATAGCTATATATTGATATTAAAATAGACCCAAATCCTAGGGGAATCCCTATCCTATTGTTAAATATAACACTAGTGGATAAACACATTATATTGGATCTATATAAAGAATAATAGTAATTTAAATAAATATAGGAAATAGTAAAAATACTATCTTTATATAAGTTTATATACCTTTATAGAAATAATGCAAAAGCTTTAGCAATTATACTAATACCTAAAGGCTACCTATTACCAGGCAAAGAGGAAAAGAAAAGCCTTTAAATTATAAATATATCACCTAAGTTATATAACTTTCTAAATATATTTAATAATTAAAATATGAGCATACTATTACTTTATAAGATAATCGATTATATAATAGACCTAATACCCAATTAGAACCCACTATATAGCCCAATTTACTTACTTTCCTAAATAGAGCTTAAGGAACTATAAGAATATCTATAAAAAAACCTAACTAAAGGGAGGATTTAAGCTTCTAAGAGCCCAATAGGGGCCCCTATTCTATTTATCCCTAAGAAGAATAGAAGCCTTAGATTATATATAGACTACCGGGGTCTTAATAAGATTATGGAGAAGAATTGGTATTCTTTACCCTTAGTTTTAGAGATTATAGATTAAATATAAAATATAAGATATTTTTCTAAGATTAATATAAAAAAAGCTTATTATTATATTTATATTAAGGAAGGAGATAAATAGAAGATGGCATTTTATATATAATATAGTTATTTTAAATATCTAATTATGCCCTTTAGCCTAATTAATATACCTACTATTTTCTAAAATTATATCTACTAAGCCCTATAAGGCCTAATAGATATTATCTATATTGTTTATCTAAATGACATTTTTATTTTCTTAAAGGACTGAGAATTATATATAAAGCACCTTAAGGAAATTCTAGTTTATATAAGGAAGGCAGAGCTATTTATAAAGTTATTAAAATGTATATTTTATTAAAAGGAGGTGGAATTCCTAAGGTTTTTTCTATTTATTAATAGGGTTTTAATAGATTTTAGTTAGGTAAAGACAATTATAGAGTGAAAAGAATTAATATTATTCTAAAAAATATAAATATTTCTTAGGTTTTATAATTTCTATTGCCACTTTATTTTTAATTATTTAGGGATTATTGCCCTTTTATATATATTACTTAAAGGGAGTATAAATAAAAAAAAAGCTAGCTTAGTATTATTAAATGATAGTAAAAGGCAGGCGTTTTAGGGGCTAATTGCTATCTTTTAGTAGGCGCCTTTATTACATTATTTTGACCCCGCCCTACCTATTTAAGTAGAAATAGATATATTTAAGTTTACTATAGTAGGAATTTTATTATAGCTAGATAATAAGGGCTACTATTACTTAATTGCATTCTAGTCTTATAAGTTTAAGGGGCCTGAACTTAATTATAGGATATTAAATTAAGAGTTAATAACTATAATTAAATCCTTTAAATATTAGTAATACTATCTTAAAGGATTGGCGATTCTAGTGGAAGTTTTTAATAACTATTAGAATTTATAAGCTTTTATAAAGAATATTAAATTAAATAGATATTAAGCATAATAATATATATATTTAATATTATATAGGTTTATAATTAAATATTAAATAAGGAAGAGCAATATAGTAAATATACCATTAAGAAGGCTAGATTATAAGAATAAAATAATAATAAATAATAATCTAATTATAATTCTATAGAGTAGATTAGGGAGGGTATAGGCTATAATTTAAAAAGATAGTGCCCTTAGGAAGTATAATAAGATATTTTTAAGAGCGGAAAATACCCTAACTTTAGGCTAATCTAAATATAATAAGATGTCTTTAGGGGATAAGATAATTCTAACTTATTAAAATAAATTAAATAAAATGCTTTTAGGAAGTATAAAGGAAATTTCTACTTATAGTAGGGAAAAGACTATTGAAGGGGCGTTAAATTTAAAATAATAGATAGATTGGGTTTAAAGATAAGTTAATTATAAATAATAAGTCTTATAAGAAAAAGCAAAGAGAGCTTTCTTTAAAGAGAAGAGTCTTAATAAAGCTTTTTCTAAACTACTAAAAGAGTTAATATAGCACCTTTAGAGTGAGGATATTAAAATAATTAAGTAATGGGCAATAATAATAATTATAAAATCCTATTGAAATGGGGATAAATAGTCTATTAACCCAGAGGGCCTTTTGAGATTTAGAGACTAAATATTTATGCTTATAGAATCTAGTATATAATAGGAGATTCTAAATCTATATTATAATGATTTTTTAGTAGGTTATTTTGGGGCTAATAGAACCCTAAAATTAATCTAATGGAAGTTCTATTAAAAGGGAATCTATAAGGATATAAAAGATTATATTTAGATTTATATAATATATTAAGGGATAATAGCTAAAAAACATTATTTATATAGCACCTTTAAATTCCTATTGATTTTTAGAGGACCTTAGGCTAAAATTATAATAGACTTTATTATAGGATTGCCACTTATATAGTGGTAGGGAAAGGAGGTTAATATAATTTTTATTATTATTAATTACTTTATTAAATACTCTCTATTTCTACTAGTGGCTATAACCCTTATAGCTATAGACCTAGCTGAGCTATTCTATTGGGAAGTTAAGCTAGTCTTTAGACTACTAGAAGGTATTATCTTAGACTGGGGACCAGTCTTTATAAGTGAGTTTTAGTTAGAATTATGCTATATCTTTTAGGTAAAAAGGAGGCTTTTTATAATATTTTATCCCTAAATTAATAGGTAAATGAAGTAGATAAATTAGACCTTAGAGTATTATTTATAATATTTTATTAATAGCAATTAGTTAAATTGGGCAGCCCTACTTTATATAGCATAATTTATATATAATAACGCAAGGAATGTAACTATAGGGACATCTGCTAATAATGCCCTATATGGCTATAAATCTAACTTCTATATAAGGGAGGGAATTATATTTAAGTAGGTCAAAATACTAGAGACCTATATATAAATAAAATAATTATAAGACCTTTAAGAAATATTAAAGAAGATATAATAAATGGCTACCAATAGGCAAGCGAAATATTATAATAATATATATATATTACTATAATTATAAAGAGGTGATCTAATGGGCTTATTAATAAGGAATTTAAAACTTAAAGGAAAGAAGAGAAAGCTATACCCTTATTATATTAGCCTACTTAAAGTGCTTAAAGCTATTAGAAAATAGGCGTATAGGGTAGCCCTATTGGAGAAATACTTAAGGATTTATAATATATTCTACATTAGCCTTCTCAAACTATGGGCAATTTAGGACCAAAAGGAAGGTGAACTCTTACTAATATCTAATCTAAAGGATAATAATCCAGAATAGGAAATTAAAGTAATTAAGGATAGAAAAAGAATATAAGAAGAAACTCACTATTTAATTAAGTAATAAGATTAATTAATAAAATATAACCAATAGATTCTAAAGGAGAATATGGCAAATATATAGCAGGCTATCTAGGAATATAATGACTCTATTATAAAAAGAGGGCAAAAGCATAATATAAAGTTATAAATAAGACCGGAAGATAATAAATTATAAAAAAGAGGTAGATTATTAAAAAATAAAGAATTGGACTTAATTTAACTATTGGGGACTTGCCCCCTATTTTTTAGCTAAAGCTAAATGAAAGCTACCTAAAGGCATATAAAAATATAAAAGACCGAAATTAAAAACAAAATATAAAAATTCCCTTTCGAGAAGCTAATCAAATAGATAAGGAAATGGTAATAAAATCTAGATAATTATTAAGGGAGAGGGAGGGGAAACTCATTAAGTATATACTCAATATATGCCTTAGGGCTATTTGGCTTGGAGTTAAGGACCTTAAAGAGCCCCTAGCGAAAGGTATAAATAATAATATATTAAGAAATAAAATTAAGATCATTTTGCATAAGATATAAGACCTACATTGCTTTCTAATAAGTATAAAGGGTAGTAGATTAATAGTAAGAATATTATTAATAAAAAGAATTAAAAACATAAGGGAAACTAAAATTAATTATAAATATAGTTAGGGGGGGATATTATTAGACCAGTAGATAATGGCATTCTATAAGAAATAGGCAATAGGAAGTAAGTGCAGCCTAATTAAGAAAAATTATTAGCAAAAGACTCCTAAAGATAAGGAGAAAAGGGAGATATATTTTAGTAGACCTTTTGGACCCAATTAGATTATAATCTAAATGGTAAGCAGTCTTTAATACTATAAATAAGGAGCATAGGTTAGCAATAAGACCAATTAGATAAGTTTATATAAGGTAGGAAAAAAGATAATAATATTTATCCCCATCCTTAGGGGGGATATTATCTTTAGATTTATTATAGATTTTATTAATAATATTTTATAAATATATTAATAAAATATTAATATCTTAAATATTACCCTTAAGAAATATAAAGAGATTAAAATATAAAGAATTAGCTATTAAAAAGTAGAGGATTATAGGGGGAGATATATAAAGTATAATTATTATTATAATTATTATATTAATTGCAATAAATAGATACAGCCTTAAAGAAATTGCAATTAATTAGTATAATTTTAATAGGAAGTCCCCTAAAAATCCCGCCCTTAAGGGCATTAATATTTGCCTTATTGGTAAAGTGAAAATAAAAGATATATTACTACTCCCCAATAGGGAAAGCAGCAATATAGAAGAAGTATTTAATAAGCTTATACCTCTTTTTTTTAACTTTAGTGGCGATAGGCATTATAGGCATTACGTAGAGGAGAGATAGGCAAAATAGAAATAAAATAGAGAAAAGATAGTTAAGATAAAGGATAAATATAAATAAAAAATGAAAATATTATATAAAGAAAGAAAATAAGCAAAATGGTTATAAAAAGGAAGATATATATAAGTATAAAAAAGAGAAAATATTAGTTATTTATAAGGGCCAATATATAAATAAATCACTAAATGGGCGGATTGAAGTAGCTATTAATGGCTGCTAGTAAAAAATGGGCTTGGGGTTGGGGTAATTGGACCTATATGTTTTAGCTTGCCTATTGAATTAGCAGCCTAAAAGAGGAGGGATAGTTATAATAAGGGCAAATAGGTTGCCGCCCATTCGCTAGGGTTTAGCTATAATTTTATTATAATAACCTTTTGTATTTACATATAGTTAGTAAAATCCTTAAAGCTATAAGCTTTAGTCTTAGATATAGGGATAAGGGACCATCTTTGCCTACCTAGCTACACTATGACTATAATTGTATTATAAATAATTTAATTTTTATTTTTTTTTAAAAAATTTATAAATTAAATAAATTATTATTATATTTAATATTATTATAATTTATAATTAATATAATATATTTTTAATAATAAATAAATTTATTAATTTTCTAAAAATTCTTAATTTATTAAAATTTAATTATTTTTAATTAATTTTAATTAAATATTTTTCTTTTTATATAATTTATTATTTTAATAATAATATATTTTATTAAAATTTAAATATTTTAATATTAATTTTTATTAATTATTTTATATTTTTTTAAAATTTTATAAATTAGTTTTTTATTTTTATAAATTTTAATAATGTTATTATAATTTAATAAATATAAATAACTTTTTATATAATATTTATTAAATATAATATTTTTTAATATTATTATTTTAAAATATATATTTTAATTATTTTATTATTTAAATTTATTTTTTTTAATATGTTTCTCTTTTTTATATATATTTTCTAAATCTTCTTTTTTTTATAATAATCATTTATTATTTAATATTTTATTTAATATTTTAAATTAATTATTATTAAAATTAAATATTATTTATTAAATAAATAATTTTTTTAATATTTTAACTTTTTATTATATTTAAATTTTATAAATTTATATTTATTTATTTATATATTTTTTAAATAAAATCCTTTTATTATATAAATAAATTAAAATATTATATTATTATTTTAATTATATTAAGCTAACTTTTTATTAATTTCTTTTTTTTTATTTAATTTAATTAATTATTTATTTAATAAAGCTTTAATATTTATTATTTTTATTTATATTATTAAATTTTATATTTAAATAATTATATAAATATATTATTAATAATTTCTTTAATTATTATAAATATTAAATCTATTTATATAAGTATAATTAATTATTTTTTAAAAAGATTTTTATTATATTTATATATATTATATATATTTTATTATAAATTTATATAATTATTATATAATTATATAAATATAATTATTATAAAATTAGCTTTTAATAAAAATATATATTAAATATTATTATTTATTATTAAATTTTATATATTAATATATTTTAGAAAATAAATAATTATTTTTATTTATAAAAGAAATTATTTAATAAAAACCTAATTAACTAATTATATTAAGAATTATTAAATTTTATTTTTTAATAAATATAAATATTATATATCCTTTTTTTATTATATTTTTTTTTAAAAAAAATCTTATTATTAATATTATTTTTATTTATATTTCTATTTTCCTTTAGTAAATAAATATATTTATTTATAAATATTATTTATATTTAAATTAAATTCTTTATTTTAATAACATAACTTATTAAATAAAATATTAAAAATAGGCTTTTTATTTATATTATAATAAAAAAGATATTATAATTATAATATATATTAATTATTATAATTTTATTTTATTAATTAATTTATAAATATATTTTATATTTTTATATTATATAATTTTAAATAAAGTTTATTTTCTTTATTAATTTTTATAATATTTTAAATTAATATTAATATTTATATATTTTTTTTATATTTTATTTTTATAAAAAATATATTTAATATAAATAAAATTATATATATAAATTCATATTAATTTTATATAAAAATTAATTTATTTATTAAATATTATATTTAAATAATTTAAATTATTTATAATATTATTTATATTAATATTTATTATTATTATTATTATTATATTTTAAAAATTCTTTTTATTTAGATTTTAGTTTAATTTTTAAAAATTAATTATTATTTTATTTAAATAAATAATTATATTTATAATTATTATATAATTTTTATTTTATAATATATATTAAAAATATAATATATAATTATTATTAAATAATTAATTTTTCTTTTTTTAAATTAATTTAATATTTAAATTATCTTTTAATTAAATTCTATTAAAAAATAATATTAAATTTTTAAAATTAAATATAAAGAATATTTAAATTTTAAGATATTTTTTTTATTTTTAATATAATAATTTTAATATATTAATATTTATATTTTTAAAATAAAAGAATCTATTTACTAAACCCCCTTACACTTATATTATTAATTTATCTATATATTTTATAATAAATTATATAAATTATATATATATTTTATATATTTAATTAGCCTTAAATTAGGCCTTTTAATATTTTAATTTATTACTTTTTTATACCTCTTATATAATCTTTAATAGATCTTTTTAAACTTTATTTTAATACTATTATAAATTTAATATTATGTATATTACATATATAGTATATATAATATATATCTCTACCTCTATCTCTACTTTTACCTCCGCTTCTGCCTTTATCTCTACCTCTAAGCAACCTTTAAAACTACTTAAATAATTATATCTTAAGATTTAAATTTATATTTACTTATACCTCTAGCTATATTAATATTAAATTACTTTATTTAAATAACCTATCTTCTATTATAACTATTTATAATAATATTATATTTTTTACTAAATTCTTATAATATATTTTAGATAATAGCATACTACTCTCTAGGCTATAGCTTATAATAGCTACCTATAAAGACCATATAAATTATATTAACTTATTACTTATTTATTCTTAATTACTATTATTTATATCTTATATAGCTTAAGGGCTATATTATTAAAGAAATTCCCTTATATTATATAATTTATATAAGTAAAAATAACACTTTATAATAGATTATATTATAAAATATTATACTAAAGCTAGGGCTATTTATATTATAACTAAATTATAATATTTATAAATATTAATAATATTATATTTAGAAATAGGCTAATAAATTAAAAGCTTTTTATTAATAAGAAGGTAGATAATAAGGATAGTATTATACTTACTAATAGCCTTAGCTATAATAAGATATTACTATCTATTATTATAAGGTAGCTTAAATAGGCCTTATTTATAATAATACTCTTGATTATATAAATAGCTCTATTTACTACCTTTAGGCCTTAGTAAATATTCAAATTAATTATAATAAATATGTTATTAATATATATAAAGGCTCTTAATATTAGAGTATTATTATTATTTTTAAGATTTATTATTATAATTATCTCTTTTTTTAATAATTTCCTTTTCTTTTAAATATACCTTAATAGAAAAATATATAAAAACTATAAGCTTAAGAAAACCTAATATTAAAATATTATAATTATTTTTATCTTTACATTTTAATAATTCTAATTTAAAAATAATATTAATATAATCTTTACTTTTTATAAAATTTATTATTTTCATTAATAATATTAAATATTAAATAGTTTTATATTAATTTTATTTTAAATATTAATATAAATATACTTTAATAGCTATTATAACTTAAGATTACTAATAATATAAACTTATTAATTTAATATTATAAGTATTATAAACTTATATTATAATAAATAAGCCTTCTTATAATATAGGCATTATTTAAATTAAAAGAATAAATTTAATATTTATAAAATATTAATATTAAGTAATATAATTAATTTCTCTTATCTTAGCTAAACTTAGTAAAAATTATTATTAAATGATATTATTAAATATCTTTAAAATCCTTCTTTTAAATATTATTTTAAAATTAGCCTAATTATTTATTTATTTAAAATAGCATTTATATAGCTAATATACTAACCAGGGTTATAAATTAGTTATTATAAGTATAGTTACTTAAAACTATAATTATGGTTTATAGTTAAGTTTTAATTACTAAAGTGTAGTTTATAATAACTACACTTTCCTAATAAAGAAAGTATTTAAATAAACTATATATATAAATATAAATTAGCTATATATATATATTTAAATTACCTATATATATATATTTAAATTAACTATATATATATATATTTATATTAGTTATATATATATATATATATTTATAGTTTTAATATTTACTAAAATAAAATAAGAAAATATAAAAATAAAAATCAATTTATATAATTTAATATTAACTTTATTTCTTTAATTTATCTTTTGAAAATAACTTATACTTTAGTATATCTAAACTACTAAAATTCTAGGGTTTAATAAAATAAGCTACCTAACCACTTTTTATAAATGTCTATTTCTAGATTTAGTAATTATATTATTATAAATAGAGTATATACTTTTAATAGCCCTAGAAGTAGCTAGAATAGCTAAATATAACCTAGCTAATAATATACTTAATATAGGAAATCTAATATTACTAATTTCTTAATATTTTAAGATATTAGTTTAAATAAAATAAATTAGTATATATATTTAATATAGAATATAATGTATATATATAAACTTACCTTTGCTAGTAAAGCATTTTTATTAAAATATAAATTATATTCCTCTTTAGGAATAATATTCCTGATATATAGGTCTTTTTTAGAATTCGAGCTAGAGCTATTTTTAGAAATAGGATTATAATATTCCATTTTTAATTTATTAAAAGAAAGATTTAATAAGTTATTTATATTATCTTCTTTTTATAATTTAATTTTATATTTCATCTTAGTATTTATCTTATATATAATATAAATATAAGAATATTTCTATTAAATTCTAATTTAGTTAAATTAATTATATTATTATTTATATTTAAATAATAATATAATATACCCTCTATCTTATAATATATTGATTTAAACCTAGGATTTAAAATAATACTAAATAATAAGGGCTTATACTTTCCTAAATTTAGATATGTTGATTTTTTAGAAAGATATTGTTCTATTTTATTTAAGGCTTTAGAAACAGCATTAAAATAAATTAAATATAGCTAATAAAAATTAGGAAATATACATAAAAAATAAAAAATATAAATAGAAGATATAAATAGGAAATATAAATAGGAAATATAAATAGGAAATATAAATAGTATATATAAATAGGAAATATAAATAATAAATATAAATAGAAAATATAATTTACATTATTATTATTTAACTTTAAATTAAAGCCTTCTTTTAACTTTTCTAACTTATTATATATTTAATGAATATATAATATGCTTTAGGTAAGGTTATATAAACCTGATCTTAAAGCTTTATTAAAGGCTTTGAAAATACCTTAAATATAGGTTTAAGCTCTTTTAAGGCTAGCTAATTATTAGAGCTAAAAGCTATATTTTTTAAATGTTTATTTAAGATATTATTTATTATACAATTGATTAGTAATTATAGTTTAATTACTACATTAATTATATAATAAATTGAATTGAAGTAAGTAGAATTATCTATAATTAAAATATTAGTATATAATTCAATATTATATATTAACTTACTTAAAGGAATTGCTTTTTATTGAAATTAGAAGGTAATAAACCTTCTTTTTAATATTTTTTAATTCCCTCTTCTAAAAGCTATTTATTATTATATATATATTTAATTAAACTCGCTATTTGTCTTAATTAAGTAGTAATTACCCATAATAGTTAGTATACTTTTACTAAATTAATATATATAATATAACTTGTTAGTAGAGGTATTTATTTCTTCTTCTTAAGAATTAGTTTTATTTAAAGATATAGTATTATTTATATTATAAGATAATTGTAATTTAGAAAAATTGGTAAATAAAAATTCCTTTAATATATCTTAAGTAATAATATTTAATATATAATTAATATATTAAATATATTAATAAATTCCCTATTAACGGTTTTTCTATAAATATCTTTATATATATTTATAAAGCAACTATTATTAGCTACATTATCTCTAATAATACTACATAAATAAATTAGCTTTAAAATACTATATATATATCTATATATATCTAACGATATTTTAAATAATGAAATTAAGGTATATTAATAAGGAATTTAAAAATTCCCTTTATAAATATATTCTAATATAACTTTAAATTAATTTATTAAATCCTATTTAAATATTAATATATATTTAAAATAAATATTAAAATAAGAATACTAACTTATTAATTAGCTTATATTTAATTTAAAATTGGGATTTTTAGAAGCTAATATAATGCTTAAATAGGCATTACATTATTTATAGTCTAAATATCAAAAGATAAGGAAAATGACCTTAGTGTTTTAATATTTTCTAAAAGCTCTAAATTTAGCTTTATTAAGCTATCTTTATAAGTAAATTATAAGATAATTTTAATTTTCCATATATCTATAAAGAAATATATATATATATATATATATATATATAACGAAAGAAATGAATATAACTTACTTATTAAAATAGCTTAATAGATTTTAAAAGAAGATAGATATAATATTTAAAAAGAGAGATTATTTTTTATAAGAAAATATAGCATTTTATTTAAAGCCTCTTCTTCTTTATATTATATCTTCATCCCCAATTCCTTTATTTTAAACACTTAACTTCAAAAATCCAACCTATTAGAATTTAGGACTAAAGAGAAATTCAAATTCTGAAAAAGATTAGTAATTAAATAAATAAATATATATAAATAGATTACTTCCTTTTTTAGTTTTTTTTACTTCTTTATTATAAGTAATATTGGGATAATTAGACTTATAATAGCATTAAAAATTAAAACTTAAAAACCTCCTAACTTTAATAGTAATAAAATAATTATAATTAAAAAATAATTATAATTAAAAAATAATTATAATTAAAAAATAATTAATATAAATATATATATATAATAGAAGTATATAGAATAAAAATAATAATATACCCTATGTATTTAATTTACATTTCTCTTTCCTTATTTTAAATAATAAATAATAAGCTATAAATAAATAAAGTCTCTTTAAATTATAAGCCTTAGAGTCAGGGTTGTGATTTTAGTAACTAATTACTAACTAATTACTAAAATTTTAGTAATTAGTTAGTACTTCCTTTAACTATTACTAACTAATTTTCGTTAGTAATTAGTTATTAAAATATAATATAATATATAATAAAATATAATATATTAATATGCTAAATATTTAATAAAAGGCTTAATTATTAGAATTATATAATTTATTATTAAAATATAACTTATTTAATAATATACTTATTTTATAAAATATATAATAGTTATATATAGATAAGCTATAAAATAGTTATATATATATAAGCTATAAAATAATTATATATATAAAAACTATATAATAATTATATATATAAAAGCTATATAATAATTATATATATATATAAGCTATATAATAATTAAATAAGCTATCTTATTATATTATAAATCTTCTAAATTACTTTCTTCTTAATCTTGTTCTAAATTAGCTAATATTTTATTCTAACTTTTTAATAAAATTAGCTACTTAACTATTTTAGGAAGTAATCTATTTCTAGACTTAATAATAATATTATTACTAATAGAAAAGGTACTTTCTATAGTAGCAAAAATAGCAGGAATTGTTAAATATCTTCTAGCTAATAAAGCTAAAATAGAGAATCTATTATAATTAGATTTCCAAGCATCTAAAATATCTATCTATTATTAATATATTAGTATATATTAATTCTTTATTATATATTTAAAAACTTATCATTTTTGGTAAAGCTGATTCATTTAAATAAGTAATAAATTCCTCTTTACTAGGAATATCATTTATATATAATTCTTCATTAGAAGAAGCTATAGATTTATTATCTTTATTATATATACTAGCTTCATCCCCTAATTCATTAAAGCTTAAATTAGGATTATAATTAGTATTTATTTAGCGAATTTCTTTCTTTATTTTATAATATAATTAATATAATATAAATAAATATATATAAATAATATAACTTATTTATAATATTTATTTTTAAATAGATTAAGAATATTACTATTAATAATAAAATTAAATACTAATAGCCCATTATTTTGAAAATATATTAATTTAAGCCTAAGGCCTAAAATAATACTAAATAAATAAAACTTATAATTTTTTAAATTACTATTATTTAGCCTTTATAAAAAATATTTTTCAAGTTTAGTTAAATCTAAATTAATGGCTTTATTATAACTATTATAAAAATTAGACTATAAATATATTAATATATATATATATATATATATTTATAATAAAATTTCAATATTTACTAATTTATCTTTTTCTTTTATTTTAATATTATAATTTTTCTAAATATTTTTTAGTTTATTATATAATTAATATATATATTATAATTTTTCTAAATATTTTTTAGTTTATTATATAATTAATATATATATAATAAACTTTTTGAAATAATAATATATATTTAGTCTTATAATTTAATAAAAGGTTTAAAAAAACTTTAAATACCTTTTTGAATTTCTCTAAATAAATCCCTCTTAAATTAAATAAATATATTTAGAATTCAATTAATATATATATATATAATAATTAAAAAGAATATTATTTTAAATAATAAATATATCTCTTTATATCTTTTATTATTAATATTATTATAAATATAACTTAAATCTAACTTAAGCTCTAATATTACTTCTAATATATAATATATTAAATTCTAATATATATTATTATTTAATTTAATTATTAATAAAAATATAATAAAGAATATATATATATATATATATATATATAAGATTATTATTTAAAGAAATAAGTGTTTTATTAATAAATAGTTTATTTTTGGATTTATATTTTATTATTCCTTTTTTAAATAATAATTTATTTTTAATTATATTTTTAATTAAAATAGATATTTATTAGATTTGATTTATAATAGCTAGTAGATAATTAATATTAGTTCTTTATATATATATATATATAACTTACTATTAAAATTAATATTTTCTAATTTAATAGATTTATTATTATTTAAATATATTATATTAATATTAATATATTTTAATAATAATAAATCTATTAAATTAGATAATAAATATTCTTTTAAAATATTTTAGATTACTAAATTAATAATATATAATGTATAATATATATTATTTATAAATTCCTTATTTAAAGATATTAAATAATTATCTTTAAAGGAAATTATAAATATATTATTATTAATTATATTATCCTAAATAATATTATATTAATATTAATATAGCTAATATATTAAATAAAGCTTAAAATATAATTTACCTAAATATAGTATTTAAATTTAAATTAGGATATAATTTTAAGGAATTTTTAAATTCCTTATATATATTTACTTTAATATAAATATTAATTAATTTATTAAATCCTAATTTTATTTAAGTTTAATATATAATTAAATAGAATATTTATTTATTAATTAACTTATATTATAAATTATAATTATTATTAATAAAGGTAATAATTATCCCTAAATAGGAATTTGAATTTAATAAAGTTTATCTATTAAATATTAGGCAAAATAGCCCTAAGCTCAATATATTTTCTTTAATTTATTAATTAAATTATAATAGACTATTATTAAAAGTATTTTCTAAAATACCTTTAATTTTCTATCTATTTATAATAGGACTTTGATTAAAAATAAAAAAGTTAATATATATATATATATAATAAAAGAAAATAAAAAAATTACCTATTATAATAATTTAATAAATCTTAAAAAAAAGGAGAATTTAAAATGGAAAAAGATGAATTATTATTAATAATAAAATATAATATCTGTTTTAAAGCCCCTTCTTTAGAAAAGTTATTTAAATTAAACCTAGCTTTTTTATTTTAATAATTTAAATTAAAAAAGTCTTTTAATTTATTTAAATTAATTTCCAATATATTATTTAATAATTATTTATAATATATTATATATATATATATTGATTTATTTCTTTTTTTATTTTATGTAGTCTTTTTATTATAAGCAATTTTTAGATATTTATATTAATAATATCTTATATAATTAGAAGATTGAAATCCTTTAATTTTAATAATTTTATAATAATTATACCTAAAAAGGTATTTAATTAAATTATTATAATATAATATATATAAATAAAATAAAAAAAATAGGTGAAATAGGTTAAATAAATAATATAATATATTTAACTTACATTTCCTCCTTATTAGGTTATATTGTTTTTTTAAATAAGTTATTTCTAAAAATGTAGACTTTTGAATTTATATCTATAAAACTTAAAGAAGGTAGGTAATTAATTAAAAGAAGAAATAGGCTTAGATATTAATTTAGTTAGTTAATAAATATAGGGGCTATTTCCTATTTTAGAAAATATAATTTCTAAAAAGGGATTAATTTCCTTTTTTAAGCTAGGTTTATAATTATTATTATAATTTATTTTAGAAAATAATAAGAATAATAAAAATAAAAATAATAATAATAATAATAATATTATTATTATTATTATTATTAATAAAGATATTATAAAATATAAATATAAAGAATGAATATAAAAGAAGATATTTAGAATATTTATAATTAAATTTATTATTTATATTAATTAAACTTTTATATTAATAATAATAAAATTTAAATTAATAATAATAAGCTTTAAATTTATAATAATTAGATTTATATCTATAATATTAAGATTATATGTATAATATTAAAGTTTATTATATTATATTGAATTTTATTATTATTATATATAAATTTACTATTTTATATTATTAAAATTATATTATATAATATTAAAAATAAGGTTTTAAAAAAACTCTAAATTTAAAATTAGTTATTAATTACTAATTTACTAAAGAAATTAGTTAATAATTACTAATTTACTAAAAAAAAT